>JAZAVI010000092.1:0-354289 GCA_036326025.1 Chrosomus eos | reverse complement strand
CAAAAACCTAGCCTGGTTAAAATCAGACCATTCTCAGTTGTAACCAAGTTAGGGTCTGGCAAAGCTTCATAGACAAATCATTTCCAAAGGGGCGTCACCAACGTCGCTCAAATGCCTCTGGATAGACCTAAAACCAATCAGAGCGATGAAGGAGATGACGTATGCAGAGTGACGGAGAAACATCTCTGAGTGTTGTTCTTGGTCTGGTTTTAAAGGAGCACTCCCCCATTTTTTCATATTAAACTCTGTTATTCCCTTGACTAAGTTAACGAGTTGATACATACCTCTCTTGTCTCGACACTTTGATAGCCCAGTTCATTCATTAGGATCCAAACAGAGACTGTTAAAAAAAAAAAAAAAAAAAAAAGAGCAATATATATAAAAAAAAAGGATCCAAACAGAGATGAAGTTAGAAGCGATTAAACACCTCCACATTTTCTCTATTTACAGTTACATGAGTAGTTACACGATCAAGTATGATGATACAAAATAAAACGGAATAGCACTTGGGAGCACTTCGAATCTGCGTAGTAATATCATCACTCAGGCATACTCAGGAATAACGATATTACTGCACAGAGTCGAAGTGCTCCAAAGTTCTATTCCAACATACATTATCGTTATCCATTTTACCCGCTTAGAAAAGCGTCACCTTTTATTTTGTATCATCATACTTGATCATGTAACTACTCGTGTAACTGTAAATAGAGAAAACGTGGAGGTGTTTGATCGCTGATTGAATCATCTGATTGAATTCTAATGAACAAGCTGGGCTATCAGTATCAAAGTGTTGCGGCGCGCCAGAGCGATTGAGTGCACACACTGAGACGAGAGAGGTATGTATCAACTCGTTAACTTAGTTAAGGGAATAACAGTTTAATATGAAAAAAACGGTGGAGTGTTCCTTTAACAAAAAGGAAACGTTCAAATCGCTTAAAACAGACGCGATAGCTGATTCGAACAAGTGATGTTCCACGGCAACATCCATCTTTGTAATGTACAAAATCTGCTTCACCGTCGCTGCGCTGTCGTCATCGTGTAAAGCCCGCCCCACGTTTCTGATTGGTGCCTCGATTTCGACGGATTGGAAATGGGCTTGAATGAGCTCTTTGCCAGACTAACTTGCAGAGCAAATCTAAATTTGCCGGAAGTTATCTGGATTTTCCCAGGCTAGCAAAAACCTGTTTAACAATTAAACTTACCTAGATGGACAAGACTTCCAATCTACTGTAACAAGACAATAAACAAGAAGAAAAAAAAGGGACAATTTAGATTTGTTCACAGCTCATATACAGGTGAAACTCGAAAAATTAGAATATCGTGCAAAAGTTTGATTTCATTAATTCAAATTAAAAGGTGAAACTAATATATTTAGTAAATATAACTCTATACATATGCATGATTATACTTTTCAGAGGGCCGACATTTCTGTATTTAAAAAAAAAATTCTATTGATGTCATGTAATATTCAGATTTTCTGAGATTTTGAATTTAGGGTTTTCATAATCTTTAAGCCATAATCATCACAATTAAAACTTTTGCACTATATATTTACATTTTTCGAGTTTCACCTGTAAGTCCTTATGTTCACATTTATCAAAAGTTTGTATTGTCATACACTCTTCTTCAAAGATCTATTATGTTGTCCCATAATAATTCATTAACATGCTGGTTTCTACCAATCAAAATTAAGTGAACAACATACAGTGCAAATGGCCAACAAATTAGCATTACAGTAGTACTTACATAGTGAGCTTCTCCAGAGATGACCAACGCTGTGAACAAGAAAACAATCTTAAGTTTAAACAGCAAAACAGAACTGCCAACATTTATCATTCACTATGTTGATAAAGCTAACAATCTGTGTAATTTGCCATGTTTAATAATGGTACTTTACTTACTAGTGATGGCCGGTTTGTGAACGAATCGTTCTTTTTAACCAGTTCTTTTTAGTGAAACGGTCAAACCAGTACACTAAATCGGACTGAATCGTTCAAAACAGTTCGTGTCTTGCGTCAGTGCAGATCCACAAGTTAGTATAGTTACTTTTTAAACTTTTGAACATGCCTGACACAGTCCCTCCGACTCAAATAAACAATATCCCGGAGTATGTTACTCCAGTAACTCCAACAGTTCACTGAACTGAGACCTGTTGTGCTGAGAGAAGTGATGAGCACGTGCAGCTGATACTGAGCATGGGCACGCTACTGAACACACCAGTACAGCATCACCACTAACATTACAGAACCGAGAACTGTTTCTTTCGGACACTTTCGACACGGAGAACCGATGAGCTGAGCATGCGTGCAATTTTTTCAGAGGGAAGAAATGCATGTTTCTTAATTGTTAAACATCAATAAGTGTAACAACAAAACATGTTTTATCACATAATTAGTCTTATCACTGTATTATTTTAAAGTTTGGAAACACAATGGATTGTAAAACTAAAACATTTATTAATATACTAAAACGTTATTTCCAGGAACAGCTAAATTAATTTCTAAGTTGATATAAATCTTCGACGTAAACTCTTGCCAAGGTTTTAAGGGTGCGTTAGTAAATGTTTATAATGTGTTAATCAAAACATAACATATTAAACATACTGGAGAGACATGCTTCGACTTTTTAGTTTTGTCGACTGTATAACCTAGGTTTCAGCAGTTCTCAGATCAGCACACACAGGCCTACTGCAACAGTTTCTCGAATCCCCAGTACAGAACCCAGAACTGTTTCTCTTTCGGACACGTTCGTTACGGAGAACCGATGAGCTGGAGATACTGCGCATGCGTGATAGCACCGTCTCTAAACACAACTTTCTTTCGGCCAAGTGATGCTGATACATGAGCACAGGTGAACCCAGGACTTAAATGAGGGGCCGAATTCAGCGAAATGCAAGTTTATATAATAACAAATAAAATAAAATTGATGAAGACCAGTTAATTCACTTTATATCTTTAAGACATGTGAAACATCTGCATTTGCTCATCGCCTGGGTTCATTTGCAAAACTCAATGTAAGAAACTTATCCAAGATGATTATGAAGATGATTACTATTATTTAACTGAAGTTATGATTGCAAATGACTTTATTTGAATGTATTTTTATCCACCGTGATGATAGAATTGACGTCATTACGTGAGGATGTAAAAGAACTGGTGAACAGGTTTTTTTTAACCGGTTCACTGAAACGAACTGTCCGAAAGAACCAGTTCGCGGAAAAGAACCGGACTTCCCATCTTACTTCCCTATTACTTACCTAGATGGAAAAGATGTCCAATCTACTGTAGATGACACAAAAAAGACAAATTAGATAAAAGTTGTTTTACAATGTCCTTCAAGATATGTTGTTTATGTAGTCCAATATTGCATTAACATTTAGCGGTAAATATATGCAGTGCAAATGGCATTACAAATTAGCATTACAGTAGTACTTACATGGTGAGCGTCACTAGATATGACCAACACTGCAAAAAAAAAAAAAAAAAAATTCTATTCCATAAAAAGATAATCATAAATAAAAAAATGTTACTCATTTAAATAAACAGACTTTAGAAAAATATATTTGAAGATATATTCATAAATTCATGATGATCTCAATTCTAGAAATACTCAACCAATAATTTTGGGAAATTTAGTAATAGCTCTGAAGTTTGGCAATCAATAAAACAAAAATTTGTTCCATAATAAAAATAAACTGCATGAAACTAGCAGAATTTGATGCATGCCTCATCTGAATGGATGAGCAGGGCATGTGGATCAAACGTAACTTGAATGACAGCAACAAATATGTACGCACCTGTGGAGATGGCAGACGGCCCTTAAAAGAGCCTTTGGGTTCGCTTATAAGGTTTCTTTTATGCTGTTAAGAGGAAAACAAAAAGGAAGAAAAAAGAAAATCACCAAAAAGAATAAATAAATTACCAAAAACCATCTTATATATTAAACAGGTGTGTGAGAATTTGGAAAGCGTGAATCAAAAAGAATACTTACATATCAGAGGCAATGACCGTTATCTGAAGTGTAAAAGGAAGAAGAAAAAGCATTATTGAGTCAATGTGCAGATTAATTATATACAATCTAAAAAGAAATTATCACTGACCAATCAATTTGCTATGCCTATGATCATATAATGTCTATAATTATACAGTAAGTCTGAATAGAATAGTGAGAAATAGAATGTACTGATGAACTTTATACAGTCAATAGAAATTATTACACCAATATGTTACAAATACAAACATCATAAGTAGATTATACTGGAACAAATTATGGAAAAAAAAGAATTAGGAGAACAATATGTGCATGTTCCATATCAGTAGGCTACAGTATCTACAGACATTATATCAAAATACTATACTATTATTATATAATACACAAGTGTTATTTATACTTAGCCCTGGAGTTAACAGAAATTTAACATCACTTTAACCGTACAAAAATCACCATGTGGCACAGAAAAATAGTTACTTCTTACATAATAAAATTTTTTCCTGATGTAAACATGGACTAAATGTTTTAGTTTGTATATTATTATTACTTATAATGCAAATCTTCTCTCTCCGGCGCGTGGATGAAAGAGCTCTCGCGCTCACAGCCAACGAAAGTAACAACGTTAACCTTAACTTTTGTAATGATGTAAAGAAAAAAAAAACATACAATTACATGTAAATACATTTTTTATGTGTGTGAAGCTGAATCTGCCAGCTATCACTTATGAAAGGCCGAAACATGAATCATACGTAATTGACCGTTCACAGAGAGTTTGATGGACAGGCGATCTGAATCATAATCCGCCATTTTGTCCGACAAAGCTGTCAGTACATTAACGTAGGAGGAATTGAACTTAAGAAACGGTGTGTACTGAAGTCTTTCCGCGGTTAAAACAACATTCCTTATATTCATTCATGTTTACTTGATGCAATAAATGAACTAACGTTAAAAGAGATTATGGTTCACGAGCAGCTTTAACTGAGGCTCTGACACGATCTGTCAGACACACTAATGCCGAGTTCAGACTGCACGATTTTCAAAATAATCGGGTCACTGTTGTTTTCACACTGCATGACTATCTGGGGTATCATTCAGTTGCTGCTGTGTTCACACTGCACGATGGATCGGCGACAGGAGGTTTCACACTGCATGACTTTACAAAAGAAAGAATCGCCGACAACTTCTGCTTGGTCCGCAAACTACGTTTCACAACCAAACAAATGCGAGAAGTGATACGGAAAAAAACGGAAGATCACGCGTGCGTGAGACCGGAGTTCTCGCGCGACACTGACTTTGTTATTAAAAATGATAGCCTACAAGAAGATTGCGATCCAAATTGTCTGTGCACTGATTTGTAGCGAAAATGAAACAAATAAATATTCAGGTTATGCAGGAGGAAATGGTTGGGAAGACGAGGGGAGCAAGGACTGTGTTTTGCAAAGAGAGTTGAGGGTAAATAAATAATAATTTTCCAAACGTCCTGCTGTTGCTGCTGGTCATGCAGATGTTTGTGCTTTGTTTCTGTTTGATACAATTGTAAATATAGGCCTATCTATCTATTAAAATACTGATATTCTGGTCTATAACTCCTCCCCTAACAGCCTGCTGTCCTGTATCTTGCTCTCTCGTTGGCTGTCGGTCATCGCCGATGTAGTTTTCAGTCAGAACACATTCACACAGCAGGATTGTGAATCGCCGACAGGTCCAGATATTTAGCATGCCAAATATCTCACGGGCGTCGGCGACTCGTCGGCGATTCTCTCAGATAGCGTCTTTGCTTATTCACACTGCGTGATTGTCACTCGCGTGAACGAGCACCGATTTGCCTGTGATTTCGGGCATTTGTCGGCGATTTCTCAAAACCTGTCGGCGAGCCAAAATCGTGGCTAAAATCGTGCAGTCTGAACTCGGCATAAAGAGCCACAAAACAGTATTTATTGTTAAAATGTATTTAAACAGTTACTACATTTTAAAGGCGAGCGTATGTTTCATATCAAAAGTAACCTGTTCTGCCCTGTCTGTCAGCGCGCTGTCAGTCTCTCTGCTCCGTGATGTGTGTTCACTGCGTGAGAACATGGAGTGTCGTCGCGTGAGTGAGAGCGTCGCCGATAGCAACGGTTCCTAAAGGGGGCGGGTTTTAGTTTTAGGTTAACGTTATGTTTTACAATTACATGGAATGAAGCTTCGTTTACGTTTGTATTTAAGACGTAAATCCTTCAATATATACACAATATCGACCTAGCCTGGCCTTTATATCCATAGCTCGGCCATTAACATCACATCCCTTGAATAAAATTAACAAAACGGACGTAAATGAATTCTGTATATTTAAGATAAACATTTAAAACATACATTTACTCGGAAATTAGCGTTACCTCGGAGAATAACAATAACTTTAGCAGCTAGTGGCTAGTCGGCCGCATTTGGCCTCTAAGAATGAAAAGCATTTAGGAAAGTAATGTTACTTATAAGTCGTAATACTCAGTCGTAATCAAGCTAAAATACATTCTCTTTTAATCCAATTAATTAATTCACCACTATTGTGAAGATTTTTCCGCATTTTAAAAGACATAAGACACTTACCTGACCGAAGCAACGAGAGTTCGTCGTCGACGAGAGAATGATTTCCCACACGCTGTTAGCAGTCTGATTGGTTATAATCAATCACGTGCTGCAAAACTGATAACGGTCATCTTATTTTCTAAGTTTGAAATTATAGATTGTCCCCATTGTATAAACATTTAATTAATAATACATCACTAAAGAATACCAACAATAATAAAATGAGTACATTATAATGAAGTCAACTGGGGTTAGTTTTAATTGGAAAAAAATTATTCATTTCAATACATCCATTAAATACTCATAATAGTGCATACAAATAAGTTTATTTAAATACGTTAGAATAAATAAAGTTAATTAAAAATATGTTCGTTTAAATGCATAATAAAAGTTCATTAAAAATAAGTTCATTAAAAAAACAAATACAATTCATTAAAAATAAGTTCATTTAAACACATGCATTATAATAAATACAATTAATTAAAAATTAGTTATTTTAATGCATACTTTATAAAAATAATTAACATTAAAATCATTCAAATATAGTTTAATTTCAATAAAAACATAACATTTATTAAAAAAAAATCATTCCACCAGGCGTCCAATGTACTGTAGAAAAACAAACAGAACAACAAATTAGTTAACAGACCCAAGCAGTGCTGAAAACGGGCGAGCTACATAAGGTCTGCATGCACACAAGAAAAAAGAAAACCATTGGCCAAAGGTCATCATGTGCCTTGGTGATATTTCTGATTGGACTGCTGCCAAGTATAAAAGACCCCTGCCCCCCTTGTCCTTGATCATTCGGCAAGAAATACACCTATTTTCTGAGGTAAGTCACTTTGTACTTTTCTACAAATGTTGCTTTAAAGTTGTTACTTGACAACTAAAAATGATATTATTCCAATAAAATGAAAGTGATAGGGCCTATGATGGTGACAAGACAGGTTGACAATATAGGAGTAATTAATCTGTCAGGATTTGTACTATTGAAGTAATTTTTTACCTTAATTCAAATAACATTAATGATTTTTTACTGTACTGAACATGACAATACAGTAAACTATATTATGATTTCTGACAGGAAAATGTAGTTTCTGAAGTAATTTTTTACCTTAATTCAAATTACATTAATGATTTTTTACTGTACTGAAGACATGACAATACAGTAAACTATATTATGATTTCTGACAGGAAAATGTCGTTTCTGATGTAATTTTTTACCTTAATTCAAATTACATTAATGATTTTTTACTGTACTGAAGACATGACAATACAGTAAACTATATTATGATTTCTGACAGGAAAATGTAGTTTCTGAAGTAATTTTTTACCTTAATTCAAATTACATTAATGATTTTTTACTGTACTGAAGACATGAGAATACAGTAAACTATATTATGATTTCTGACAGGAAAATGTAGTTTCTGAAGAAATTTTTTACCTTAATTCAAATTACATTAATGATTTTTTACTGTACTGAAGACATGACAATACAGTAAACTATATTATGATTTCTGACAGGAAAATGTAGTTTCTGAAGAAATTTTTTACCTTAATTCAAATTACATTAATGATTTTTTACTGTACTGAAGACATGACAATACAGTAAACTATATTATGATTTCTGACAGGAAAATGTAGTTTCTGAAGAAATTTTTTACCTTAATTCAAATTACATTAATGATTTTTTACTGTACTGAAGACATGACAATACAGTAAACTATATTATGATTTCTGACAGGAAAATGTAGTTTCTGAAGAAATTTTTTACCTTAATTCAAATTACATTAATGATTTTTTACTGTACTGAAGACATGACAATACAGTAAACTATATTATGATTTCTGACAGGAAAATGTAGTCTCTGAAGTAATTTATCTTAATTCAAATTACATGAATGATTTTTAAAATGTAATGAAGACATGACAATACAGTAAACTATTATGATTTCTGACAGGAAAATGTTGTTTCTGAAGTAATTTCTTTTACCTTAATTCAAATTACATTAATGATTTTTAAAATGTAATGAAGACATGACAATACAGTAAACTATATTATGATTTCTGACAGGAAAATGTAGTTTCTGAAGTATTTTTTTTTATCTTAATTCAAATTACATTAATGATGTTTAAAATGTAATGAAGACATGACAATACAGTAAACTATATTTTGACAGGATTTGTTCTGAGAGGAGTATTTCTGACAGGAAAATGTAGTTTCTAAAGTCAAATTTTAACGTAACTAAAGTTTGACACCACTGCACTAAACCAACTGAATGTTGAAACTGTTGGACATAGTTGTATTATTTGCATGATAAATTGCCACTGGTTTTCTGTTTTAAGATGATGATACATGGGGGAACCTTTTGTTGTTGTTGTGGGCACTTTTCCATTGAGATATCCAGGGAGAAATTTGTTGCCATTCTCAATGGGAAAGTGCCCAAGCAACATTGCTCAAAAAGTTGTCCGTGTATCATTACCTTTACTCAATCAATGTGTATTTTCTCTTACCCTCCAGAATGTCCGCGGCAAGTTCCCCATACAGCAGGCCTGCACCCACCCGGATCACCTGTGTGGACAATCGGACAAACCGCCGGGCTAAGACCTATGAGGTGTCCAACAGCAACATAAAAATTGCCTCCTTCAAAACCACGACAATAAGTGCCCTCAGTGATGGCGTGAGGGCATTTATTGCTCCAATTGAAGGCGACAGCCCAGTTTTTGAAACCGGGAGGGCCTATATAATAAAAAATTACACACTGTCCGAAAAATTTGGACGGGATTGCATATTCCTCAACCCGAACTCCAAAAAATTTCAAACGGCTTCCTTTGAGTTGCCAGAGGAGGCAGATAGATCAGCCAGATACCTCATAAATCCACCAACGGCGCTGATGTCTGGGGAAGAGCAGGACCTATTTACAAGGGGAGGATTCATCTCCCTGAGGGGAGAAATCGAAAAAGTGAGCAAATTAATTTAATAAAATTATTCAATAATTAAACTAACTTTTTTGAAAGAGTTTCCCCCAGATTGTAATTCTATAGCCACAAATGTTTTGCTAATTTTTATTAATATTAAGATAATCTCCACCATAATTTTATTGCCTTTTTTATAAATAAGTGAAAAGTGACTAAGGTTTTAATACTTACAGGTTGAATTAAGATAACGTTGTTTAAAGACGCATTTTAATCAGATTCACAGCCAATGTTATATAAATTATGTCTAAGCACTAGTAATTGTATTCACTTACATTGCATTAACAACAATCTTCCCCTTGTGATCTTGCAGTTGCAGGTCCCCAGGATGACCCGAGTTGGTGACACAGAGGTGCCCATCCGAGACCTGTCTCTCCGTTGTGGCCAGAAGGTGCTGGAGGTGTCCCTGTGGCGGGACGAGGCCCTGGTGGAGCTCAGCCTGGGGGATCACGTGGAGATCTCCTTTCTCAGGGCGACTCTCAGACCTGCGGCCAAACTGAACTCGTCCAGCTATTCAGCTGTGGAGGTACATGTAGCCTAATTATTCTCTAATGGATCTTTCTGCATCTTCCTACACTCCTGAGTGTGTACCAAGTGTATATACATTTTTTTTATTTTATTCATTGGTAATAATTGATATTGGTAACACTTTAGAATTAGTTATATTGGTAACACTATTTATTTTGGTAACACTTTTAGTTAATATTAATGCATTGACTAAGTTACCTAACAATGGGGAACACATTTGTTACAGTACTTGTCAAACTGTGTAAAACAATGTTAGTTAACAAAATACAACAGTTCCAAAAACTTTCATTTTCAAAACATTTTAGTAAATGTTGAAATTAAGATAAATACATGCTTCAGAAGCATTTTTCTTTTTAGATCATGTGGTCAACTAACATTAATAGTGTTGTAAACATGTAATGACTCATATCTATTGATATATAA
Organism: Chrosomus eos; assembly: GCA_036326025.1. Lineage (NCBI taxonomy): Eukaryota > Metazoa > Chordata > Actinopteri > Cypriniformes > Leuciscidae > Chrosomus > Chrosomus eos. Next base: position 343,811 of record JAZAVI010000092.1, on the reverse strand, counting down.
TGCCTTTGCTGAGACTTCTGTTCATGTTATTACATTTCAGAAGACTGTAGCTGAGCCAGTGGAGGTGGAGCTCAGCATCATCGGGGTGTTGGAGGGAGACGGTGGAGCAACAGTTCTGCTGTCGGAGACCTATGAGGAGTACACTGTCCCTGCAGCACTACACTTCGACATCGCTGCTGATGACCTGCCAATTAAACTGACACTAACACACCTAAACAAAATAGTTCAGAGCATTGAACCGTTGGGGGAGATGTTGGAGCTCATGTTTGAGTCAATTTGACGTTTTTGTTTTTAATAGTTCAAATTGTTATTAGTTGTTTTATCGTTTATGAATTGTTACATTTTTTATTAGTTTTATCGTTTATGAATTGTTAATTTTTATTAGCTGTTTTATTGTTTATGAATTGTTACATTCTTTATTAGTTTTATCGTTTATGAATTGTTAATTTTTATTAGCTGTTTTGTTTATGAATTGTTAAAACAAAATTATTCTTTGTTTCATCATTAATGAATTGCTAATTTTTACCGTTTAATAAAACGTGTTTTAGTACATTTTGCTTTAAGTGTTTCTTCTATGCATTGCATTCCATTAATGTAATTTAAATAATTATTATCTTAAATCTGATGCTTTTTATTACCTCCCTACCATAAACATAAATCCTCAATGTTGCTCTGATCTTAATGCTACCATGCATGTTAAAAGTACTTAGTAGCTTTAAGATCAGAGCAACATTAAGCATTTATGATTTATGTTCATGGTAGGGATTATGATAAAATGCATCAGACTTAGGCTAATGATTATTCTTCATCACTTATACGACCTTCTGGAGAAAATATTACTCTTAAATGTTGCATAAGAAAAAATAAAGAAATAAAAGAGTAATTCATTGCATAACACCAACTCCTTATAACAGTTATTTGTATATTTATAATACTTATATAGAGAAGTATTGTGTACATACACTATATTTTTTTAAAGAATAACAAATAGTGTTGTTTTTTTTGTTTTAAACATCACACTTAAAATGTACATGACAAACATTAGGTCCTGGAGGGCCACAGCCCTGCAGAGTTTAGCTTCAACCCTAATTAAACACACCTGCTTAGCTAATCAAGTCCATTAGGCTTATTTGAAAACTGCAGGTGTGTGTGTGTGTGTGTGTGTGTGTGTGTGTGTGTGTGTGTGTGTGTGTGTGTGTGTGTGTGTGTGTGTGTGTGTGTGTGGTGTGTGTGTGTGTGTGTGTGTGTGTGTGTGTGTGTGTGTGTGTGTGTGTGTGTGTGTGTGTGTGTGTGTGTGTGTGTGTGTGTGTGTGTGTGTGTGTGTGTGTGTGTGGAAGCAGGGTTGGAACTAAACTCTATAGGGCTGTGGTCCTCCTGGAACTGAGTTTGGCACCTGTGATATTTGGCAACAATAATTCAAATTAGGTTGATTACCCATAGGCATATTTTTAAAAGCAATTTTTTCCTATTATTAAATGTGCTGTCTTCTTTTGTGTCAAAAAGTTTGATTCAACTAAATAGCTTACACAAAGTATTCATATTTGACTAATTTAACTAACTCATAAACGGATTGGGTAAATATATATTATATATATATATATATATATATATATATATATATATATATATATATATATATATATATATATATATTTTATGGAGTTAATTTCCGAGTACGGCTAAAATATATATATGTCGATTACAAAATACATTTTAAGGTCATATCTTGCATGCTTGGCAAGTCAACAACCGTTTATGAATTAGTTAACTGCTTTCTAAGCATTAGAAAATCAAGACATTGTTATTTTAGTAGCATGAAAAACAAAACGATTCTAAATAATATCTTACCTGCATCTGATCTGCAGTTGGTATCACTCACAGGCACGCCGCTGCACTAACTTGAGCTGCTGAACACATGGCGTGCACGCGGTAAAAACTCCCGCGAATCTGCAATTTTTTTATTCAACAGCCATCTGATTGGGTGTCGAGCTGAATACCCATCATGAGCTCAACAGAGACGTGTGATTGGTTGTGATGCTCAACGATGGGGAAAAGGGTATACGTGAGCACATGTGCAATATATAAATTAAAAGTGCGCAACACTTTAAATTTTTCTTTCACATTTCACTAATAGTCACAGTCGTAAAGTATTTATTTCGATTGTGTAGGGGGGGGGGGGGGGGGTTGTTTTACCCACATGTCTTGAATATGCATTGTTGTCCATTTATTTTGGAAGGAGCAGGAAAAATTTGTGTCTCATAATATAGCAATTTAATTTATTCATTATCTACGCATATCCATCCAGTTATCTACGCATAATCTACTCATTAACTACACATATAATTTACGCATGATCCAGGGCCACGTTAGCCATTCTTAATAATATAATGTTGTATTGAGTTGGGATTCAGAGAAGTTTTTGTGATGTTGGCGTTTGGGGAGTTACCATCGTGGTGACGAGTGGAGCCTGCAGTTATGATGTAGATGACTTTGCAATATGTAATGTTTGATTGAGTCCATGGCTGAACTCAGCCGAGATCATGTAGATATCTTCTTTCTCACAGTGACTCTCAGACCTGCTGTCAAACTGAACTCATCCAGCTAATCAGCTGAGAATGAAACAAGTACACAACATTATGCTGGCAGTATTGGTGAAATAAGTTATAAAATGGACTGTTCTTCTGTTTTGACATTTTTGCACACATCAAGTGGTTGTACGGTACCAATCCATTAATTGTGGTGTTGGAAGCTTCGCAAAGCAAATATACCTCTGGAATAATACAGACATTTTTAGTCTCATCGTGTAGCTACTACAGTACTGGGGGAAAGTAGATTTTCATATCCCAGAATTCTCTGCACAGAACACAATCGAAGAGAAAAGTTGAATTTATTTATCTTCATGTGTTTTTAAGCCAGAAAAATTGAGAAAGCTTGTTATCAAGTTCTTTCTAACTAATCATTCTTTCTTTATCTCTTTTTTAACTAATCTTTCTTTCTTTATCTCTTTTTTAACTAATCTTTCTTTCTTTCTTTCTAACTAATCTTTCTTTCTCTCTAACTAATCTTTCTTTCTTTCTTTCTTTCTTTCTTTCTAACTAATCTTTCTTTTAGTGAAACCAATCTTTCTGTCTAACTAATCTTTCTTTTCTTTTCTGACTAATCCATCTATCCGCATTCAAACTACTTTAAACTTCTTCAAACTCTCTGGTCCGGCTTTTTCAAGCCAACTTAAAGTTTGTCTCATCAAACTTTTTTTCTAGTTTGTACTTATCTCTTTTAAAAAGGCACTGTTAATAAATGTTTGCCTGTTTATAAAAGCAACCGTGAAAAAGGCTGAGAAATAAAAAGAAAAGAAAAACAAACAGGTGGTGGTCTTGCACCCCCACATTATACCCAGGCAGAAGAGCTGGCCCTTGGGTTAAATGTGACCCATTGTGGAGGGCTCTTCCTCAGACCCACAGCCAGGAGCAGCAACACCTTCACTGCTGGTAAATGAGCTTTAAATGATCCTAGTACACTGTAAAATAATTTGTTGCTGCATTAAATTAAGTAAGCCCAATGGCTGTCCAGTCATATCAGCTGTTAAACCTTGTAATGAATTGCTTTGACTTGTGAAAGTCTACATGTGTGACTGTGAAACATAGTTAATGTAAAAAAAAAATGTAGAAATGAGTTATTGATCACATTTCCCCCCAGTGTACTTCATTGTAATGTAATTGTGTTTTCCTCTTTTGTGCAGTTTTAAACAATACACCAACACTTTTATGTGTTCCCAAGCAAGTGGCTGAAGCATGTGCAGTAAGACTTTTCATAACTTTACATCAAAAGGGAAGAAAGTACAACACTTTATAATGCCCATTTTCAACTTGACAACTTAAAGAAAAAGACTGGCACTAGAGATATAGTTGCTTCAAATGAACTTCAGAGTAAGTGCTAATATATTATTTCACACAGAGAACTATTGCTGACCTTGCATAGTATCTCTTATTGCAGGCAAAATATGACTTGATCACTGGCTTTTCTTTACAAAGAACAATTGAAATAAAACTCAAAGAACTAAGCAAATTTGTCTCGTCTTTTATTAAACATTTAATGTAATGTTTTATATTTTTTTCTGATGGTGGTTGTGTAATATGACACATGCAATGTCACAGGTCCTGTCAGGTGCAACCCTCAGGCTTTTCAGACACTGAAATGAAATCTCCCCTTTAGTTGGCCAAAGTTCATTGCATTGTGTGCCCTTGTCCTAGAGCTGCATTGTAACTGGAGTGTATGTACAGTAATACAGTGAGCTTGATATTAATATTTTCCTTACCACGTTCAAATATTTGCATAAATTTGAATCGCTGTGCTTCCACATTTGTGATATGGAACAGTCACACACCATCTAAGAGATTTTAGTCGGTCAACTGCCTTTTTTTACAATTTGATGTAATATTAGGCTACTAATCTGGAATATTAAGAATCGTAATAGTAACTTGGCAGCACATTTACATTGTGATCCCCCTTTCAGTTCACAAAATCCCCTTCATTGTGGCCTTGATGGGAACACGTGTGCATTCTATGGCACCAATCACATTAGGGAAGCCTGAGGAATAGGCCTATATTGTACTGAAAGTCATAATCATCATGCTAACGATTACATGATCGACATTAAAAATTATAATGTAACGTTAGGCCTACCTGCGTTGAAAAAAAAACTGCTATACAACCAATTGGGTCTAAAGTGGCTTGGAAATGCCCTAAAACCTGCTTAAGAGGCAGGTAAACTTTGCGAATGGCACGACAGACATTACCTACTTATCACCAAGTTCTCCGCATCTCCAATGTAAAGGAAAGAGCCACTCGCAAAGAATCTCTATATGCTGTTTATTTGTGCTGTTATTAAAGCCCGACTCCGACGAGTCGAACATTTGTGCGTTTCCAACAAATTAATGATGTAACGACATCATCACGAGTCATGAGAAAAAAAAAACCTCAAAAAGTACACTATCTCGCTGCGTTAAAAGACTTCCCGTATCAGCTCTGCTTATAAAGCCGCGATCTAATCCTGTTTACATGAAATAAGCCTGCTCGCGAGCAGGTTCAAGCTAGCGCACCTGTTGCTATGACAGCAAGTCTAGGATGAGCTTCGAAGAACCAAACGATCCAAGATCATGCCAAATCGCCAACAATCAAATCCAGCTAACTGAGTTAGCGTCGTACGAAGAACGAGCCCCAGGTAAGCTATTTGAGAATCTATCTATAGTGGTTGGAAGGATTGTTCTGCCTGGTCTATAACGTGGTGCAACATGACAAATTTCAGCAGTGCGTATTATGCAAGTTACCATGTAATGATCAGTGAGATCATCACTTTGCGGTATAATATCTATATCGGTTGGATCGGTTCCATATGATATAATTAAATCTAGTGTATGATTTAGACGATGAGTGGGACCACTGACGTTTTGCTTCACCCCAAAAGAGTTTAATAGATCTGTAAACGCAGCCCCTAACGCATCATTTGTATTATCTACGTGTATGTTAAAGTCGCCAATAATTATTGCTTTATCGACATTGACCAATAGGTCTGAGAGAAAGTCTGCAAAATCTTTTAGGAAATCAGCATATGGCCCTGGAGGTCTATATACGGTAGCCAAGGCTAGAGATAATAAGGATTTCTTTCTTACATCTAAGAGCGTAACATTTAGCACAAGTACTTAAACCTATGACAAGTTTTCTGAGTAACATTAAGAATATCTCTATAGATTGTTGCAACACCGCCGCCACGACCGATCAGACGGGGCTCATGCTTATAACAGTATCCTGGTGGAGTAGACTCATTTAGACCGAAATAATCATTTGGTTTAAGCCAGGTTTCAGTAAGGCACAGAACATCGAAATTATTATCTGTGAACATTTCATTTACAATAACCGCCTTAGGTGTGAGCGATCTAATGTTTAGAAGACCTAGCTTTAGAAATTGTTTTTGTTCACTGATATTTAGATTTTCTGGTTTAATTACAATAATATTCTTGCTAGATCTTACAGTAGATTTGATGTTTGGCTTCACTAAGCGAGGAATAGACACAGTTTCTATATAATGTTCTACATTGGTACTTATATCAATTAAGTTGAGACAGCAAAGACTATGATTTGGACTTTGACTTACTAGTCAGATGGTGTGTAGCGTCTTGGAGATGTTGTCCGACAGAACATATGGTTGCCGTATATGAACCATGCAGTTTTTTTTCATATGGGCAGACTCGATGGCCATCAAGGACAGTGCAGAAAGCCTCTTTTGACCCATGGTTGTCCTTAATTCATTTTTGATTCGTTTCAGCTGTGAAAATGTCCTCTCTCCCTCACAGTTAGATACAGGTAATGTGAGAAAAAGCCTGAGAGCAACAAAAATGTTGGGAAGGTTGTCTGCAGTCCATTCCTCATTCATATCAGTTGGATATGAAGATGAGAGATCATTGCCCCATTTGCAGAGATCAGTGTCATCACAGTTCATGTCAAACAAGACACCAAAGCGACTATTTATTTATCTGTATGCATTCAGCTGTTTGTTCAGTCCTGACAGTAAACTGTAAATAATCGGATTGAACGTCTCAACTTGGAACTTTTTACTTCCCGTGAGAACTACTTCATTGTCCACTGTCTCATCATCAAAGGCTCTTCTTTTACTCACTCAGTGAGTCTCGGACTGGTAGGTCTGTGTCACACTTGTTACAGCCCGGGCAGATGTCTCAAAGTCAGCAAATTGCCCTCTTAGTGATGCAACATAAGTGTACAGCGATTCCAAAAGGCGCACAGCGGTCGTTAAGTCTATTTCCCTCTTTTGCAAGCCGTTGCTTGTAAGCTAAAATCGATGCAGTAGAGTGTCCCAAAATATGGTCATGAGAGCAGTCTCCAGCTTCCCAAGCTTGTTACACAGCCCAGCCGCCTCGCGCCTTGTGTCCTGTCGCTCTTCGTTGTCAGAGGCTAACATCTGTAAAGCCCCTGTTCAGGCATGTGATTGGCTAAGGACAAAAAAGCAGGAAAATATAATGAGACCCCATCCCATAGTGCAGACAGTGCAAGCTTGCAGAGCGCTGGGTACCTCTGAGTCTTTCTCACAACGTTCCACCATAAATCAACTCTTACCTCCTCTGTCATCTGAGGTAGTGTCATGTCACTTGCATATCTAGGATGGGAAACAACAGTTTAAGCTCATTATTTGACAGTAAAATAATTCCTTACAAACAACAGGCTACATTATACAATTACTAGCAAAATAATCAAACATTTGACTTATTAAGAATCTGTGTAAATGGCATTCCAACATATACACCTGTGTACATCATGTTGAAATCCATCTCTCTCCAGTTCATTAAGCTTCACAGCTGGAAACATGTTCGGCAACTTCTGGAGATGAGGGAAAATGTGATGGCTTCCCCGTGCATCTGGGTCCAAGCATGACAGAGTCCTTAGGGTTGGACTGTCAAGAGGTAGCTTTGTTTGAAGGTCACCTGCACAGCTGGTGTAGGCTTGGATTACCTTTTATAAATAGAGTGGAGTTTAAGAAACAAGTAAAGACATACTGTATATGTGGAGCCTGCTCCGAGATAAGTTGCTTAGGAAGTTGTAAGAAATATTCTCTCCCTCAGCATAAGTCTATAACGTATGCACATTTCTTTTGTATGTATGTCAATGAAACATCTGGTATTCATTAGTAGAGGAGTGAGTCTTACACCCCTCCCTGCTCTATTTATTCTCTCTCTGTTCGTCTTATACATTGAGAGCCTTTTGGACCCACAAGTTTGTGTGGAGGTTTTAGAGATATTACCATATAAGGACGTTGTTATATAAAGTCTATATGATATCCAATGATGTAAGGTATGGTTCTATTGGTCAAGATTTGTTCTACTCCCTTGGATTTTCACTATATAAACCATGGACAAAGGATATTGGGGCGAGACCCTTCTCCCCAGCGCTGGTTTCTGTGAAGTGTACATTCATAATCTTTCATAATAAAAGACCAAGATTTTTGGGCACTTCTGTTTTGGGAACATTTCATTTCGATTCTAACAGTTTGGTGGCTCGTCCTGGATTTCTCCAGACAGGTAAGAATTACTTTCTTTTTATATAAGAGAGAGGTTGATTCTTCCTGTCTGCTGAGAAAACAGATTTATAAGTGCCGTGATTTTACTTTTTTTGTTGTGTCGTCCGTCGTTTTGAATAAAACGGGACGTTATTGGTCCGTCGTGTCGAAGGATACGGGACGTTATTGGTCCGTCGTGTCGAAGGATACGGGACGTTATTGGTCCGTCGTGTCGAAGGATACGGGACGTTGTCCGTCGTGTCGAAGGATACGGGACGTTTCCTCGTGTTTATAAAATACGGGAAGAACAAAAGAGAAATTGATCACTTTTCTTCGTTTGGAAATAGATTTGACGTTGAGACAATTGGTTTTTCTCTCGCAAAGTCTATTTCAATTTACCTTTGGTCTTGGATTATGAATGAATAAATCACTATTTTAATTTTTTTTTTCTCTTTCTCTCTCTCTTTGCTCTTATTTCTCTCTTTATGGCCAATGTGCTAACACAACTAATTTGAACTTGTATACTTTTCTTTGTTTTCTATTTGGCCATACTGAACTTTATTTAAATTGCATTGAGGAGACATATTTGTGTGTTTACAATGGGTAATAAAATTAGTCCGCCGTTTGTAAATGAATCGCCGAAAATTTTTATGATTAGGAATAATCAAGCATTTTTTGCCAAGCCAGATTTGTCAAATTTAGCTGGCTGGTCAAATGGCAAAACACAATTAGATCCGTTTCCTTGTGACGGATCATTTAAAGATACAGATATGCGTGAAGCAAAAGGCATGATTTTTGGAAATTAGGGGGATCCCGATTGGGATTATTCGTATATGAAACAATCTTATAAGGTCTGGACAGACATGCAGTGTTATTGGCATAAGGGTCCAGAAAGAGTTGAGATAATAACATTGTCCCAAATGCTGAAATGGCTGTGAGGGAGAGTGCAGTTTTGGCTGCCTTTTCTTCCTCAGCCGACTGTGAAAAAAACTCTCTGCTGCAGCTAGAGCTCTCACATTCTATGGAACAGACCGCTATTCCACAGACTGTTGAAATGAAAAACTCCCCTCCAAATTAAGTGCATTCCGACTGAAACTAGAAAAAAATAGACTGTACCCTGATCTCGCGACCGCGACTTTGTGTCCCTTTGTTGAAACTTCAGATGGATTTAAAGTTCATCCGTTACAAATTTCTGAGGTAATGGCAATTTGCAAAGAACTGCCAGACCCAGCTCGGTCACCACACCAGTATGTGTGGGTACTGAAACGGTTAACGGCATACAGCCAACTTACTGGTCGTGATTATCGCTTTATTCTGACTAAAACATTGCCTGCTGAAATTACAGAGGAATTATTAATTAATGAGGTTGATCTGTTACACCCATCAAATGACGCACCACCCGCCCGCACTATTGTGTTTAAAGATTCGGAACCGGTTGATTTGTCCGACCCCGCGAGTGACGTGCGCCTTGCTGATTATGGGGACTCTAAGTCTGACTGGATTTGGGGCAGTGCACGTAACCTCAAACATTTTTTAAACAAATTGACGGCATTTTTAGTAAAACTTTCTTCTGCTAGACAAGATATTTCCCTTGCAGCAAACTCGAAACGAAAGGCGAAAGTCCTGTTGCATTTTTAAATCGATTTCGACATGCTTGAAATCACGAATCTTTGAGTCCTGTTGATGATAATAATTCTTTGCTGTTTATGAACACATTTCTAAATAACATGCTCAAATGAGACTACATAATTGATTCGAATGACTACAACTAAAATTAGTAACATTTTTGTTGATGTATTGGGCAGACGCTTCCTCTGCCGGAGCTTTAATTCCTCCAGAAAAATTTCCAGCAATGCTTCAAGTTAATGCTGACGTCCAAAATCGCTCGTCAACCTATGGTAAAAAGCCAATAACTTGTTATTTATGCGGATGTTTAGGCCATCCTGCACGTCTTTGTAGAAAAAGAGCTTGAAGGCTCCAGTGGAAAAAATGAGAACCAGATGTTTAGGCGCTCTGCTGGCTACGGGCCAAAACCCCCTCCTTTGTTTTCTCCCAGCCCGAAGCAGCAGGTCTATCAGGCCTGACAATTTTTCCGAATACATTTTTTAGAGTTAACCGAATAAATCACATGTTTTTTTGCCATTTATTGAATTAAATGTTGACTATACACCATATATATTTTTTTTTTTCTCATAGGCAAGCCTTTCATCACTGTCTTCTGTTGTGTACACGGGCTCAATTACAAATTGTGCAATGACACCAACTTTACCGGCTACTTCTCAGGATGTACCATCGTTGTTCAAAATGCATGATTTTGCAATAATACCAAATTCTTCATTCTGCCTATAAGGGTAGACAGTTAATGTTAAACATGAATTTGACTCTGACTCTCTGAAACTTCTGTTTCCTGCAGCTTTCTCTCTTACAACCGACACAGGAAGTGCTCTCTTCTAAGATGTGTCTGCAACTGAGCTCGGACAGGAAGTAGCTGAAGTAAACCCAAAATTGTGGGCGGTACATAAGAATGACGTAGGACTTCTTGATATCCAACCCTATGTGGCAAATTTGACAACGAATAGGCCTGTTTTTTCAAAAAACAATATCTGCTTTTAAAGCAACAAGAGGAGGGACTTCGGCCCTCATTTATCAGTTTCTGGCTCAAGGCATTCTGGTTCGCGCTTATTCACCTTACAACACACCAATCAATCCAATCAGGAAAGCAAATGGTTCTTGTCGTTTAACGCAGGACCTGAGAAGAATTAATGATTTAATAAAGCCACTTGCTCCTATTGTGCCAGATGCACAAACTATTGTTAATTCTGTCCCTTAGAACATGCATTCTATTCCGTTATTTGATTTATGCTCCGCCTTCTTCAGTCATCCTGTTGACCAACAAAATCAGCCACTTTTTGCTTTCTGTTTTCAGAATTACAAGACTCCCTCTCAAGGGTTCAGTGATTCTCCAGCTGTTTTCTCCACTGAAATGCACGCAAAATTGAAGGATGTCAGACTCCCTCCTGACACCTGCCTGCTCCTACGCTGATGACGATGACATTCTCGTTACTGGTGCCTCTGAGGACATGTGTGCTGCTGCCACTACAATTGTCTGGAACATTTTAGCAGAGGCTGGTTTCAAAGCATCTAAAGAGAAACTTCAGTGGGTGCAGAGAAAAGTCAATTACCTCGGCCATGAACTGTCACAAGGCAAAGTTCGCCTGTCCGCGGACAGAGTAAAAGCCATCGCTTCATTCAAGCATCCCTCAACACAGAAGCAAATGCAAAGCTTTCTGGGACTGGTCAATTGCTGTCGATTATGGGTGGCACATTGCTCCAGGTATGACAAAATCCTGCGAGAAGATACGCTGAATAATAAAGAGGACATTACATGGAAAGCTGACATGACTCAAGCATTCAGAACATTTGAAATCCTCTCACTTAGGGCCGCCTGCCCTAGGCCCTCTTTGTTAAATGCAAAGGAGTTTCACCTATGCGTGCACAAAGGTGGAGACACAGCCGCTGTAATCCTGGCCCAAGAGCATGGGGACACTTTTGTCCAGTAGCTTATTTATCTAAAACCCTTGATTCAGTGGCTAGGGGACTCCCGGCCTGTTTACGTGCTGTGGCTGCTACAGCAATCATGGTACAGGATGCTGAAAAGGTTGTTTTATCACATCCACTCATAGTTCACACTAGTCACCAAGTTGGCGCAATTATGCATAACATTTCTACGCATCACATGACTGCTCAACGCCGTTCAGGCTATGAGGCTATATTATTAGCAACTGCTAATTTAACGTTGAAAGTAACTTCTGTTATTTATGGTCCTACTGTACATTTGCACAGGTTGTTGAAGGATGGTGAATTTGAGAGTGACGACCACGACTGCCTGACCAGAATCCAAACTTCGACTGCCTGCAGGCCAGATATTTTATAATATCTGTCCTGGAGGAGGGAGATATTTGATATATAGCTAGACTATAGAAGGATCCTGTTTTCACGCCAAACGACAATTTATACTTGTGTGGTTATGCTATTGTTGAATTACCTGATCGTGTAATTGAGGCATATTCGTTGCCATATAAATCAGCACAAGTTGCAGAATTAATTGCCCTAACGAGAGCTTGTCAATTGGCGAAAGGTCAGTGCATCAATATATACACTGACTCCAAATATGCGTACGGCGTTGTCCATGATTTTGCTAAATTGTGGGAGGAAAGAAGTTTCAAAACCTCCGACTGAAAACCCATTTCACATCACAACATTTTGGCCAAGCTCATCAGTGCAGCACAGCAACCATCGAAACTTGCTGTGATTAAAGTAGCTGGTCATAAAACAGGTGAATCGGATGAGGCTAGAGGAAACAGATTTGCAGATGAAGTTGCGAAATGGGCTGCTAAAGAAGTAATACTTAGTCCACACGTAAACGAAAAGAGCACCGAAGTGCCTATGATGAATTTGTCGCTGATTAATGATTTGGACATTAAAGTATTGCAAGCTAACACTACACAAGCTGGTATTCTAAGAAACAAGTAGGGTATAATCGCTCTACCAACACCCACCGTTGTAATGCTGTGCAGACATTATCATGGTGTATCACATGTGTCAAAAGAGAAAGTGATGCAGAATTTGAATCAATCATACTGCATAGCAAATGTTCGAAAGAATACTTTGTTGATATTGGAGACTTGCCTGGTGTGTGTGCACGAACAAACCCAAGGCAACCCGCCATGACGCTTTGTCACATCCTAAGCTTCCTTTTTAATATTTACAGATCAATTTTACACACATGCCGCCATGTGGAAATCACAAATACTTGCTCGCGATTGTTGATTGATTTACTAAGTGGCCTGAAGCTTTTCCGTGTGGTAAAGAAAATGCTCAGACGGTTGTAAAGGTTCTGGAAAAAGAAATTATACCGCGTTTCGGTATTCGAACCGTTATAGCAAGCGATAATGGAACTCTGTTTGCTTCAAAAGTCACACAATTATTAGCCAAAGAGCTTAATATCAATTGGTAGATACTGAGATACTAGATAGATACTGGCAGAAAATTGGGTTGATTTGTTGCCTGCCGTATTGACAGAAATAAGAATGTCCACATCAGCAACCACAAAAATGTCTCTATTTGAAATTCTGATGGGTAGACCTTTCCCGACCTTCTTGGGTCAGAGGTCGCGCTGGCAATCTCTCCACAGGTGACACGGAGGTGATCATCACGGATTACGTGGATTCCCTAGTTAGAACGTTTAATGGCATAAATGGTGATGTTGCTCTGTCTCTCCCTCTTCCTTCAGAAAAGCCAACTCATCCTTTCATTCCAGGACAAAAGGTGCTGATAAAGTGTCTGAAGCCCACGAGACTCGGTGATCGCTGTGACGAGGACCGTTGTTCTGACTGACTTAGTAAAGGCGGCGCCACCCCAGGGGAACGCATAAGCCTATGCGGGAAAAGAAATACAGCACTGATCGAAAGGAGAACAAGGAAGAGAAGTAGACGAAGAACGAGATTGCTGATTGAAATTAGCAATGATTGTCATTAAATCCATTAAGTCAGGTCTGCAAAATTGATATATCTGTTTGTGCTGACAGACGTACTTAGTCATACACAAGCCATTATTAGCAGTGGTAATGAAACTTGACTGAATCCAGAAGAAGAGCCGCATGCGGATTCATGTCCAGAGGAAAAATAGGTGACTGCTATGTATGCACAAAAATGCCACAAAGTGCTTCTGTAAGGGTTAAATCACCAACAACAGAAGAAGAATTAGACTATCCATTATTCACCAGTATAACTGGGGTGATTGAATCTATTACCACACTTTTGTATTTTCTCAAAATGATTTGATGAACAGAACTGTCAAGTATTAATGAGTTTGAAGGAAATGTTTGATTGAAGGATATTTTATGTATTATTGTACTAGAATGACTATGCTGAGAATGATGTGATATGATAATTCTATTATATGATAATTATCTTATCAAAGGGCCGATTGTAAGAAATATTCTCTCCCTCAGCATAAGTCTATAACACAAGAAAGATTATATGATCCATACTGTATATCTGTTTGCCACGTATGCACATTTCTTTTGTATGTATGTCAATGAAACATCTGGTATTCATTAGTAGAGGAGTGAGTCTTACACCCCTCCCTGCTCTATTTATTCTCTCTCTGTTCGTCTTATACATTGAGAGCCTTTTGGACCCACAAGTTTGTGTGGAGGTTTTAGAGATATTACCATATAAGGACGTTGTTATATAAAGTCTATATGATATCCAATGATGTAAGGTATGGTTCTATTGGTCAAGATTTGTTCTACTCCCCTTGGATTTTCACTATATAAACCATGGACAAAGGATATTGGGGCGAGACCCTTCTCCCCAGCGCTGGTTTCTGTGAAGTGTACATTCATAATCTTTCATAATAAAAGACCAAGATTTTTGGGCACTTCTGTTTCGGGACCATTTCATTTCGATTCTAACAGAAGTGTTTTTCTTTTAAATAAATTAAATGTGTATTGTTATGGTGTGATGTCATTATGTCGTGTCTAATATTGAGGACCATGTTGGAAATAAGTGTTTTTCTTTTAATTAAATTAAATGTGTATTGTTATGGTGTGATGTCATTATGTCGTGTCTAATATTGAGGACCATGTTGGAATTAAGTGTTTAATTCGCTTTCACAGGCTATTCTCATCTTACGATGACATGTTTCGATGTTTTACCTAAATAAAGCCATACCATACCTTAGTTTTGAAAGCCTTCACCACAGGGTGTTCCCTCCCTAGTTGGTCAAGGATGGATGAGGCCTCAGAGCCAACAAAAGGTGCTGCGAGATGGGCCTCTGTCGATGTCAGGTCAAGCAACTTCATCTTTGGACCGGACAGATTCCTTCCTTTGCTGTTAATCAATTCCTCTGGCTTGATGAAGCAAGATAAAAACTCCCTGACAAGTTTCTCCTGCACATCATGGAGTTTATGAACCTTTGGGTCCTTGGACTGAAAAACCAGGACGTAATGTTTCAGCATGGGAAGGACTGCTGAATAGAAGTGGAGCTCAAGGAGGGTTTTCTTGTCCTCAAATACCACCTGCTAAAACATAAAACATATTTTCTCTCTGCACCAATCACAGCAATGTACATCTAACAAGCACCTTGAATAAATAAATAAATATTTACTTTTCAAATGTGGCGATGACACAGTGAATAAAACACATGCCTTTGGTGTGAGAGATTCGAGGTTCGAATCCACTGTGAGACACCATTGTGTTCCTGAGCAAGACACTTAACCCCTAGTTGCTACAGAGGCGTGCAACCTCTGACATCTATTGCAATTGTAAATCGCTTTGGATTAAAGAGTCAGCTAAATGTAATGTAAACATTAATCTGACGCTTTTATCCAAATTTACTTATACACTCACCTAAAGAATTATTAGGAACACCTGTTCATTTTCTCATTAATGCAATTATCTAATCAACCAATCACATGGCAGTTGCTTCAATGCATTTAGGGGTGTGGTCCTGGTCAAGACAATCTCCTGAACTCCAAACTGAATATCAGAATGGGAAAGAAAGGTGATTTAAGCAATTTTGAGCGTGGCATGGTTGTTGGTGCCAGACAGGCCGGTCTGAGTATTTCACAATCTGCTCAGTTACTGGGATTTTCACGCACAACCATTTCTAGGGTTTACAAAGAATGGTGTGAAAAGGGAAAAACATCCAGTATGCGGCAGTCCTGTGGGCGAAAATGCCTTGTTGATGCTAGAGGTCAGAGGAGAATGAGCCGACTGATTCAAGCTGATAGAAGAGCAACTTTGACTGAAATAACCACTCGTTACAACCGAGGTATGCAGCAAAGCATTTGTGAAGCCACAACACGCACAACCTTAAGGCGGATGGGCTACAACAGCAGAAGACCCCACCGGGTACCACTCATCTCCACTACAAATAGGTAGCGTAAACAGAATGAGAACATGGATCCATCATGCCTTGTTACCACTGTGCAGGCTGGTGGTCGTGGTGTAATGGTGTGGGGGATGTTTTCTTGGCACACTTTAGGCCCCTTAGTGCCAATTGGGCATCGTTTAAATGCCACGGCCTACCTGAGCATTGTTTCTGGCCATGTCCATCCCTTTATGGCCACCATGTACCCATCCTCTGATGGCTACTTCCAGCAGGATAATGCACCATGTCACAAAGCTCGAATCATTTCAAATTGGTTTCTTGAACATGACAATGAGTTCACTGTACTAAAATGGCCACCACAGTCACCAGATCTCAACCCAATAGAGCAGCTTTGGTATGTGGTGGAACGGGAGCTTCGTGCCCTGGATGTGCATCCCACAAATCTCCATCAACTGCAAGATGCTATCCTATCGATATGGGCCAACATTTCTAAAGAATGCTTTCAGCACCTTGTTGAATCAATGCCACGATAGAATTAAGGCAGTTCTGAAGGTGAGTCAGGGGGTCAAACACAGTATTAGTATGGTGTTCCTAATAATCCTTTAGGTGAGTGTAAGTCAGAGGTTGCACGCCTCTGGAGCAACTAGGGGTTAAGTGTCTTGCTCAGGGACACATTGGTGGACGTGTCGCAGTGGGAATCAAAGGCAAGTGTCATATCCACTGCTCCATCGCTACAATTCTCTATAATAATAATAATCTTATTATTAATAATGATAATAACCAATAAGTAAATGTAATGTTTATTTTTATTTTTTGCCCACTCCCCCCACCAATACAGCTTCAGCTGATGTCTAGGGAGTTTTTCTCACCTTCTTGCAAATCCTGACCTTCCTCATCTTCCCCTCATTTGTGAAGTTCTTGGACCTGTCCTTGATCCGGGCCCTGCCTCTTTTCTGTACTTCACGCTTCTGTAGAATGGCACTGACAACGTCCTTGTATGTACACTTATCTTCATTGCTCAGGAAATCATAGTAAAACATGACCAGTGCATCCCACATTCGCAATGTTTCCAGACTGACATCCAGGACTGAGAGCCACTGGTGTGGAATATAGCACTCTGGCCGCGAGAAATGGATTCCAAATATGCTGCAAATTTCTCTGAGGCCATCTTTCATGTCAGCTGACCATTTATGGTCTGTGTGCAGGTCTGACAGCAAAGACTCAACCCAACGCTCAAAAGGACAGCACAATTTCTTGCTGGCATTAGGAAAGTGATGACATGAGTCACCATCGATGTCGAGGAGATGAGGGGCACGGCGGTCTCTGATCTTCTTTTCCAAGCCATTTTTAGAGCCCCTGCAGCCCTAATGAAATTTGGATTTAAAGCAATTTTTATAACATAACCTAAAATACTATATTAATGTATTACCATAACACTTCGTGTTTAGTGATGAATGTGTCCAGTAGTTGGTTGTCATAGTTTTTAACAATAAGTGAGGGCATTTGGTCCTCAGGATTTCCGCAGATCCTTAAAAAGTCTTAAATTAGATTTTTTAAATTTAAGGCCATAAAAAGGTCTTATTTGTACCTATGAAAGGTCTTAAAGTTTCGATGGCAATTTGACTTATACATATCTAAATAGCGTACTTTTTTATTTATTATTCTTTCTTTGTGGATTTGCTAGTTCACGTGACATTTCGCTTCACATTACGACACTACGTCTGTCTCCTGCATGCGAGACAGGGAGAGAGAGAAGCAAGCTGGTAAATGTCAGTTCAATTGTAAGCTCATTCTTTATGTGCGTTGTGGTGTGCGATGTGTATTGTCTATGATATTGTAATCATTGTTTTAACGATGCACGAGGCACTGCGAGCTAGTGTTGTAGTCAAGGCCACCTAACCCGAGACCAAGACAAGACCAAGACCAGAGTGTATCGAGACCGAGACAAGACCAAGACTTTTAGGGGCCGAGACCAAGTCGAGACCAAGACCGAGGGAGGGGAGACCAAGACCAAGACCAGCGCCCCACACTGCATGACACAAAAAATTGTGAAACATGATCAAAAGAGCTTCTCAAATTGATCTGAAAGATCCACATTCCCATAAAAATACATAGATATTAAACACATTTAAAGTTTAAATAAACTTATCCATCTTTATTCAATACTCATGGGTGACTTCCATCATTTAGTATAGAATGCAAAACAATTATTCATTGTTCATCACTAAAGTCTTCACTTTTCTCCGCCTTTTATATACAATACATAAAGTTATGTTGTTTTTAAACCTACAACAATCCTTTTTTAAACGTATTTTAGCACAATTCACAACCAGCGGTAATTCAGGAAAAAATATCCGAATGCTCCACATGAAACTATGGTCTTCCGATCTTTTACCATCGTGTCGATTTATTTTTATTAATATGTGCCATGCAAGACAGCGCTTAGGAGACGGTGAACCCTTGTTTATACTTTCACCTGGCTCAGAAGAGAAAAGGTGCGCGCGCGACCGGGCGCTCTCGCTCTCTCTCTCTATCACATGCGCAGCAGTTCGTCTACATTACTCATCGATTGTTTTACATCCAATAAAAGCAAGGATGTTAACAAAAAAATGAGACAATATACTGGCAATTTAGTGATATTTTCACAGTTATGGTCTTGACTGGTCTTGACAAAAAAATCGCGAGTCCTCAATGTCCGAGACCGAGACAAGACCGAGACCAAATGCGGTCGAGTCCGAGACGAGACGGAGACCATCAAAAAGTGGTCTTGAGACCGGTCTTGAGACCAAGACTGGTCTCGAGAACTACAACACTTAGTTTTTGTCTTATATTTATATCATATTATGTTGTTGTCATACAATAGCACATCAGCAAGAGTGCTGTTTTCCAGTGCACAATTGCAAATGTGATATTTATTTTATATAACAGTGAAATTAACAATGAATGAGCATTGTGCGTTATATTTTATAAACAATATTGTCAATATTGTTTGTTTTCCCTTTATTTCGCTGACGAGAATTTCTAAATGAAACCGTAGCAGTTTCAATGCAACAGACAGCGATGATTTTTATATATATATAACTCCTCCCCCAGGTGAGAAGGAAATGACCCCTCTAGGGCGGTCCGGGAGCATGCTCCCCCGTGAGAAAATTTTAAATATTCCATATTTTAAAGCATCAATCTGATGCATTTTGAGATGCATTTTTTGCCATCTATTTATACAATAGTTTATTGAGCCTTTTCTTTTAACAGTTTTAAATTTCAGTTACTGTGCGCATGAAGAATGATAGTGCTCTCCTATGTTGTGATCTAACAGACACACGGTAGAAAGGAACATGATACAGCAATACAGTCCAGCAATATAGTCATTTTATTCAAAACCATAGAGCTTTGTTTACAGATTAAGTATAATAATATTAACATTGAATCATCTTGTTGAGAGTTTCATCATGTTGACTGTCGTACCCGAACGCGACGCGCTGTTTGATGCTGAATGGAGAATGACTGACAGCCGCAGCGGAGGGAAAAGTTCACGTGAACTTGAATTTAATGACTTAAAAATTAATTTGATTGTTTTTGTCAATTGATTTCATAAATCAGATTTATTACTTGTCCTAAACTACAACGAGATCATTCCCCTTAATGGAATCGATTCCAACCTTTGCAGTTTGAACCTTTGGAATCTACTCTCAGATTCTTTTTGGAATCGATCCCCCGCCCTATCATTCAGAGGCGATGCTTCTTTACCGTTGCTTTGAAAAGTGTATTGCGAGAAGAACTCTCTCTGAACTGCACGCGCGGCACACACACACGTCCAGCTACAATAATCATATTAATTTGAAACAGCAACCCAGAATATTTGTCACAAGCATTGATTAAGACAATGATGACAATAATCACATGAAAAAAAAAAAAAAAAGACTTAAATTCTGGACCTTTGGCAGTGAGGAGGGGGGGTTCGTTAGAACCACCCGAACCCCCCCTGCCTACGGGCTTGCTAGTTATGATACTTAAAAAACATTAAGTTCCAGTTTAAAAGATAGTTTAAGATCTACTTTTTTGACTATATGTGATAAACATCCACCTTTTAAAAGGTTTAGAGTAAGAAGTAGGGATAATCCCTGGTTTAATGAGTCAATATCTTTACTTATAAAAAAAACAGACGAGGCATGGGCTAAAGCAAAGAAAACAAATAATAACATGGACTGGGTAAATTATAGGACAATAAGAAATAATTGTACAAAATTGGTAAAAAAATCTAAATGTGATTATTACATAAATATGATGAATGAAAATTTGAACAATCCGACTAATTTCTGGAAGTTGACTAAGTCAGTTTCTGGAAAAAAAACCTCCACCAGTCTGCCGGATTGTTTGAAATTAAATGAGAGTGTAATCCGGGACAAAGAAAATATTGTAAAAGCCTTTAACAGCCATTTTATCTCTGCTTATTTAATCTCAGATTTTAGTAATTTAAAGGAACAGAATATAGAAGGCAATGTGGAAAACGTTTCATGTTGTTCTCAGCAGTTCACTTTTAAACCTATTTTAGCTACACAAGTTCATAAAGCCTTATCAAACTTGGATTGTAAAAAATCAGCAGGGTCTGATAAAATAGAGCCTTATTTTTTAAAAAATTGCTGCAGATCTTATAACAGAGCCCATCACTTCTATTTTAAATTTAAGTTTAAATTCTAATGTTATTCCCAGTGCATGGAAATCGGCTATGATTCTACCTTTGTTAAAAGGTGGTGATCCATCTGAGATGAATAATTACCGTCCAATTTCAAGGTTGTCCGTGATGGCAAAAGTATTTGAATCTTTTGTAAATGTTCAAGTAAAACAGTTTTTAATGGAAAATAAAATTTTAAATGAATTCCAATCAGGCTTTGGATCAGGTCACAGTACTACAACAGCAGCCATGCTGGTCACAAATGATATTATTGAATGTTTGGATAGTAAACAGCATTGTGCAGCCTTATTTGTAGATCTCTCCAAAGCATTTGATTCTGTAGATCATAAACTCTTGTTGCAGAGACTTAGTTGTGTGGGTTTTAGTGAAACAACTCTAAACTGGTTTAATAATTACTTATCAGAAAGAACTCAGTGTGTCTCAGTTGAAAATTTTACTTCAGCAGAACAAACAATTAAAAAAGGTGTCCCACAAGGATCTGTTTTAGCACCAATCTTATTTTCTATTTATATCAATGACCTGGGTTGTGGGATAACTCCAGCTAGAATTCATCTATATGCTGATGACACAATTTATACAGTAGCACACTCTCTGAATCAAGCCATAGAGCTTTTGCAAGATTCTTTTCGGTCGTTGCAACTGTCTTTGTCAAGTTTGAAACTGGTTTTAAACACAAAAACTAATTATATTAGTAATATAATTATAAACTAATTATATGCTTTTCACCCGTTGTTCCATCAACACAGATCTCCCGATTTTAAGTTTAGAGGGGGACTGTATAGAAAGAGTAAATTGTTATAAATATTTAGGCATATGGTAGGGTGACCAAACGTCCTGTTTTCCCAGGACATGTCCTGTTTTCACGTCCTGTCCTGGCCGTCCTGTCTGTTTTTTAAAAAGTGATGAAAATGTCCTGGTTTTCATTATTTTTCATTGGGCCATTAAGCGTGTACTTTAAATACAATACACGCTTCCCTTTGCACACAAAACATATGACTTTGGCTTCACCCCCTCTTGTTATAAACAGCGCTTTCCCTAAATCCGCAGCGTCAAGCACAGAGCACGTCGAATACAGAGGCCTGTGTGTGTGTGTGTGTGTTCATCGCAGCCTCATTGGTCTGTCACTGCATGTCAGAATATTTGAAATGACCAATAAAATCAAAGTAGGCGGACTTTACACGTTCACAGAATTTTAGCAGCGTGCGTGACGCTTCAGACGCTTCAGTTTACGGTCAAGTGCGAGGTAAGATGTAAGTAGCTAACAGCGTAAAAAAAAGAAAAAAAAGCCCAAATGTTAATTCACAGACGATTTACAGAGAAAATTCCTGTGTTTTCGTTTCGGTCAGGATCCGTGTCAAGCAGAATGCATGAACTGCAAAGCTGGCACGTGTCAGTGTTAAGGTGCTAGCGACCTAGAAGCCCACATAAAGAACACATAGGCTAAGAGAACATCAGGAGGATTCAAATTTGTTTTTTTTTACTGAAATAGTGTAGTAGATTTTTTTATTTTATTTTAGTAGTAGATTTTTAACCTATGCTATGGCCATGAAAATAAATAGTGTCATATAAAATGTGTTAAAAGCTAAACTTTTAAAAAAAAATAGTATTCTATTGTTGCGGGCCAAACATTGAATGGAAATGATGTATTACTTTATGTATTAAAGTACAATAACATCGTTGCAAGGTTGTGAATGCATTTGTCAAGTATTTTTTGATGCATTCTCCCCCAAACCACGCCCCCACCCCTTAACCACGCCCCAAAATCACGCCCCGCCCATCAACCACGCCCCCCGTCCTGTTTTTTTGAAAACTAAAATATGGTCACCCTAGCATATGGTTAGATGAAAAATTAGGTTTTAATGTACATATTGAAAATCTCTTGAAAAAGCTTAGACCAAAACTGGGTTTCCTCTTTCGTTTAAAGAAATGTTTTCCTTTTGAAGCAAGAAAGAAAATTATTCAAAGCTGTTTCCTCTCAGTATTGGATTACGGTGATGTAATTTATATGCATGCAGGTTCATCTTCGCTAAAAAAATTAGATTGTGTATACCATGCTGCCTTACGCTTTGTGACGAGTGCCTCTTCACGCACTCATCATTGTACGTTGTATGAATTTGGGTGGTTGGACTTCTTTGTTTCAAAGGAGAAAAATACACATGTTGATGTTTATTGCTAAGGCATTGTTAGGCAAATTACCAATTTATATCTGTCGTTTATTATCTTATTGCATTTGTAATTATAGCACTAGATCTAGTGCAAAACTGCTTTTAAAGGTTCCTAGAGTACGTTCAGAGCTTGGTAAAACTGCCTTTTCTTCCTATGCTCACTGGTTATGGAATGAGCTGCAGAGTAAAATAATGATAAAAACTCTCCCCTCTTTAAACGTTTTTAAAAATCTCTTATTGACCAATTTAAAAGAAACATGTGCATGTTTTGTAAAGTAACTTTTGTTGGAATTTTATGAGTGCTGTGTAAAATTTTATGTAAGATTTTGAGCTTTATGTTTGTATTGTATATGTGAAACTTTTTGTGCTGCCATTTTGGCCAGGACTCCCTGGAAGAAGAAGAGAGAGTATATGGGGCGGCATCCATCAAAAACTGACAGTTTTATTGCCCTCCTATGATTGGCTCCCACGCTAAGCCCCGCCCCTTTTTCCCACGCTCAGTCCTGCCCCCTTTTCCCACACTAGACCCACCCCCATCCCTCCCACTTCCGGAAAGGTCATGTGACCGTGAGAATTCCCACGGTACGGAACCCCTCCCATCCGAACCGCCTCCGAAACCCCTCCCACCCGACCCGGTTCCGGAACCCCTCCCATCCGACCCGGTTCCGGACGGGGGCACCTGCTGTACACCTGTTACGGGTACCTGTCTTGATCAATGCAAAAACGTTCAAAATGATGGAAAAACATTCAAAACAATACATTTTCAATCTTTTTATGAAGAATGACAGAAAACAGAGATAGGTTTAGTGTATTTTATTAAAGAAAAAGGGGTTATAACACGTAGTGATTTAAAACCATTAAATCCATTTATATCATTAAAAACCATATGTCTTTACCTTTACACATAAACATCTGTTTTAAAAAAGAGTTTTCAATCACAAAAATAACATATATTTTTGGCAAAAGTTGTGCTTTACACATAACACGTAGTGATTAAAACCATTAAAATACACATATCTTAGTGTTATTACACATTTTATAAATTAAAACACTTCATGATATTAAAACTACATCGTGTTAAAAAATCATGTTTAAAACAATATATAAAAGTGTGTTTTTAGCGGTATCCATACGCTTGTAAAATGTTAAAAACATTTAGACATAAAAAATAAATAATTAATACATTTAAAAATATAATTCAATAATTAAATAAATAAAAGTTTTAAATTGTGTTTTCTTAAAGTTATCAAAATGTTTTAGCATTAAAAACATCTAAAACAACATGTATTAAATGATATCATACAAATAGAACTAATTACTATATTTGAAGATGTACTTTTTTCAAAATTACCTAGTGTTTAAAAGTATTAAAACAATTTATATCATTAAAATATATATGTCTTTAGTGTTCATACATTTGTAAAATGTTAAAATGCATTTTCTAAAATTAAAACATCTAAAATGTTAAAACGTTAAAAGATCAACATCCTGTTATTTACAGAAAAGTAAAACGAGTTAAACGTTTTTTTCTTCATTACAAAAGATACATTTAACCTTCATTATTTTTGTAAAATGTGTTACATTTTACATAAACCACGTCATGACATTACAATTACATCATGTTAAAAATCACAGTATCAAAAACACACACATTCCTTTTTTTAAAAAAAACTGACTTACTTTTTTTTTTACATCCACGCTTTGTTGTTGAAAGAAGAACAAAAGTAATCCAGTTTAAAGATTTAATCCAACACCATCGATATATCCAAAGGTATTAATCCATCACTATAAAGGTATATCCAAAGGTTTAGAGATTTTAACCCTTGGGGGTCGAAAACCGCGTCCACGCGTTTTGGCAGATTTTTTTCACATAGCAGCAACTTAGACATAATATACTTCGTCATTTTTGGTCAGATAAATAAAATCAATACATGATTATAAACTATAGAGGGTCTTCTTTTTTTGTGTACACTCACATTATCATCAAAACCTTGTGTTTTTGTAAAATAAATAAAATAAATAGGGTGCGCTTTCAGCTCACTCTGTCTCCGCAAAAATCTTTCTGAAACAAGTCTGGAAAATCTACTGAAACTCGGCTAATACTTATCACACAAACATGAAATACACATCTAAATAAAGCTTTATATTTCTACTTTTAAATAAAACAATCGACATTTAAAACAAATATTCTCATGCAATGTAATCTGTATGAAACTAAAGAGAACTACAGTTTCTCCTGTCTCACCTAATTAACTTTAATGTGTTCACACCCACTCGCAGAACGCGCTATTCATAAGATAATGTGTGAGGTGATCTATGCAAAATAGATAAACGCCCCCAGGCAAATGCCTTAAAAGCAGCAAGTTTAAACATTACCTTCATTCACTTCCCTGCGCGTTTGAAAGATGGTACGCTACACCGGCGAGGAAGCTCTTCAGCTCGTCCTGGATAGTGACGACGAGTTCACAGTTTCATCGGAAGAGGAGCGGGACTCTGATGACGAACGTTTGTATTTTGAAGAGCGACTTGATCCAGCCGTGGATACAGATACGGATGAGTAAGTCTTTTAAACTTACATTAGTTGACAAGCTATTTTATATAAACATGTACATGTATTACTGGTTGGACTATTTCCAGACTTGCCATCCAGTATTCAGAGTATTAAAATGTAAAATGTATCTTAATAGGCAGGTTTTAGTTACGTTTACATTGGCTAGCATATAGGCTATATGCTGTATGATATGTAAAATTACGTTTAAATTGTCTTGCCTATATGATATGTAAAATCATGTTTAAATTATCTAGCCTATATGCTGTATGATGTTAAATTACGTTTAAATTGTTATGCCTATATGCTATGATATGTTAAATTACGTTTAAATTATCTTGCCTATATGCTGTATGATATGCTAAATTACATTTACATTGTCTAAGTAGTTAGCCTATATGCCATATGCTGTATGATATGCTAAATTACATTTACATTGTCTAAGTTAGCCTATATGCTGTATGATATGCTAAATTACATTTACATTGTCTAAGTTAGCCTATATGCTATATGCTGTATTATATGGTAAATTATATATATATATAAAAAAAATTAAGGACTATGTTTAGATTATATTTTTGACTATAGTATTTATGCTGACTCATTATCATCAGCGAAGTGTGTGCTCGCAAATATCTGTTGTAAATGTGCTGAAATGTGTAAATATCCCCGGTTGATTATGTGCGCAAATGTGTTAGGTGTGCTAACTCCGGTAATGGCCCATTGACACGCATATACAGCACGCGTGTACCATTATTGACACATCAGTTATTCATATAGGCTAATGGTACTATACTTTGAAATATTTATGTAATAAGTTTTCAACTTTTTTTTTTTTACAGAAATGTTGTTGCATCACTACCTTCTCCAACTCGTAGGGAGCGCAGCAACACAGGTGGAAATCAGAAAGAGTAAGTACAGTATTTACCCACTATTTTACAGATGTTAGTTCAATTTTGTTTATATACTTAGTGATGCAAAATGAGCTTGTATGATTTTATTATTTATTTTCGGAGGTTGGTTGATAAGGTTACATATGTTTTCTTTGTGTTATCAGCATGCTAATGCCTATCAGTTATGCATGTGCTGGAATAGTAAAATATATGATAATAATAGGTTTCAACTTTTTTTTGAAAGGAATGTAGGTTGCACACTCTCACCTCCAACTGCAACTCGCACTAGGAGGACATGCAGCAACACAGGCGGAAATCAGAAAAAGTAAGTACATAATTACCCACTATTTTACAGATGTTAGTTCAATTTTGTTTATATACTTAGTGATGAAAACAATATGTATGTGCATGTGTGGCTTTACAAAAAATGTGTTGTTGTTGTTTGATGGTATATTACTTTTTTCAACCTTCATTAGGGCCCAAGCCCAAAGGGCGAAGGCCCTATTGTTTTCCTAAGGATTATTTATTATTATTATTATTATTATTATTATTATTATTATTATTATTTTACTACCTTTTGGACACTTTTGGAGGCCTTAACATGCTCAAAAACTCCTGAAACTTTGCACACATGTCAGAACCCGCGGCCATCAGGGCCGGGCTGAAGATGGTACCCGGGCGTGGCAGGGGGGCTCGACAGCGCCCCCTGGAACGGGGTCCGAAAACATGGTCCATAAATCAAACACGCTTGCATGTAATAATATGAAACTCGGTACACATGTAGATCTCATCGTTTCATATATACTTCACACTCTTACTTTTTACCCCAGCCCAACAGGAAGTGGGCTATTTAGGGTTGTTGGTAAAACACACGCAAAGGAATTTGAAGTACTTCTCCTAGAGAATTCAAACACACGGCACGAAACTCGGTCAGCGTGAAGTCAAGACATTGAGGATGAAAGTTTGCGAGGGGATTTTTGATATCTCGAACGGTTTGGCCGTGGCGAGGAAACAAAATTATGGCGAGAAACGTGAAACAGGAAGTGTGTCATAACTTCAGCATACATTAACTGATCTTGATGAAACTTCAGCAGTGTGTTCGTTGTAAGAGCCCGATCATATGGATGTGACTATTGTGAGTCAAAGTTATAGCGCCACCAACTGGCAGCAGGAAGTGTGTCACTTTCAAAATGCTTTGAAATCACCCTCTTATTTTTACCCGATTTGCTTCAAACTTCATCTGTATAATGTAAATACACGGCAGATGAAGACCTGTGAATGGATTCTTGATATCTTTGAAACTGTTGCTGTGGCAATCCATCAAACTTTAATATTCTTTTTGGATGCTTTTGAGACTCTTAGCATGCCTGAAATTGCTTAAAATTGCATGAAACTCGACAGACAGATCACATTTATTAGCCAGGTGACATGTGCATAGTTTCAGAAACGGGCGTGGTGCAGGGACTCAGTAGCGCCACCTTTTGACAAAAGTGGGGGGTTAGTTTCATCTAGAGTTACAAAAATCTGTATTTATATAGTTCTCCTCCAGCCAGACAACTTTCTAATTTACAGTCATTAGTAACAACCAAGAGGAAGTCAGATATTTTGGTTTGAATATGGTCATTTCTCTCTGAGCCTACGTCTCTGTGACTGCTGTCTGTGTGTGTGTCTGTGAGTGTGGGAAGGGGGAGGGGGAGTGGGGCTAGATTAACCATTTCACTGCTGTGTGGTTTGGCCTTCATTAAAAAAGAAAATAAATGTCTTAAGCCTTGTATTTTTTAAATACGTTTTTTTAATAAAGGCATATAACAGACATGCTGCATTTAAATTTTTTTAATAAAACATTGTTTTTTATGTTTTTCAAGCCATTTGATTTATGAGGACTTTTGAAATGTCCTCATAAACCACCCATAAGTTGTAATACCAGTGTAATACACGTCATTATACAAATTTGTGTCCTCATAGATCACATAAACCAACCCACACAAACCAACCCACACACACACACACACACACACACACACACACACACACACACACACACCAAATTGACGGTGGGTGGCAATGGTATATTTAAAAGTGCATAATTGTAATATCTGCAAGGCACCCCTAGTCCAATCTTATTAAATGTATGCTTCATCTTTCATTTTAATTTGTAAATTTGATCAATATATTCAATTATTTAGAATAATAAGATACTATATGGCTGTTACCCTAGGTAGGGCTGATCAAATTACATCATTTACATTGAAAAATAACAATGCATTAAATGATGTTATGAGATTGTTTTAAATATGAGTCAATTAAAAATCGTTGGAAAGAATGATACTTTTAAACATAACACTGAACCGTCACTAGGTGTCGCCAGGCTACCGTCTTAATGAGCGAGTCATTGATTCATTCGTTCAAACGATTCGTTCGAACGACTGAGTCATTCATGAATGAGACAGGTATGGATTGGTCATTGAATCTAGGGTTTGCGATGTCTACCAATTTGGCATCAGACGATGTGTACAGTGAAACATCGCGATGGACGATGATATCGGAGGAGGGTTGGGGCTAACGTTTTAATTTTTCACTTAAGCAATAAGCCCCGCAAAGCCGTGTTTTACAGTGGATTTAGAACAGCTAAGGGGCGTAGGCACAACGCGGAGATATTTTCCTCTACATCTCATCAGCAATTTTGATTTCGGCACGCTCTGAGTCTGCAGCAGCTGACCACTAGGAGCGAATGTACATGATGTACAATGTACACGTGACAGAGCAGCCAGATCCAGACTGTGCTTTCGCGCTGTGGCTGGCGCTGAGCCAGAGACAGACGCGTTCAGTGCTTGTCATATTATATCACAACTATTCAGTGTTTTTAACCACATAATGTTTATTTTAGGTTTCAGACATTTAAATGCATATAACTTATAGCAAAACAATACATTTATAGTTTGTAAAATACACAATGGTGTCTATGGAAGCAGCCATAACAACCCATTCAAATATATTTGCCGACGGATTTTATTCATATCAGACACACAGTGTAAGTAACTATAAAGTTAACTCTATTCTTTTCCTAGTTCACCGGCCATGTATTTCGGGAGAAACTGTTTTTTAAACGACAAAACAAACTCACTTACACACATTTGAGAATCAGAATAGAAGATAGTTAATGACATGGTAACCAGGTTTGTTAATATTTATAAATAAAAGCGCTAACGTTACATGTCTATTTTGGCTGTGGTGAATCACGTGCCAAGCATGACGCGTCACCATGGAAACATGGGGGGGGGGGGGGGGGGGGATCGCGATGCTGGCTTAAAGCAAAGAAGCACAAGAGGCGAAACTCTGATGCTTTTCTGGTAACAGCCACTAGGTGGCGCTTCGGGAGCGCGGCCGCCATTTTGGGATGAATATTCCAACGGGAGTTACTGGACAACAGCACAGATACGTTTTTTGAGGTAGTTTTTTCTTGCATTATAGAATATTTCCATTTTATGCAACTTTACACATTTACTACTATTATTAGTTACC
This sequence comes from Chrosomus eos, assembly GCA_036326025.1. Taxonomy (NCBI): domain Eukaryota; kingdom Metazoa; phylum Chordata; class Actinopteri; order Cypriniformes; family Leuciscidae; genus Chrosomus; species Chrosomus eos. The sequence goes on along the minus strand of JAZAVI010000092.1, from coordinate 314,026 downwards.
AACTCCACTTGGCCTGAAATATATATTTTGTACGTTTTAATCCCCTGGATCATGCTACAAACATGATGATCTTATGGAACATTATGCATTGCTGTGTCCGTTATCCTATAATTGCCACAATTTTGTACAGTGGCTGTGTGTTTTTGTTTACATAGTCTTGCTTTAACGGTCATTAATATACGATATAAGAAGTTTACTGTAAAGCTGTTTCTATTGCTGTTGTATAGGCCTAATAGTTGTACAAATAGAGAGTTTGTAGGCCTAATACTGTATACGTGTTGTTGTAGCCATTAAATAAGCGCATTTAGTTTCATATTTGTTCAAATATTATAATGTTTTTTTCCCCATATTGATTATGAAAAGTGAACAGCATGAGTATGATATCGGGAGACATGAAGTGGCTCATACATGATTTTGACTCATTAGCCTACGCTGTGTTTTGTAGAAAGCCTTTCTTTAAAATTAATTTCGTTTTGTATAAATTCTATCTTATTTTTATTTTTTTTAAATTTAATCGGCTGGATTTAATAAATGGCAAATATAGCAGACATAATCATGACATCCGGCGCCGGCGCTCGTCTTGAGCGAATCTCATCATAAATTAACCGAAATATGCCTCAGACATGAGAAATATAGAAAGCTTGCAACTAAATATTTAAACGAAACTATTCCAAACGAAAAGAAATAGGCTACTCTCTGATTATGTTGCACACTCACATATGTTGAAATAACGAGATATTATGTTGAAATAACATTATAAATAATACATCTTTAAATATATTTGATTGAATGCTGAATGTTGTTCTTATTCAATTTAGTAAAATTAAAACTTTAGTTGTGATAATTAAAATGATTGAATATTAAATATCGAAGTTTTGCTCATTTAATAATAGTAGCACAATAAAGGCTATAAGTGCGCAGCTCCCCCTGTCAATGATCTAGCACCCCCTCGGCACCTGCGTTAAAAAATCTGGCGCTGCCTCCTCTTTTTACATAATTATTTCAACCTAAAAATGACCTCTGCACTGGGCTAAATATATGTATAATATATGACTGCCGAGTGGCTTTCACCCCAAAGTGGCGGAAGCGTAGCGCTGCTGCTGGGCGCTGGTGTTGCAATGGAACGTTCTATTGGCTTTCACTTCTTGTAAATATACGTTCTTTGCTTAAAGTCCCCATGAACCGGAAGTTGCAAACGGCTTTTCTCCAGTGCTGTGACGTATTTCCGAGAGAAACGGAATACTTATGAGGCAAAATAGTGAGCGTGGCTTTTTTTTTCCAACTAGCACCTGATTGGATCTAGAAAAATGCACCTCCTCGCCATCTCTCCTTTCACACGCTGTGTGCCTGTCTACTGTCAGTTGGAGGGGCGTGATTACGGATGTTAAGCAGACACCCAAACCATCAAGCCTACGTCATCGGGCAAGGTCCTCCAGTGCAGAGGGGAGGGGCATTTTCAGAATGAGAAAACATGTTGCTGTGAGATGCGCAATGGTTCTGCTGTGATCTTTGTTTAACTATTTTCGCTGCTGAAACAGAAAAACCGTCAATATTGCATCTAAAATGTAAGTGACTTGACGTGTGTGTGTGTGTGTGTGTGTGTGTGTGTGTGTGTGTTACAGTGAAAAGAGTTTAACCCTTTAAGGCAGTGGATCTCAATCCTGGTCCTAGGGAGCCACTGCTCTGCATAGTTTGTATGTCTCCCTCATTTAACACACCTGATTCAGATCATCAGCTGGTTAGGAAAGAGCTTTATTAACTGAAGTGGGTGTGTCAGATAAAGGAGACATATAAAATGTGCAGAGCAGTGGCACCCTAGGACCAAGATTGAGAACCACTGCTTTAAGGCCTTGTCTTTTTTGGATATATCTTCTTTTTTTTTATGTGCATACAACCCATATATTTTAAATGTATTGTTTGCTTTAAATTAAATTAAGATTGTATGTTTGGTAATTGAACCTAAATAAATTTAAAATTAATGTGCTATATTTCAGATCAATATAATTGTTTTCTTTCATTTTAATCAACACTAACTTTATTCTCTATCTGTATTATAAATAACTTATTTCTGCATAAATTAAAAAATCCCCAATAATCCAGACCAACCAGAGCACACTATTTCTACAACATCATCAGTGCTGAAGCGGAACTACCAGAGCCGTTCGGCAGATAGCGAGCAGATATTTTGTGTCACGTCGTGCACAATAACCCTAAAGGCACCAGGCTGGCGGTGCCACTGGCTTTATATATATATATATATATATATATATATATATATATATATATATATATATATATATATATATATATTAGGGATGCACCGATGCCACTTTTTCCAGACCGAGTCCGATACCGATACTTTCATTTTTGGTACTCGCCGATACCGATACGGTAACCGATAACTGTATTTTTAATTTTCAGTTAATTTTCAATTCATGCATTTGTAATTTTTAAATGTATTGGTAGAGAAACCAAAATAATATCAATCATATTAGTTGTTTATTAAATTTAAACTTAATTAGTTCAACAAATATATATTTCATGCACTGCATATTTATTACTGCATAAATTAAATATATATGGATCTTTTTGTAAAGTTGATAGAGGTAGCCTATTTAGCCAAGAGCAGAGAGTAATTTATTTGTCCTTTGTTTGATTAACATTAAAACACAGCAGCAGATTTATTAAAGTGCCGCCCCTTTAAGGCCGAACGCACTGACGCCATTTGAATTATACTGTCTACGTTCACTTGAGATATATAACAGACTTTTACTAGGATACTCGCCAATGTGTTTTTACATAGTTTTGTGTGAATTCCTCCGTACAAGCGCAATGCGTGAAAGACTTCCATTCAGTATTCGCGCGCTGTCTGGTGGTTTTCGGGGCGCGCGCTGTGGATGTTTGAAGTTCATGGAAATTCTTGACCTGCAAATGTCCTGTAATAATGTAGGCTACCACTCGTTAAACATAAGTAAGGTAACAGTTCATGTTTTACTTACATATACGATTTAGTTTTAATCCAAATAACACGTGCTGAGTGAACGATCCGCAATCAACAGCATTCAACAGAAGTGCTCTCTCTCTCTCTCTCTCTCTCTCTCTCTCTCTCTCTCTCTCTCTCTATCTCTCGTCAGTTAACGTTATTAATAAGCTACATGCCTCGTTTTACTTGATTTGCCATTGACATCCGACTGAACTACAAACTTTCCACTGACGTCTGTGAAAAAGGGTTGCGCTCGACCAGCTCGCGCGTCTGTGTCGTAGCGCGCTCAATCCTCTCCGTGTTTTTCTCTTATCAGCTTGCGCACCATATAGTTAAATAGACGACGCGTTAATATATTCTGTTTAATATTCCACTGATAAGATACATTTATTTCATATACAGCCTTCTTTTTTTTATCCCCATTATAATTTCTGACACTGTACACATGCTGCCTGGTATCGGTTGTTGGTATCGGGGCATTTTTACCAGTACGAGTACAAGTACATGAGCTCAGTATCGGGCCCGATACCGATACTGGTATCGGTATCGGTGCATCCCTAATATATATATATATATATATATATATATATATATATATATATATATATATATATATATATATATATATATATATATATATATATATATAAATATAGCTGCGAGCAGCGATGAAGGGCCAAAGCCGACGGTAGCGCCACCCTGGTGCACCAGGGTTGCGGTGCCACCGGCTTGGGCCCGTAATCGCTGCTCGCAGCTATATTTAATATTATTATTTTTATAGGAATGTGGTAGCATCCCTCTCACCTTCACCTGCAACTCGCACTAGAAGGGCACGCGGCAGGTGTTCAGTTTTAAGAACAATTGAAAATGATACTGAGTAAGTACACTTATTCCCTCTTTTTCAGATATTATCATAATTCTGTTTACATATTCCATAAAAAAATTGTGCGTCTGTATGGCTTTATAAAAAAAAAATGTTTTGGGCAATATTACATTTAGTGATTTACTTTTTTTGGGGGGTGTAATAAACATGCTCACAATTGTTTGTTTGTTTTACAGCTACAAAGATGATGGTGATCATCAGACACCTGTTGCAAAGAGGGCCAAGACAAACATTCAGGCAAGCAACGAGCAGATAAGCATATACTGTGACATACCTGCCTTTACTTTTGTTTATTTTGCTCACATTTGATTTGCTTAGAGCCTGCATCAACGGGGCATAAGCATATACTGTGACATACCTGCCTTTACTTTTGTTTATTTTGCTCACATTTGATTTGCTTAGAGCCTGCATCAACGGGCATAAGCATATACTGTGACATACCTGCCTTTACTTTTGTTTATTTTGCTCACATTTGATTTGCTTAGAGCCTGCATCAACGGGGCATAAGCATATACTGCGACATACCTGCCTTTACTTTTGTTTATTTTGCTCACATTTGATTTGCTTAGAGCCTGCATCAACGGGGCATAAGCATATACTGTGACATACCTGCCTTTACTTTTGTTTATTTTGCTCACATTTGATTTGCTTAGAGCCTGCATCAACGGGGCATAAGCATATACTGTGACATACCTGCCTTTACTTTTGTTTATTTATCGCTCACAATTTTATCGCTTTGTTTATAGCCGACTGATTATTTATTTATTTTACTCCCATTTGATTTGCGTAGAGCAAATTTAGAACATTTAGTTTCTCCACATAGAGGAATTACAATAAAACAGATTGAAAAACCTTTGAATCTCCTCTCATTCTTTGTTCAGGCTGCCTCACTTCATAGACGTAATATTTGACAGATGAAATGTAGCCTAATTGTGTTTACATTGTCATAATGTAAAAGTAAAAGTTCCTATTCTTGTGTGAAATTACAAATGCCTTTTTTTAATCCATGGTAATTAGTGATTGATAATGATAATAATACAGTTTCTTTGATTGTGTGTGCTCTGCTGCTAACTAACCATCATCCTTCAGAAATCATTCTGATATGATTTTTTTTTTTAAATCAATGTTGGAAACAGTTGTGCTGCTTAATTGTTTTGATTAGTGATAGTGATCGTTTTTTTTTTATAGAATTCTTTGAATGCATTTTTTTATATAAAAAAAACAAGTTTCGTCTTTTTATGTTTTTGGTTTTTTTCAAAGGATGTGTTAAGTGATATCAATGACGTGAAGTCTTTATGTTCTTAGGAAAGATTTCTATTTTGAATAAATGCTGTTCTTTTTATTCATCTGTGAATCATTCTTAGTTCAGGCTGCCTCACAGCACCTTGATGGGCCATTAGCCATTGGGGGAGTGGGGGAGTGTCTTTAGTCTTCCCAGGTGTAAATCGCATTAATATTCATGGGCATTAACACTCCCACGCATACAGCAGTAATGACCCAAAAACTGATGTAAGAAATTCAAATCGTTATATTGATCTTTCTGAAAGAGTGGTCAGAATGATTTTCACTTCATTTTGAAGTAAAAGTTCTAGCCTACAAGAATAGTAACTCAAAAGTATTGTTTTCAACTATTCAGAATGTGTTAAATGGCCTTATTGCGGTGACATTTTTTTCCCCAAAACGTACTAACCACGCATATTATTTTTTTTCTATAAAATGCAAACATGTACATCCATTTTGCTCACATATTATTGTAGCAGAGTTTGTGCTGAATACAGCAAATTTATATGTTGGCAAATGGTATGTTTTAAGTAGCTGAAATAAGCACAAATGTCAGGGCATACCAAAACACAGAAAGAGCCCGAAAACAGCTCAGACCCCAGAGGGTTAACTCCAAAAGTTGTGTAAATGTAATTTCCCGGGAGCTCCACGAAACACGTCCATTCACTGGCATCCCAAAAGTTAGACTGACATCTGTGAAGTCTACAAACCAACCTGACTCAGACTCCACCCCTAGAGCCATCCCACACCTCGACCCCTCCCACAACAGGTGCTGAGGCGTGGGAACTCTGTTCCCACGCGCACACACGCGCACACACATACGTCACGCGCGCACACACCCACACACAAGCATAATGAAAGAATAGACGTCCGCAGCCCATGTGTTGTGCATGCGCGCGCACACACACACACACACACACACGCACACACACACGCACACACACATACACACACACAAACACACACGCACACACACCTGGGAGCGTGGAAAATAGAACACACGTCACAAACACGTCACACAAGCACTCCCACATAATGAAAGAAGAGACGCCCCGTGCTCCGTTTGAAAAGCCGCAAACTCGACGTAGGCCTACATTCTCTTGGAATTTACGCTACTGTAGAGTCAGACCCAAAGACTCCCGAGAGATGCCTTGATGAAGCTATGATGGATTTAACTTTACCTCCGCGAAAATTAGGTTACAAGGATCGTGATTAACAAAATTAACCAGCCGGAACATGTGGAATATATTTTACATTTGAATCAATGTGGATGACGAGCGATTTACATGGAATACAACAGAGCACCCTCGATTTGTTTTTCACAGAGCGAGATATTAGATTTTATTTTTACCACATTATGGATTGGTATGAAAAGACTGAGGAGACGGATTAACAAATGAGGAATATACAGACTGCTCGTGGACCGCGTTAATAAATACCCACGTATTAATTAGAAGGTTATAAGGTATATGTATAAATGTATTTAATGTAATAAATAATAAATATAACCTACTTCCTTTGCATATCCTTTGCATCCATCCTATATTGTTGGACATCCTGTATCCATTTAAATACACTGAAGCAGAGAAGTTAAATGTGAACCGGAGTTTTTACACGGTCCTTCGAACCGGATAAACATGACATGCACGACATAACACTGTACATATAACACGGGTAGATCACGTAACGATCAACGTGCAAACATAATTAACATTGTAAACATTTAGATGGAATGCCTCATTATCTAAATTCTCTCTTATGAACGTATTATACAATAAAATATGCACATGTGTTTAGAATTAGTTGCACGCACACACATATTCCTTAGTTAACAACACTTGATTTTAACTATTATTTACATTGAACAAGCGCATCCACACATTCTCTCTCCATCTATGTTTTCAAACTTCAGGTTTTAGAACAGTCCAAATCGTGAGCAGAGGTGGGGGGTGTTTGGGAGAGTCCATTTCTAAAGGGTCTTTTTACTGTTTTATAACAAATAACATTATGTCCAGGAGAAGTTTGCACTCACACACAAACACACTCCTACAATGTATTGTCTGTGGTAAGATCAGGGACTTGTTTTTAATTAAAGAAAGTTTCGTTTTTCACATATATTTGAAAAGTTCACCAACACATTTAAAAGTTTTAAAAAAGTTGTATAAAGTTATGGTTGGTATTCGTACATTTTACTACGTTATCAGAAAATGTTAGAGAAAGTTGTTACTTCTTTTTAATTCTGTATTTTTACAGACCTAAAACCATGATGCTTCAAAGTATGGAATATAAGTTTTTTTTGAACATTTATAAGATTTTGAACATTTATAAATTTGTGTATTGCAAAGGCAGAAGTCTATTTTTATTCTGTATTTTTACAGACCTAAAACCATGATTAGAAGTAGTCAAAGACAAACGATTTTGAACATTTATAAATTTGTGTGTTGCAAAAGCAGAAATCTATTTTCTTTAAATAAAGATTTAACGTTTTAATTTCTTTAAATCAGTCTGATGACACACATTATTTCTGTGATTAATTGATTAGTAATGTTGCGAGGGGGTTTCCTCACACGAGTAAAAGCACTTTAGATGTGTTTGTGACAAACACATTGCATTTACTTAGACTTTTTAAATGTATTTAACATTTTAAATGTTTTTCTTCTGACCAACTCACATTTCATATGAATTACCTGAGATGTTTAACAACCACATAAAGGGAATCCATGTTGATTAGTACACTGTACCACTACCACCACTGTAGTATTCTGAGGAAATATCGGTTACTTACTTGGGATAATCTCATTAAATTCAAAAACATTTGTTCAATTTATATAATCAGACATGGTCTAGCACCAAATGCTTACTGTGTGCATTTAAACATTATATATTTATTTTATATGATTTGTATTTCATGAAGACCTGGGGGTCGAAACGATGCTTTTTTAATACAATTTTTGAAGCAGTACTGTCACGTTTCTGTATGTTTAAGTTCTGTTTTGAGATCTTGTTTTCCCCTGTCTTTGTGGTTTTTGGTTTAGCCCTGTTAAGTTTTCCCGCTCCTCGTTTGTGTTCAGTTTCATCACCTGTGTTCACTTAATTATCCAATCATTTCAAGTGTATTTAAGCCCTGTGTTTTCTCCCAGTGTTTGTCGATCGTCGTCTATGTATGGTTGTGTGTAACCTTTGAAGTCCTGGAGTTTTGTTCCTGTTTCAGTTTGGAAAGTTTCATTTATGTTATTAAAACTTTATATTGAAGTTTCCGTGTCCTCGTCTTCGGTCACCTGCACAAACCCTGACAGAACGATCGACCGTTAACAATATGGGCCGAAGGAGGAAAAGCAAGGTGGTGAGCCCCTTTGAAATGCCTATCCTCTTCCAAGAGGAGAGCTCACTTGAGGAGTATGCGGGGCGTTACCTGGGTCTCTACAATAATGAGTCATTGGAGGAGGAGGAACTCACAAAGAGTTTCTGGGGTGGTCTGAGGGACCCATTGGCCCAGATAATTCTAGTCAAGGATCTCCATCTATCCTTCCTGGAGTTCGTGGATCACACGTTGTGGGCGTGTGGATCCAGCTACCTGGTAGAGGATCTACCACTCCAACCAGCTCCAAGCCCGCCAACGCCTGAGCCCATCACCTGCACGCCAACGCCTGAGCCCATCACCTGCACGCTCACACCAGAGCCCATCGTCTGCCCACCAGAGCCTGCACACCGCATCAGCCCTGCCGCCAGATCGGTCCCTGGACTTCCCCGGATGATATCCGGTATGACTGATCCCCCACTGATATCGGTGCGATTGGCCAAAAAGAAGGCTCCCAAGGCTGGGGTTCACGTCAGCCACATCCAGCCAGATCCTGAGCCCGTCGCCTGCCCGCCAGAGCCCGTCGCCTGCCCGCCAGATCCTGAGCCCGTCGCCTGCCCACCAGAGACTGAGCCCGTCGCCTGCCCACCAGAGACTGAGCACACCGCACGAGAGTCCACACAAGAGGACACAGCGCTGATTGTGGTGTCTACTGCTCTTCTGTGTGTGTGGGCAGCACACTCGATTATGGCCCATGAGTCCAGCCCCGAGTTTCCTGATATGCTGGTCCCGTCCAGCCCCGAGTTTCCTGATATGCTGGTCCCGTCCAGCCCCGATTTTCCTGATATGCTGGTCCCGTCCAGCCCCGAGTTTCCTGATATGCTGGTCCCGTCCAGCCCCGAGTTTCCTGATATGCTGGTCCAATCCAGCACGGAGCCCGTTGACCCAGAGCCAGAGCCCGTTGACCCAGCGCCAGAGCCAGAGCCCGTTGACCCAGCGCCAGAGCCAGAGCCCGTTGACCCAGCGCCAGAGCCAGAGCCCGTTGACCCAGCGCCAGAGCCAGAGCCCGTTGACCCAGCGCCAGAGCCAGAGCCCGTTGACCCAGCGCCAGAGCCAGAGCCCGTTGACCCAGCGCCAGAGCCAGAGCCCGTTGACCCAGCGCCAGAGCCAGAGCCCGTTGACCCAGAGCCAGAGCCAGAGCCCGTTGACCCAGAGCCAGAGCCAGAGCCCGTTGACCCAGAGCCAGAGCCCGTTGACCCAGAGCCAGAGCCAGAGCCCATTGACCCAGCGCCAGAGCCAGAGCCGTTGACCCTGCGCCAGACCCAGAGCCCGTTGACCCAGACCCAGAGCCCGTTGACCCAGAACCCGTTGACCCAGCGCCCGTTGATGTCAAGTCAGTTCCCGATCATGAGCCTGTCCTCCCCAAGAAAATTTTGGGGGGGCGCCATACGCCTTCGCCGTGGCCGGCCAAAGATCCACGGAGGCCCGAAAAGATAACACCGCCATGGCCACCTGAAGGGTCTGCACCGCCATGGCCACCCGAAGGGTCTTCACCGCCATGGCCACCCGAAGGGTCTTCACCGCCATGGCCACCTGAAGGGTCTGCACCGCCATGGCCACCTGAAGGGTCTGCACCGCCATGGCCACCTGAAGGGTCTGCACCGCCATGGCCACCTGAAGGGTCTGCACCGCCATGGCCACCTGAAGGGTCTGCACCGCCATGGCCACCTGAAGGGTCTGCACCGCCATGGCCACCTGAAGGGTCTGCACCGCCATGGCCACCTGAAGGGTCTGCACCGCCATGGCCACCTGAAGGGTCTGCACCGCCATGGCCACCTGAAGGGTCTTCACCACCACGGCCACCTGAAGGGTCTTCACCGCCGTGGCCACCTGAAGAGCCAGCACCGCCCTGGACGCCGAGGGTCCCACAGCTCCGCCTTGGACGCCCGAGGGTCCCACAGCTCCGCCTTGGACGCCCGAGGGTCCCACAGCACCGCCTTGGACGCCCGAGGGTCCCACAGCTCCGCCTTGGACGCCCGAGGGTCCCACAGCTCCGCCTTGGACGCCCGAGGGTCCCACAGCTCCGCCTTGGTCACGCCCGCAGCCTGCTCTGCCATTGCCACGCCCGCAGCCTGCTCCGCCCTGGAGGCTTCCTGGACCTGCACCATGCCCTCGTCAGCCTCCAGGGCGCCCACCCTCCCACCCCTTTGGATGTTATACGGCGCGAGGTCGCGCCTTCGGGAAGGGGGGAGGTAGTGTCACGTTTCTGTATGTTTAAGTTCTGTTTTGAGATCTTGTTTTCCCCTGTCTTTGTGGTTTTTGGTTTAGCCCTGTTAAGTTTTCCCGCTCCTCGTTTGTGTTCAGTTTCATCACCTGTGTTCAGTTAATTATCCAATCATTTCAAGTGTATTTAAGCCCTGTGTTTTCTCCCAGTGTTTGTCGATCGTCGTCTATGTATGGTTGTGTGTAACCTTTGAAGTCCTGGAGTTTTGTTCCTGTTTCAGTTTGGAAAGTTTCATTTATGTTATTAAAACTTTATATTGAAGTTTCCGTGTCCTCGTCTTCGGTCACCTGCACAAACCCTGACAAGTACCTTTCAGTGTGCGGACTTCACACTTCCTTATTCAGTTTATTACACTCAGTTGTCCTGGACCTAAGCCCAATTTGGATGTTTGGAATGTGCAAGCCACCTTTATGTTTTTGACTCCTCATTGTATTTCCATAATGTGGTGTATGTAATTTTATTTTTGTGATTTTATACATGCGGTTATCTTTAAGGTTGCCTTTTATTACACCCGGCTGAGGGACTAAGGATGAAAATTAGCACTCTTGAGTTAGCTTGGGTACATTTACATTGTTTTAATGCTGATTAATGTAACACTGCCCCCCTTTCAAATAAAGAGAAAATGAAAAAGTACTTTTCAGGCATAGTGTAAACATGTAATGTTCGAGAAAAATCTTTGAGAGGTCTCATCCAGGCATACCTTTGCTAAAATAAACTTTATGGAAGTCATCTCCAAGCTGTGAGTATGCTCCGACGTGTAACTATACCATTATATATTTATATTATGGTCCCATGTTGCTTTAAAGTCTTTGTTTGTTTGTTATTAACTAATACTTTTTATTTTTCAACATCCTACACAAATTAAAGAAACATATGAGCTAAGAATGTTCTCTAACTCCAAATAAACAGATAATGGGATGTTTGCAATCTACAATATGTTAGATATTACTCGTTATGTGTGTAAATAGTTGTATTTTACACATCAACACACCGCTGTGATGCAGCGTTCCACACTTGTAAAGCCTATATGGACTAACTTTAAAACATAGGTCTAATCTTTATACAGAAGTCACACATGTCCAAAACAAACATACACAATTCAAAAAGACCAAACCACTAAGAAAAGAGGGATGAAAAGCATTTGTTTATAAGAAATACACAAAAGTTTGCAAATGACGGTTTATCATTAGTTTTAGTCATCTTGCTCAGATAGCAGATGACACCGTTCACATCTTGTTTCTCGGATTGTACATGTTTTACATGAAGACTTTTCTTTGAGAGCCATCAACATTCAGTGGTTATAAGAATAAATGATAATTAAGAATTTATGCAATAGTCTTTCTGTTTGAGAACCTTTGACTATCCCATGATGCTGAATCACACAAAGTATTAACACGAAAAGTAAGTGCATGCTGTTTTACACTTAAACTATTACCACAGAATCACTTGAGTTAAATTAAAGCTTGAGGTTGAGACTAAAGTCCCACACTCCGCTGAAACCTGTATAAAATTGCACAAAAGTAGATTCTGGACAACTTGCTGAAAAGTAAATAAATGAGACAATTTATATATATTAATAAATGAATATAGAAAAGCCACATCAGTTTTGAATGTTTGTAAGCGGCATGTTATATTTTAGCCGTGGGAATTTATGAAAAACACGTACAAATGTGACATAAAGAGTATTAAATTACAGTCGTCTAGTGTTTAAGACTAAAATTATATTTCTTTTAGAACATCTTTTTGTTATGTCTACGAAACATCGAGATGAAAGAAGGGTATTGCTGTTTTTTCTGTAAACTATTACACTTAAAGATGTGCATTTCACAGCACTGATACACAGGTAGTTTGTGTATTTGTCACTAAACAACAGTTAATGAATTACAAATGATAAGTGTTATTAAGATTCGTTTTTATTCTGTACACATCAATACTTTGACAACAGAGTTTTAGACACCTGTCTTTTAGGTGTAATCATCTCTAGACGTTGTGTTTTATGTCTTAATATTTCGTTTTTCTTTTTATGAAAACATGCCGAAGCAGTATCAGAATACCAAAATGTTTTAACATATCGTACATTTCTATAAACTAAAAAAAAAAAAAAACTATAAACAGTTATATGTGAAACATAGTGTCAGTCGTATTAGTGGATTCTTGCTTATATTGAACATTGCTATTGAACCGCATGTTTAACAGTGCTAATGTTCCCGACCTCATCACAGTCTTCATGGAGCATACCAACATTGAAACAAGACCCAATATTAGCATGTAACATTTTGAAAATTTTGTTTGTATGCATCTTTGATTTGTTTACATTTCTTCTGAAACACACTGTTTTGAAATTGTTTACCATTGTTTAACATTACCATTCTCAATTGCAGCGTGTCTACTTTCCTTATGCTTTGAAAAACAAGCTTTGAAAACAACTATGCTTTCTTAGAATGTCATCAGCCGTAGAAATGTCTTGCGTATGTCTCTCACAACTATCGTCGGAGTTTCCTGCATCGCCTAATGTACAGCTAAAGAAAACATTTACGAAATGAGGCATAGTTACGAAAGAGTTGTGAAATGTGCCTTAAATTGAAATCTATAAGTGACCCTCAAATTCTGTGCATGCAACAAAACACAGCGCATCTGTGCTCAATGATTTATCATAAAATTACTTCTGTCACATTGTTTGAAGAAAAAAAAAAAGAAAAAAAACTTTAATCGGCTGGTGTTTAATAACTATTGAAGTTATTAAACAATGAATTCGGTAATTACATGTTTTATGTGATATATCTTGTTTTAATTTTAACTAAATACATTTGAATGCTCTAAAGGTTTATAACTAAACTTTAAAATATTAATATATGGTAAAAGTTTTTCTTTTACTTCCTATCTACTTTCTAAATGCTTGTTAGAACTCTTATTGCGAACAATCCATCCCATACATATGTTTTTGATCTTGTAATGTTTAATCAAAATGTTGTAATTGGAGTGAAAATCACTAAGTCACTAAACAATAGTTACACCCTCTGTTTACGACGTCATGACGGATACGCCCCTATACAACTCCCTCCCCTCCAGTAGGGGTTATATATCCACCCTGATAATCTCACAGAGAGACACAGAGCTGGTGACCTCCTGACAGAGCTGACCTAACAGGACAGTACGAGTTCAGGCGTAGACGTCTATACTACTACAACATCTCAGCGATCAAAGGTTGAAGGAACATTGTCTGATTGTTACATGGACAACCAAAGAACGCTTCAACATTCTTATATACCTGAGCATGACACGCGTTGTGCTTCTTCGACTGACATCACTATGGAGGATCTGACCCATAACCCACAACTTCAGAATGTTAATGCACAAGACTTGGATGATTGTGCTGCAACGACTCAATCACATGACATTCCAGGAACTATCCGAATCTTTCAGTCGAAGAAGCACAACGCGTGTCATGCTCAGGTATATAAGAATGTTGAAGCGTTCTTTGGTTGTCCATGTAACAATCAGACAATGTTCCTTCAACCTTTGATCGCTGAGATGTTGTAGTAGTATAGACGTCTACGCCTGAACTCGTACTGTCCTGTTAGGTCAGCTCTGTCAGGAGGTCACCAGCTCTGTGTCTCTCTGTGAGATTATCAGGGTGGATATATAACCCCTACTGGAGGGGAGGGAGTTGTATAGGGGCGTATCCGTCATGACGTCGTAAACAGAGGGTGTAACTATTGTTTAGTGACTTAGTGATTTTCACTCCAATTACAACATTTTGATTAAACATTACAAGATCAAAAACATATGTGTAAGGTTACGAATGAAATGGTCCCGAAACAGAAGTGCCCAAATATCTTGGTCTTTTATTATGAAAGATTATGAATGTACACTTCACAGAAACCAGCGCTGGGGAGAAGAGTCTCGCCCCAATATCCTTTGTCCATGGTTTATATAGTGAAAATCCAAGGGGAGTAAAACAAATCTTGACCAATAGAACCATACCTTACATCATTGGATATCATATAGACTTTATATAACATCGTCCTTATATGGTAAAAACATCTTGCTAGGACCAGCTTTGCCTTGTGGTCCCGGCAACTTTCTAATACACATTTTATAGAGGCAGACGAACAGGAATTATAGAGAGGAGGGGGCGAGCTGCTCTCTCCTCTACTAATGGATCCCAGCTGTTTAACTTACATCTATACCAAAGAATGTGCATACGTGGCAAACAGATATACAGTATGGATCATATAATCTTTCTTGTGTTATAGACTTATGCTGAGGGAGAGAATATTTCTTACAATCGGCCCTTTGATAAGATAATTATCATATAATAGAATTATCATATCACATCATTCTCAGCATAGTCATTCTAGTACAATAATACATAAAATATCCTTCAATCAAACATTTCCTTCAAACTCATTAATACTTGACAGTTCTGTTCATCAAATCATTTTGAGAAAATACAAAAGTGTGGTAATAGATTCAATCATCCCAGTTATACTGGTGAATAAGGGGTAGTCTAATTCTTCTTCTGTTGTTGGTGATTTAACCCTTACAGAAGCACTTTGTGGCATTTTTGTGCATACATAGCAGTCACCTATTTTTCCTCTGGACATGAATCCGCATGTGGCTCTTCTTCTGGATTCAGTCAAGTTTCATTACCACTGCTAATAATGGCTTGTGTATGACTAAGTACGTCTGTCAGCACAAACAGATATATCAATTTTGCAGACCTGACTTAATGGATTTAATGACAATCATTGCTAATTTCAATCAGCAATCTCGTTCTTCGTCTACTTCTCTTCCTCGTTCTCCTTTCGATCAGTGCTGTATTTCTTTTCCCGCATAGGCTTATGCGTTCCCCTGGGGTGGCGCCACCTTTACTCTGTTAGCATGGATCCACTGCTGCTGGAAGTCAGTCAGAACACCGGTCCTCGTCACAGCGATCACCGAGTCTCGTGGGCTTCAGACACTTTATCAGCACCTTTTGTCCTGGAATGAAAGGATGAGTTGGCTTTTCTGAAGGAAGAGGGAGAGACAGAGAAACATCACCATTTATGCCATTAAACGTTCTAACTAGGGAATCCACGTAATCCGTGATGATCACCTCCGTGTCACCTGTGGAGAAATTGCCAGCGCGACCTCTGACCCAAGAAGGTCGGGAAAGGTCTACCCATCAGAATTTCAAATAGAGACATTTTTGTGGTTGCTGATGTGGACATTCTTATTTCTGTCAATACGGCAGGCAACAAATCAACCCAATTTTCTGCCAGTATCTATCTAGTATCTCAGTATCTACCAATTGATATTAAGCTCTTTGGCTAATAATTGTGTGACTTTTGAAGCAAACAGAGTTCCATTATCGCTTGCTATAACGGTTGGAATACCGAAACGCGGTATAATTTTTTTTTTTTTCCAGAACCTTTACAACCGTCTGAGCATTTTCTTTACCACACAGAAAAGCTTCAGGCCACTTAGTAAATTGATCCACAATCACGAGCAAGTAGACCTATTTGTGATTTCCACATGGAGGCATGTGTAACGTAAATCTATAAATATTGAAAAGGAAGCTCAGGATGCGGCAAAGCGTCGTGGCGTGTTGCCTTGTGTCTGTTTGTTCGTTCACACACACCAGGCAAGCATCCAATATCAACAAAGTATTCTTTCGAACATTTGCTATGCAGTATGATTGATTCAAATTCTGCATCACTTTCTCTTTTGACACATGTGATACACCATGATAATGTCTGCACAGCATTACAACGGTGGGTGTTGGTAGAGCGATTATACCCTACTTGTTTCTTAGAATACCAGCTTGTGTAGTGTTAGCTTGCAATACTTTAATGTCCAAATCATTAATCAGCGACAAATTCATCATAGGCACTTCGGTGCTCTTTTCGTTTACGTGTGGACTAAGTATTACTTCTTTAGCAGCCCATTTCGCAACTTCATCTGCAAATCTGTTTCCTCTAGCCTCATCCGATTCACCTGTTTTATGACCAGCTACTTTAATCACAGCAAGTTTCGATGGTTGCTGTGCTGCACTGATGAGCTTGGCCAAAATGTTGTGATGTGAAATGGGTTTTCAGTCGGAGGTTTTGAAACTTCTTTCCTCCCACAATTTAGCAAAATCATGGACAACGCCGTACGCATATTTGGAGTCAGTGTATATATTGATGCACTGACCTTTCGCCAATTGACAAGCTCTCGTTAGTCCAATTAATTCTGCAACTTGTGCTGATTTATATGGCAACGAATATGCCTCAATTACACTCTCCTCCACTCTATCTCCCTCCTCCAGGACAGATATATAAAATATCTGGCCTGCAGGCAGTCGAAGTTTGGATTCTGTTCAGGCAGTCGTGGTCGTCACTCTCAAATTCACCATCCTTCAACAATCTGTGCAAATGTACAGTCATAAATAACCATAAATAACAGAAGTTACTTTCAACGTTAAATTAGCAGTTGCTAATAATATAGCCTCATAGCCTGAACGGCGTTGAGCAGTCATGTGATGCGTAGAAAGAAGTGTGTACTATAAGTGGATGTGATAAAACAACCTTTTCAGCATCCTGCACCATCATTGCTGTAGCAGCCACTGCACGCAAACAGGCATGCAGTCCCTTAGCCCCTGAATCAAGGGTTTTAGATAAATAAGCTACTGGACAAAAGTGTCCCCATGCTCTTGGGCCAGGATTACAGCGGCTGTGTCTCCACCTTTGTGCACGCATAGGTGAATCTCCTTTGCATTTAACAAAGAGGGCCTAGGGCAGGCGGCCCTAAGTGAGAGGATTTCAAATGTCTGAATGCTTGAGTCATGTCAGCTTTCCATGTAATGTCCTCTTTATCATTCAGCGTATCTTCTCGCAGGATTTTCGTCATACCTGGAGCGATGTGCCACCCATAATCGACAGTAATTGACCAGTCCCAGAAAGCTTTGCATTTGCTTCTGTGTTGAGGGATGCTTGAATGAAGCGATGGCTTTTACTCTGTCCGCAGACAGGCGAACTTTGCCTTGTGACAGTTCATGGCCGAGGTAATTGACTTTTCTTTGCACCCACTGAAGTTTCTCTTTAGATGCTTTGAAACCAGCCTCTGCTAAAATGTTCCAGACAATTGTAGTGGCAGCAGCACACATGTCCTCAGAGGCACCAGTAACGAGAATGTCATCGTCATCAGTGTAGGAGCAGGCAGGTGTCAGGAGGGAGTCTGACATCCTTCAATTTTTGCGTGCATTTCAGTGGAGAAAACAGCCGGAGAATCACTGAACCCTTGAGAGGGAGTCTTGTAATTCTGAAAACAGAAAGCAAAAAGTGGCTGAGTTCGTTGGTCAACAGGAATACTGAAGAGGGCGGAGCATAAATCAATAACAGAATAGAATGCATGTTCTAAAGGGATAGAATTAACAATAGTTTGTACATCTGGCACAATAGGAGCAAGTGGCTTTATCAAATCATTAATTCTTCTCAGGTCCTGCGTTAAACGACAAGAACCATTTGCTTTCCTGATTGGATTGATTGGTGTGTTGTAAGGTGAATAAGCGCGAACCAGAATGCCTTGAACCAGAAACTGATAAATGAGGGCCGAAGTCCCTCCTCTTGTTGCTTTAAAAGCAGATATTGTTTTTGAAAAAACAGGCCTATTCGTTGTCAAATTTGCCACATAGGGTTGGATATCAAGAAGTCCTACGTCATTCTTATGTACCGCCCACAATTTTGGGTTTACTTCAGTTACTTCCTGTCCGAGCTTAGTTGCAGACACATCTTAGAAGAGAGCACTTCCTGTGTCGGTTGTAAGAGAGAAAGCTGCAGGAAACAGAAGTTTCAGAGAGTCAGAGTCAAATTCATGTTTAACATTAACGGTCTACCCTTATAGGCAGAATGAAGAATTTGGTATTATTGCAAAATCATGCATTTTGAACAACGATGGTACATCCTGAGAAGTAGCCGGTAAAGTTGGTGTCATTGCACAATTTGTAATTGAGCCCGTGTACACAACAGAAGACAATGATGAAAGGCTTGCCTATGAGAAGAAAAAAATATATATGGTTCATAGTCAACATTTAATTCAATAAATGGCAAAAAAAACATGTGATTTATTCGGTTAACTCTAAAAAATGTATTCGGAAAAATTGTCAGGCCTGATAGACCTGCTGCTTCGGGCTGGGAGAAAACAAAGGAGGGGGTTTTGGCCCGTAGCCAGCAGAGCGCCTAAACATCTGGTTCTCATTTTTTCCGCTGGAGCCTTCAAGCTCTTTTTCTACAAAGACGTGCAGGATGGCCCAAACATCCGCATAAATAACAAGTTATTGGCTTTTCACCATAGGTTGACGAGCGATTTTGGACGTCAGCATTAACTTGAAGCATTGCTGGAAATTTTTCTGGAGGAATTAAAGCTCCGGCAGAGGAAGCGTCTGCCCAATACATCAACAAAAATGTTACTAATTTTTGTTGTAGTCATTCGAATCAATTATGTAGTCTCATTGAGCATTTTATTTAGAAATGTGTTTACAAACAGCAAAGAATTATTATCATCAACAGGACTCGCAGATTCGTGATTTCAAGCATGTCGAAATCGATTAAAAAATGCAACAGCACTTTCGCCCACCTTCTGTTTCGAGTTTGCTGCAAGGGAAATATCTTGTCTAGCAGAAGAAAGTATTACTAAAAATGCCGTCAGTTGTTTTTAAAAAAAAATGTTTGAGGTTACGTGCACTGCCCCAAATCCAGTCAGACTTAGAGTCCCCATAATCAGCAAGGCGCACGTCACTAACGGGGTCGGACAAATCAACCGGTTCCGAATCTTTAAACACAATAGTGCGGGCGGGTGGTGCGTCATTTGATGGGTGTAACAGATCAACCTCATTAATTAATTATTCCTCTGTAATTTCAGCAGGCAATGTTTTAGTCAGAATAAAGCGATAATCACGACCAGTAAGTTGGCTGTTAACCATTTCAGTACCGACACATACTGGTGTAGTGACCGAGCTGGGTCTGGCAATTCTTTGCAAATTGCCATTAGCCTACCTCAGAAATTTGTAACGGATGAACTTTAAATCCATCTGTCGTTTCAACAAATGGACATAAAGTAGTGAGATCAGGGTACAGCCTGTTTTTCTTTCTAGTTTCGGTCGGAATACACTCGTATTTTGGAGGGGAGGGGGGATTCACAAGTCACAGTCTGTGGAGCAGCCGTTTGATTCACAGGGTGTGTGTGCTCTAGCTGCAGCAGAGAGTTTTTTTTTTTTTTTTTTTTTTTTTTCTTCACAGTCGGCTGAGGAAAAAAGGCAGCCAAAACCGCACTCTCCCTCACAGCCATTTCAGCATTTGGGACAATGTTATTGTCCAAATTCTCAACTCTTTCTGGACCTTATGCCAAAAACACTGCATGTCTTTCCAGACATTATAAGATTGTTTCATATACGAATAATCCCAATCGGGATCACCCCAATTTCCAAAAATCATGTCTTTTGCCTCACGCATATCTTTATCTTTAAATGAGCCGTCACGAGGAAACGGATCTAATTGCGTTTTGCCAGTCGACCAGCCAGCTAAATTTGACAAATCTGGCTTGGCAAAAAATGCTTGATTATTCCTAATCATAAAAATTTTCGGCGATTCATTTACAAACGGCGGACTAATTTTATTACCCATTGTAAACACACAAATATGTCTCCTGTTACGTTCCGGCTCAAGGAAGTAACAAAAGAAAGGGTTCAGAGTCCAAAAATATATTTAACAATATATTTATTTAAGTCTAGGGGTAAATAATAAAGAAAAAAGTTGTTCAACAGTAAATAAACAAACAATTAAGAGAAAAACAATATGAAGGTCCAGCTCCTCAGCCCAACTCCAGCTCCGCGGTAGACAGAGGGCATACATCTTATATCCATCCACAAACTCAAGACAGGTGTGGATCCTTATCTGGCAACCTATCAAAAGAAAGAAAAGACAAACAGAAAAAACCCAAAACAAAAACTACTCCGTAACACCTCCCCCCTTAAAAAGGGAGAGATTCTCGTTAGAAACTCTACCTTATATAATTCTCAACACCCAGAACATACATAAGTATGAGGAACAAAAACAACCTTACCAGAGTTAACACCAAATCATTAACCATTACAACTTTCCCAACTCCCCACATCTCTTGGTTTCGAAACCAGCAATCTCCCGGCGCCTGGAGAAAGCAAAATTAAGGAATAGAAAACCAATAACAGGAAAGAGAAGAGGAAAACAATGGTCAAAAGACTTATTCTCCACCACATGGGGCACGGGACAAAGCGTCAGCTAAGACATTATCTACGCCTTTCACATGACGAATCTCCAAAGCATAAGGCTGTAAGAAAAGAGACCACCTAATAAGACGCTGATTCGGATTCTGCAGAGAGTTAAGAAATGTGAGGGGATTATGGTCGGTGTACACCACAGTGGGCATAGTTCCACAAGACACATAAACCTCAAAATGCTGCAGGGACCAGATCAACGCTAACGCCTCTTTCTCGATAGTCGAATAGTTGGTCTGATACGAATTGAATTTCCGTGAAAAATAGCTGACAGGGCGATCGATATCATTCTCATCAACCTGCAGCAGAACAGCTCCCGCTCCAAACTGACTAGCATCCACCTGAAGTTTGAATGGTTTATCAAGTCGAGGAGCTGTCAGAACAGGAGATGACGTGAGCAAACGTTTAACATTCTCAAAGGCGCTTTCACATTTTGGAGTCCACACAAATTTAGCCTTTGCTTGTAACAAATCTGTGAGCGGGGCAACAACAGAAGAAAAGTTGGGACAAAAACTCCTGTAATACCCAGCCATTCCTAAAAATCTCATCAATTCACGTTTAGTCTGAGGGCTAGGAAATTTGTCAATCGCTATTACTTTAGCACGTACAGGTCGCACTTTGCCCATTCCAACAACCTTGCCCAAGTAAGTCACAGTAGCCCTGGCAAACTCACACTTTGCCAGGTTAACTGTTAGTTTGGCATCTGACAAACGTTCAAACAGTGCGCGAATTCGGATAAGGTGTTGATCCCATGTGTCACTATAAACAACAATGTCATCCAGATATACGGCACAACCCTCTAATCCAGCTGTCACTCTGTTCATTAGACGCTGAAATGTAGCTGGAGCATTTCTGAGTCCAAAACTCATTACAGTATAAGAATATAATCCAAATGGTGTAATGAAAGAGGAAATTTCCTGTGCGCGGGCGGTCAAAGGCACTTGCCAGTACCCTTTGAGCAAATCAAATTTACTGACAAAAGTAGCTGATCCAACTTGGTCAACGCAGTCTTCCATTCTAGGCAATGGATAAGAGTCAGGTCTAGTTAGAATATTTACTCGCCTATAATCTGTGCAAAAACGCTGAGTGCCGTCTGGTTTTCCCACTAACAAACAAGGCGAAGCCCAATCTGAAAAGGAAGGCTTTGCTATGTTGTTTTCAAGCATATAGTTAACTTCAGCCTCCAATTTCTGACGTTTATCAAATGATACACGATAGAATCGTTGTCGGACAGGTTTAACATCGCCTACATCAATGTCGTGTTCAATCAAGTGTGTACGAGAAGGAGTATCTGAAAAGAGAACAGAAAATTCAGTCAGCATAGAATTTAACTCAGAACGTTGTTTGCAAGATAAATGTTTTATCCATCCTTCTAAATTGGCCAAGGTCTCAGAGTTTTTTAGACGAGGTTGTAAAATGACATCATCAGGTGGTTTCACATCCTGTTGTACGTCACCCGTTTGACTTAAACTAGCTAGCGCAACTGAGGAAGGAATGACTTCAGGGGCAACATCACGAGAATAAAAGGGTTTTAGCAAATTCACATGGCACAACCGTGTAGGTTTCCTGCGCTCAGGGGTAGAAAGAATATAATTTTGATCAGACACTTTTCGAAGCACCGTGTAAGGTCCTAAAAACTTTGCACAGAAAGGAGAATCTGGTAAAGGAAATAAGGCTAACACCTGATCTCCTGGACTGAACATGCGAATCTCAGTCTTGCGATCAAACCAGCATTTCATCTTTCCCTGAGTCTTTTTCAACTTTTCTCTTGCCAATTCCCCAGCCAGGACTAGACGTCGACGAAAACCCTGTATATACTGAATCAGACTCTGTGGTGGCTCCTCCGGTAGAGCAGCTTTACTCAGTACTGCCATGGGTCCTCGTACACAATGTCCAAAGACTAACTGATTGGGACTAAATCCCAAACTCTCCTGGATAACCTCACGTGTGGCCAACAACAACCAAGGCAACCCTTCTTCCCAATCACCTTTTAACTCAGTGCAATATGCCCTCAACAAAGATTTTAACGTCTGGTGAAAACGCTCTAGGGCACCCTGACTTTCCGCATGGTATGCACTGGATTTGTTATGTCTAATGCCAAGCTGCCGCAGAACCTCTTGAAACATATTAGATGTAAAGTTTGTCCCCTGATCACTCTGAACAACTTTTGGAATTCCAAAAATAGAAATGAACTGGGACAAGGCTTTTACAACTGATCGTGTGGTGATTGAACGCAAAGGAAAAGCCGCAGGATACCGAGTGCTCTGACACATCACGGTCAATAAGTAAACGCTACCAGACTTTGAAGGTGGTAAAGGCCCAACACAATCCACTAGAAGATGCTGAAAAGGCTGTTCCATAACAGGTATGGGATACAAAGGCACAGGTTTTATGGTTTGATTTGGTTTTCCAGTCAGCTGACAGATCAAACAAGTCTTAATAAACTGCCTTACGTCACTCTTAATACGAGGCCAGTAAAAGTACTGCAGCAAATGTTGGTAGGTCTTATTTACGCCCAAATGTCCAGACACCCCGCCATGAGCAGATTCCAATACAGAATTTCGCAAAGAAACAGGCACAACTACCTGTATAATTGGTTCAGTCAAACCTCCCTCTGTGTTAGAAGTCCACTTCCGCAATAGTACCTCCTTTTCAATGAAGTACCCATTAACGGAACTCTCTGCTACATCAGGAGACAAAGCAGCATCAAACAGCGAGTTCAGAGATGAATCCTCTTTCTGAGCAGACACCCAAACCTGATGGGGAATAGAAGGCAAAGCAAGGAGACCTGGCACTACTCTCTTAGAGGTTAACAAATCCTTCACATCACTTAGTTTTGCATCGGCTGACTGTTTGCGCATTGCACGCGTGAGTGCACAAGACACAAATACCTCTGGATACTGCTGGGAGATATCAGTGTCGCCCAATGGAGCAGGACAAGTAGCAACCACAGGTGGAGGTGGAACATCACGCCACACACGGTCACCCGCCAGATTATTCCCCAAGATCACTGAAACTCCTTCCATTGGTAGTGAAGGACGGACTCCCATCACAACTGCTCCATTTACTAAATCAGATTGGAGAAACATGTTATGCAGGGGTACAGACAATGTTTGCAACCCAATACCGCGAATCAGCACACTGTTCCCTGTATTGGACTCCTGAGTAAAAGGAAGAACAGATTGCAAAATGAATGATTCCGATGCTCCCGTGTCTCGGAGAATCTTAATAGGAACTTTCTCAGTACTTCCAAGCAATGACACATAGCCTTCTGTAATAAAGGGAGCATATCCAACATCTCCAACATTGCAACGTACCGCTGGTTTCTCCAGATTCTGCAAAATATCAAGACAGCAGTCAGAATTATTATCTGTTTGAACAGATGAAACAGCAAGAGCAGGCTTGGGTTCAGATTTAACACGCATCAGTTTTCCTTTAAGCGCTAAACAATCCTTTTTCCAGTGTCCCTTTAAATGACAATAAGCACACCGGTCATCTTTATCAGCGCAACTTTTAAAATTCCTCCCACTCTTATTAGTATCAGCCCAGGCCTGACGGACAGTTACACTCTCTGTTGGACTATCACTGAACTTGAACCTACTTTTCTTGACCTCACATTTATGAGTGAGCACATACTCATCAGTAAGAATGGCAGCCTCTTCCGTAGATGTAACATTACGATCAGTCAGAAAGATGGAAACATGCTCAGGCAGAGTGCTTTTAAACTGTTCTAACAGGAACAACTCGTGAAGATCTTCACGACTAGTTACACCTGAAGCAGCACACCAGCGATCTAACTGGATTTTTAAGTCTCTCACAAACTCACAATACGTCTGTTCTGCAGGTTTCCGCATGTTTCTAAATTTCTGCCGATAGGCTTCTGGTACCAGCTCATAAGCTTTCAGAACAGCCTCCTTAACCTTATGATAATTCTGACTATCACGAACACTTAAAGAGGAGTAAGCTTTTTGTGCCTTACCAGTTAACACACACTGCAACATCAAAGTCTGTTCAGAATCTGGCCATTTCATAACATCTGCCAAGCGCTCAAACAAACTAAAGAATGTGTCTACATCAGTTTCACTAAATTTGGGTATCAGCTTAATATTATTGGCAACATCCAACCCTTTTCTGACAGATCTGGTTAGACCACTTGCACTGTCCCCCAGTTTACCCTCCTCAATTAACTGAAACCGCAAAGCCTCAACCTCCAATCTACGAATTTCAATTTCTCGATTCATTTTCGCCTTTTCTAACTCTAACAGCATTAGTTCTTTTTGTTGCTCAAAAGAGAACTTGGAAGCAATACCTGAAGTTTGTGCAGCGCTATCATCATCATCTTCATCAGAACCAGCAGGCTCATCAAGATCAAAGACCTCTAACTTAACTAGAGCAGCTTTCACACTTAGTGCAACAGACTCCTTTAACTTTCTTTCTTTGGTGGTTAAACAGATATCATACTTAGCGGCCACCGCCAACAACTGTTCTTTCGTCAGTTGGTCAAACAATTCCTCACTAGGAGACTCAAAAAATAAGTCTAAATGAGTAGCCATTCTCTACTTTATTCTATTCAGCAGAACTCGTAATCGTTCACTCGAATTTACAACCACCAACAAATGATAATTCCCCCTACTCTCTCTCCCTCCCCCTAAAATAACTCAACCCTAGTCTTCATGCCTCAACCAAGAGTCGAGTATTTTTAAGCACTCAAATACCGTCAGATGTAAAAACTCACGGACAAACCAGTGAGACATACAATCGCGGCAGTGCTCTCAACTCAGCGTCAGCACAAAAACAACAAACTAAAATAAAAAAAATCAACGCAATGCGTTGCTAAACCTACCGGGGAAAATCACCATTAGTGTAACAAAATACAGAGTTCGCTGACAAATTAAGCAATATTAGCTAAACGAGTAGAGTAAACACACAACAAAATCCTGCCAGAGGGAACTTACACTGTATAGCCTACTATCAAAGAATCAAAGAGAAAGACAAAAACGTTTTTCTCAAGGGGAAATTTTAAGAGAAGTCAATACACTTACCATCTTTAATATGGTCTATTTCGGTTTCCACTTTGAGTGGATCAAATGATCACATCAATGAAGCAAATCCACTGTTTCAAAGACACCGAAAAGCTCTCGCGCACATTTCCCAGTAACAAACAAAACATCCACTGCTTGCTAGCGCTAGCACGCCAATCAACACTCAGGTGAATCGAATAGCAGTCAAATACGCTCCGCCTACCCATATACAGGCGCTAGCGAAAAATTTACAAACAATACTTTTTTTTTTTTCAATAGAAGCTGGACCTTCCGAATTCTAACCAAAAAAACTTTGAGGACGAGCCCCCAATTGTTACGTTCCGGCTCAAGGAAGTAACAAAAGAAAGGGTTCAGAGTCCAAAAATATATTTAACAATATATTTATTTAAGTCTAGGGGTAAATAATAAAGAAAAAAGTTGTTCAACAGTAAATAAACAAACAATTAAGAGAAAAACAATATGAAGGTCCAGCTCCTCAGCCCAACTCCAGCTCCGCGGTAGACAGAGGGCATACATCTTATATCCATCCACAAACTCAAGACAGGTGTGGATCCTTATCTGGCAACCTATCAAAAGAAAGAAAAGACAAACAGAAAAAACCCAAAACAAAAACTACTCCGTAACACTCCTCAATGCAACTTAAATAAAGTTCAGTATGGCCAAATAGAAAACAAAGAAAAGTATACAAGTTCAAATTAGTTGTGTTAGTACATTGGCCATAAAGAGAGAAATAAGAGCAAAGAGAGAGAGAAAGAGAAGAAAAAAAAAATTTAAAATAGTGATTTATTCATTCATAATCCAAGACCAAAGGTAAATTGAAATAGACTTTGCGAGAGAAAAACCAATTGTCTCAACGTCAAATCTATTTCCAAACGAAGAAAAGTGATCAATTTCTCTTTCGTTCTTCCCGTATTTTATAAACACGAGGAAACGTCCCGCATCCTTCGACACGACGGACAACGTCCCGCATCCTTCGACACGACGGACAGATAACGTCCCGTGTTGTTTTAACACGACGGACCAATAACGTCCCTTATCCTTCGACACGACGGACCAATAACGTCCCGTTTTATTCAAAACGACGGACCAATAACGTCCCGTTTTATTCAAAACGACGGACGACACAACAAATAAAAGTAAAATCACGGCACTTATAAATCTGTTTTCTCAACAGACAGGAAGAATCAATCTTTCTCTTATATAAAAAGAAAGTAATTCTTACCTGTCTGGAGAAATCCAGGACGACGCCCCCAACTGTAAGGTTACGAATGAAATGGTCCCGAAACAGAAGTGCCCAAATATCTTGGTCTTTTATTATGAAAGATTATGAATGTACACTTCACAGAAACCAGCGCTGGGGAGAAGAGTCTCGCCCCAATATCCTTTGTCCATGGTTTATATAGTGAAAATCCAAGGGGAGTAAAACAAATCTTGACCAATAGAACCATACCTTACATCATTGGATATCATATAGACTTTATATAACATCGTCCTTATATGGTAAAAACATCTTGCTAGGACCAGCTTTGCCTTGTGGTCCCGGCAACTTTCTAATACACATTTTATAGAGGCAGACGAACAGGAATTATAGAGAGGAGGGGGCGAGCTGCTCTCTCCTCTACTAATGGATCCCAGCTGTTTAACTTACATCTATACCAAAGAATGTGCATACGTGGCAAACAGATATACAGTATGGATCATATAATCTTTCTTGTGTTATAGACTTATGCTGAGGAGAGAATATTTCTTACAATATGTATGGGATGGATTGTTCGCAATAAGAGTTCTAACAAGCATTTAGAAAGTAGATAGGAAGTAAAAGAAAAACTTTTACCATATATTAATATTTTAAAGTTTAGTTATAAACCTTTAGAGCATTCAAATGTATTTAGTTAAAATTAAAACAAGATATATCACATAAAACATGTAATTACTGAATTCATTGTTTAATAACTTCAATAGTTATTAAACACCAGCCGATTAAAGTTTTTTTTCTTTTTTTTTTTCTTCAAACAATGTGACAGAAGTAATTTTATGATAAATCATTGAGCACAGATGCGCTGTGTTTTGTTGCATGCACAGAATTTGAGGGTCACTTATAGATTTCAATTTAAGGCACATTTCACAACTCTTTCGTAACTATGCCTCATTTCGTAAATGTTTTCTTTAGCTGTACATTAGGCGATGCAGGAAACTCCGACGATAGTTGTGAGAGATATACGCAAGACATTTCTACGGCTGATGACATTCTAAGAAAGCATAGTTGTTTTCAAAGCTTGTTTTTCAAAGCATAAGGAAAGTAGACACGCTGCAATTGAGAATGGTAATGTTAAACAATGGTAAACAATTTCAAAACAGTGTGTTTCAGAAGAAATGTAAACAAATCAAAGATGCATACAAACAAAATTTTCAAAATGTTACATGCTAATATTGGGTCTTGTTTCAATGTTGGTATGCTCCATGAAGACTGTGATGAGGTCGGGAACATTAGCACTGTTAAACATGCGGTTCAATAGCAATGTTCAATATAAGCAAGAATCCACTAATACGACTGACACTATGTTTCACATATAACTGTTTATAGTTTTTTTTTTTTTTAGTTTATAGAAATGTACGATATGTTAAAACATTTTGGTATTCTGATACTGCTTCGGCATGTTTTCATAAAAAGAAAAACGAAATATTAAGACATAAAACACAACGTCTAGAGATGATTACACCTAAAAGACAGGTGTCTAAAACTCTGTTGTCAAAGTATTGATGTGTACAGAATAAAAACGAATCTTAATAACACTTATCATTTGTAATTCATTAACTGTTGTTTAGTGACAAATACACAAACTACCTGTGTATCAGTGCTGTGAAATGCACATCTTTAAGTGTAATAGTTTACAGAAAAAACAGCAATACCCTTCTTTCATCTCGATGTTTCGTAGACATAACAAAAAGATGTTCTAAAAGAAATATAATTTTAGTCTTAAACACTAGACGACTGTAATTTAATACTCTTTATGTCACATTTGTACGTGTTTTTCATAAATTCCCACGGCTAAAATATAACATGCCGCTTACAAACATTCAAAACTGATGTGGCTTTTCTATATTCATTTATTAATATATATAAATTGTCTCATTTATTTACTTTTCAGCAAGTTGTCCAGAATCTACTTTTGTGCAATTTTATACAGGTTTCAGCGGAGTGTGGGACTTTAGTCTCAACCTCAAGCTTTAATTTAACTCAAGTGATTCTGTGGTAATAGTTTAAGTGTAAAACAGCATGCACTTACTTTTCGTGTTAATACTTTGTGTGATTCAGCATCATGGGATAGTCAAAGGTTCTCAAACAGAAAGACTATTGCATAAATTCTTAATTATCATTTATTCTTATAACCACTGAATGTTGATGGCTCTCAAAGAAAAGTCTTCATGTAAAACATGTACAATCCGAGAAACAAGATGTGAACGGTGTCATCTGCTATCTGAGCAAGATGACTAAAACTAATGATAAACCGTCATTTGCAAACTTTTGTGTATTTCTTATAAACAAATGCTTTTCATCCCTCTTTTCTTAGTGGTTTGGTCTTTTTGAATTTTGTATGTTTGTTTTGGACATGTGTGACTTCTGTATAAAGATTAGACCTATGTTTTAAAGTTAGTCCATATAGGCTTTACAAGTGTGGAACGCTGCATCACAGCGGTGTGTTGATGTGTAAAATACAACTATTTACACACATAACGAGTAATATCTAACATATTGTAGATTGCAAACATCCCATTATCTGTTTATTTGGAGTTAGAGAACATTCTTAGCTCATATGTTTCTTTAATTTGTGTAGGATGTTGAAAAATAAAAAGTATTAGTTAATAACAAACAAACAAAGACTTTAAAGCAACATGGGACCATAATATAAATATATAATGGTATAGTTACACGTCGGAGCATACTCACAGCTTGGAGATGACTTCCATAAAGTTTATTTTAGCAAAGGTATGCCTGGATGAGACCTCTCAAAGATTTTTCTCGAACATTACATGTTTACACTATGCCTGAAAAGTACTTTTTCATTTTCTCTTTATTTGAAAGGGGGGCAGTGTTACATTAATCAGCATTAAAACAATGTAAATGTACCCAAGCTAACTCAAGAGTGCTAATTTTCATCCTTAGTCCCTCAGCCGGGTGTAATAAAAGGCAACCTTAAAGATAACCGCATGTATAAAATCACAAAAATAAAATTACATACACCACATTATGGAAATACAATGAGGAGTCAAAAACATAAAGGTGGCTTGCACATTCCAAACATCCAAATTGGGCTTAGGTCCAGGACAACTGAGTGTAATAAACTGAATAAGGAAGTGTGAAGTCCGCACACTGAAAGGTACTTGTCAGGGTTTGTGCAGGTGACCGAAGACGAGGACACGGAAACTTCAATATAAAGTTTTAATAACATAAATGAAACTTTCCAAACTGAAACAGGAACAAAACTCCAGGACTTCAAAGGTTACACACAACCATACATAGACGACGATCGACAAACACTGGGAGAAAACACAGGGCTTAAATACACTTGAAATGATTGGATAATTAACTGAACACAGGTGATGAAACTGAACACAAACGAGGAGCGGGAAAACTTAACAGGGCTAAACCAAAAACCACAAAGACAGGGGAAAACAAGATCTCAAAACAGAACTTAAACATACAGAAACGTGACACTACCTCCCCCCTTCCCGAAGGCGCGACCTCGCGCCGTATAACATCCAAAGGGGTGGGAGGGTGGGCGCCCTGGAGGCTGACGAGGGCATGGTGCAGGTCCAGGAAGCCTCCAGGGCGGAGCAGGCTGCGGGCGTGGCAATGGCAGAGCAGGCTGCGGGCGTGACCAAGGCGGAGCTGTGGGACCCTCGGGCGTCCAAGGCGGAGCTGTGGGACCCTCGGGCGTCCAAGGCGGAGCTGTGGGACCCTCGGGCGTCCAAGGCGGTGCTGTGGGACCCTCGGGCGTCCAAGGCGGAGCTGTGGGACCCTTGGGCGTCCAAGGCGGAGCTGTGGGACCCTCGGGCGTCCAGGGCGGTGCTGGCTCTTCAGGTGGCCACGGCGGTGAAGACCCTTCAGGTGGCCGTGGCGGTGCAGACCCTTCAGGTGGCCATGGCGGTGCAGACCCTTCAGGTGGCCATGGCGGTGCAGACCCTTCAGGTGGCCATGGCGGTGCAGACCCTTCAGGTGGCCATGGCGGTGCAGACCCTTCAGGTGGCCATGGCGGTGCAGACCCTTCAGGTGGCCATGGCGGTGCAGACCCTTCAGGTGGCCATGGCGGTGCAGACCCTTCGGGTGGCCATGGCGGTGAAGACCCTTCGGGTGGCCATGGCGGTGCAGACCCTTCAGGTGGCCATGGCGGTGTTATCTTTTCGGGCCTCCGTGGATCTTTGGCCGGCCACGGCGAAGGCGTATGGCGCCCCCCCAAAATTTTCTTGGGGAGGACAGGCTCATGATCGGGAACTGACTTGACATCAACGGGCGCTGGGTCAACGGGTTCTGGGTCAACGGGCTCTGGGTCAACGGGCTCTGGGTCTGGGTCAACGGGCTCTGGGTCTGGCGCAGGGTCAACGGGCTCTGGCTCTGGCGCTGGGTCAATGGGCTCTGGCTCTGGCGCTGGGTCAACGGGCTCTGGCTCTGGCGCTGGGTCAACGGGCTCTGGCTCTGGCGCTGGGTCAACGGGCTCTGGCTCTGGCGCTGGGTCAACGGGCTCTGGCTCTGGCGCTGGGTCAACGGGCTCTGGCTCTGGCGCTGGGTCAACGGGCTCTGGCTCTGGCGCTGGGTCAACGGGCTCTGGCTCTGGCGCTGGGTCAACGGGCTCTGGCTCTGGCGCTGGGTCAACGGGCTCTGGCTCTGGCGCTGGGTCAACGGGCTCTGGCTCTGGCGCTGGGTCAACGGGCTCTGGCTCTGGCGCTGGGTCAACGGGCTCTGGCTCTGGCTCTGGGTCAACGGGCTCCGTGCTGGATTGGACCAGCATATCAGGAAACTCGGGGCTGGACGGGACCAGCATATCAGGAAACTCAGGGCTGGACGGGACCAGCATATCAGGAAAATTGGGGCTGGACGGGACCAGCATATCAGGAAACTCGGGGCTGGACGGGACCAGCATATCAGGAAACTCGGGGCTGGACTCATGGGCCATAATCGAGTGTGCTGCCCACACACACAGAAGAGCAGTAGACACCACAATCAGCGCTGTGTCCTCTTGTGTGGACTCTCGTGCGGTGTGCTCAGTCTCTGGTGGGCAGGCGACGGGCTCAGTCTCTGGTGGGCAGGCGACGGGCTCAGGATCTGGCGGGCAGGCGACGGGCTCTGGCGGGCAGGCGACGGGCTCAGGATCTGGCTGGATGTGGCTGACGTGAACCCCAGCCTTGGGAGCCTTCTTTTTGGCCAATCGCACCGATATCAGTGGGGGATCAGTCATACCGGATATCATCCGGGGAAGTCCAGGGACCGATCTGGCGGCAGGGCTGATGCGGTGTGCAGGCTCTGGTGGGCAGACGATGGGCTCTGGTGTGAGCGTGCAGGTGATGGGCTCAGGCGTTGGCGTGCAGGTGATGGGCTCAGGCGTTGGCGGGCTTGGAGCTGGTTGGAGTGGTAGATCCTCTACCAGGTAGCTGGATCCACACGCCCACAACGTGTGATCCACGAACTCCAGGAAGGATAGATGGAGATCCTTGACTAGAATTATCTGGGCCAATGGGTCCCTCAGACCACCCCAGAAACTCTTTGTGAGTTCCTCCTCCTCCAATGACTCATTATTGTAGAGACCCAGGTAACGCCCCGCATACTCCTCAAGTGAGCTCTCCTCTTGGAAGAGGATAGGCATTTCAAAGGGGCTCACCACCTTGCTTTTCCTCCTTCGGCCCATATTGTTAACGGTCGATCGTTCTGTCAGGGTTTGTGCAGGTGACCGAAGACGAGGACACGGAAACTTCAATATAAAGTTTTAATAACATAAATGAAACTTTCCAAACTGAAACAGGAACAAAACTCCAGGACTTCAAAGGTTACACACAACCATACATAGACGACGATCGACAAACACTGGGAGAAAACACAGGGCTTAAATACACTTGAAATGATTGGATAATTAAGTGAACACAGGTGATGAAACTGAACACAAACGAGGAGCGGGAAAACTTAACAGGGCTAAACCAAAAACCACAAAGACAGGGGAAAACAAGATCTCAAAACAGAACTTAAACATACAGAAACGTGACAGTACTGCTTCAAAAATTGTATTAAAAAAGCATCGTTTCGACCCTCAGGTCTTCATGAAATACAAATCATATAAAATAAATATATAATGTTTAAATGCACACAGTAAGCATTTGGTGCTAGACCATGTCTGATTATATAAATTGAACAAATGTTTTTGAATTTAATGAGATTATCCCAAGTAAGTAACCGATATTTCCTCAGAATACTACAGTGGTGGTAGTGGTACAGTGTACTAATCAACATGGATTCCCTTTATGTGGTTGTTAAACATCTCAGGTAATTCATATGAAATGTGAGTTGGTCAGAAGAAAAACATTTAAAATGTTAAATACATTTAAAAAGTCTAAGTAAATGCAATGTGTTTGTCACAAACACATCTAAAGTGCTTTTACTCGTGTGAGGAAACCCCCTCGCAACATTACTAATCAATTAATCACAGAAATAATGTGTGTCATCAGACTGATTTAAAGAAATTAAAACGTTAAATCTTTATTTAAAGAAAATAGACTTCTGCTTTTGCAACACACAAATTTATAAATGTTCAAAATCGTTTGTCTTTGACTACTTCTAATCATGGTTTTAGGTCTGTAAAAATACAGAATAAAAATAGACTTCTGCCTTTGCAATACACAAATTTATAAATGTTCAAAATCTTATAAATGTTCAAAAAAACTTATATTCCATACTTTGAAGCATCATGGTTTTAGGTCTGTAAAAATACAGAATTAAAAAGAAGTAACAACTTTCTCTAACATTTTCTGATAACGTAGTAAAATGTACGAATACCAACCATAACTTTATACAACTTTTTTAAAACTTTTAAATGTGTTGGTGAACTTTTCAAATATATGTGAAAAACGAAACTTTCTTTAATTAAAAACAAGTCCCTGATCTTACCACAGACAATACATTGTAGGAGTGTGTTTGTGTGTGAGTGCAAACTTCTCCTGGACATAATGTTATTTGTTATAAAACAGTAAAAAGACCCTTTAGAAATGGACTCTCCCAAACACCCCCCACCTCTGCTCACGATTTGGACTGTTCTAAAACCTGAAGTTTGAAAACATAGATGGAGAGAGAATGTGTGGATGCGCTTGTTCAATGTAAATAATAGTTAAAATCAAGTGTTGTTAACTAAGGAATATGTGTGTGCGTGCAACTAATTCTAAACACATGTGCATATTTTATTGTATAATACGTTCATAAGAGAGAATTTAGATAATGAGGCATTCCATCTAAATGTTTACAATGTTAATTATGTTTGCACGTTGATCGTTACGTGATCTACCCGTGTTATATGTACAGTGTTATGTCGTGCATGTCATGTTTATCCGGTTCGAAGGACCGTGTAAAAACTCCGGTTCACATTTAACTTCTCTGCTTCAGTGTATTTAAATGGATACAGGATGTCCAACAATATAGGATGGATGCAAAGGATATGCAAAGGAAGTAGGTTATATTTATTATTTATTACATTAAATACATTTATACATATACCTTATAACCTTCTAATTAATACGTGGGTATTTATTAACGCGGTCCACGAGCAGTCTGTATATTCCTCATTTGTTAATCCGTCTCCTCAGTCTTTTCATACCAATCCATAATGTGGTAAAAATAAAATCTAATATCTCGCTCTGTGAAAAACAAATCGAGGGTGCTCTGTTGTATTCCATGTAAATCGCTCGTCATCCACATTGATTCAAATGTAAAATATATTCCACATGTTCCGGCTGGTTAATTTTGTTAATCACGATCCTTGTAACCTAATTTTCGCGGAGGTAAAGTTAAATCCATCATAGCTTCATCAAGGCATCTCTCGGGAGTCTTTGGGTCTGACTCTACAGTAGCGTAAATTCCAAGAGAATGTAGGCCTACGTCGAGTTTGCGGCTTTTCAAACGGAGCACGGGGCGTCTCTTCTTTCATTATGTGGGAGTGCTTGTGTGACGTGTTTGTGACGTGTGTTCTATTTTCCACGCTCCCAGGTGTGTGTGCGTGTGTGTTTGTGTGTGTGTATGTGTGTGTGCGTGTGTGTGTGCGTGTGTGTGTGTGTGTGTGTGTGTGTGCGCGCGCATGCACAACACATGGGCTGCGGACGTCTATTCTTTCATTATGCTTGTGTGTGGGTGTGTGCGCGCGTGACGTATGTGTGTGCGCGTGTGTGCGCGTGGGAACAGAGTTCCCACGCCTCA
Source organism: Chrosomus eos (assembly GCA_036326025.1). Classification (NCBI taxonomy): domain Eukaryota; kingdom Metazoa; phylum Chordata; class Actinopteri; order Cypriniformes; family Leuciscidae; genus Chrosomus; species Chrosomus eos. Next base: position 278,534 of record JAZAVI010000092.1, on the reverse strand, counting down.
GCACCTGTTGTGGGAGGGGTCGAGGTGTGGGATGGCTCTAGGGGTGGAGTCTGAGTCAGGTTGGTTTGTAGACTTCACAGATGTCAGTCTAACTTTTGGGATGCCAGTGAATGGACGTGTTTCGTGGAGCTCCCGGGAAATTACATTTACACAACTTTTGGAGTTAAAATCTCTAAACCTTTGGATATACCTTTTATAGTGATGGATTAATAACTTTGGATATATCGATGGTGTTGGATTAAATCTTTAAACTGGATTACTTTTGTTCTTCTTTCAACAACAAAGCGTGGATGTAAAAAAAAAACGTAAGTCAGTTTTTTTTTTAAAAATGTATGTATGTGTTTTTGATACTGTGATTTTTAACATGATGTAATTGTAATGTCATGACGTGTTTTATGTAAAATGTAACACATTTTACAAAAATAATGAAGGTTAAATGTATCTTTTGTAATGAAGAAAAAAACATTTAACTCGTTTTACTTTTCTGTAAATAACAGGATGTTGATCTTTTAACGTTTTAACATTTTAGATGTTTTAATTTTAGAAAATGCATTTTAACATTTTACAAATGTATGAACACTAAAGACATATATATTTTAATGATATTTTTAGATGTTTTTAATGCTAAAACATTTTGATAACTTTAAGAAAACACAATTTAAAACTTTTATTTATTTAATTATTGAATTATATTTTTAAATGTATTAATTATTTATTTTTTATGTCTAAATGTTTTTAACATTTTACAAGCGTATGGATACCGCTAAAAACACACTTTTATATATTGTTTTAAACATGATTTTTTAACACGATGTAGTTTTAATATCATGAAGTGTTTTAATTTATAAAATGTGTAATAACACTAAGATATGTGTATTTTAATGGTTTTAATCACTACGTGTTATGTGTAAAGCACAACTTTTGCCAAAAATATATGTTATTTTTGTGATTGAAAACTCTTTTTTAAAACAGATGTTTATGTGTAAAGGTAAAGACATATGGTTTTTAATGATATAAATGGATTTAATGGTTTTAAATCACTACGTGTTATAACCCCTTTTTCTTTAATAAAATACACTAAACCTATCTCTGTTTTCTGTCATTCTTCATAAAAAGATTGAAAATGTATTGTTTTGAATGTTTTTTCCATCATTTTGAACGTTTTTGCATTGATCAAGACAGGTACCCGTAACAGGTGTACAGCAGGTGCCCCCGTCCGGAACCGGGTCGGATGGGAGGGGTTCCGGAACTGGGTCGGGTGGGAGGGGTTTCGGAGGCGGTTCGGATGGGAGGGGTTCCATACCGTGGGAATTCTCACGGTCACATGACCTTTCCGGGAGTGGGAGGGATGGGGGTGGGTCTAGTGTGGGAAAAGGGGGCGGGACTGAGCGTGGGAAAAAGGGGCGGGGCTTAGCGTGGGAGCCAATCATAGGAGGGCAATAAAACTGTCAGTTTTTGATGGATGCCGCCCCATATACTCTCTCTAGAAGAGATTTTTATCTCAATGGGACAATCCTGGTAAAATAAAGGATAAATAAAATAAATAAAGACTAAACCAGGATTATGCATTAGTTCAACTAGGACATATATATATATATATATTTTTTATTTGAATTTGAATAGAATTTATTTCACACACACATCATCATTTTTGAAGACAAATTACAATAGTAATAGGAAGGTTATTGTTTGAAAAGGGGGAACCCCAAAGAAGCTATTAAAGCTTTTAAGAGGGGGCCCAATAGCTACATACAACATATAACACTCATAACAAAAACTCACTCCATAAATACAAATAAATGTAAATACAAACAAACACAAGCACTACAAACAAACAAACAAACAAACAAACAAACAAACGATCCCAGCACAAATATAACACTTCCAAAATGATCAAAAAGTATATGTTAAAAGCAAGTTTTCCTTCAGCTTTTTTTGCACCAATTTAAGGTTTTCCTCAAGCTTGTTCCAAATCTGCGGACCTCTACAGACTACACTCAGACTAGTACATTTCAAACGTCTTATTTTACCAACAATTAACTCTTTTTCCCTTGTGTGGTATGTATGCTGGGGTCGACTGATTGGGATAAGTTCACACAATCTGTCATTTAACTTATGTACAACCTGGAATGTCATACAAGCATTATGAAAAGAATTGTATTCGGTAAGTCTTAATATACCCAGGCGATGAAACAATAGACGCGAGGGGGTATTTAGCTCGGACCACGTCAGTACCCGTATAATTTTTTTCTGTAAAGACTGTATTTTTTTCAGGTAGCTAGTAAAAGTGTTACACCATATGACATTGCAATAATTTAAATGGGACTCAAACAAGGTTTTATATAAGATAACAAGTGCTGACTGTGGAAGAAAATGTCTTTCTTTGAAAAATCCAACAAATTTTGATAATTTTGTTATTAACTGGTCAATATGACATTTGAATTGTAGACATTCATCAATAAAGACTCCGAGAAATTTCATGGTGTTTACTCTTTCAATAATTTGTTCATTTATTTTAAGACAGACATGCTTATATACCACTTGATTTTGTTTGGAATGAAACACGATGTAGTTAGTCTTGTTTATGTTAAAACCAAATCGAAACCAAATCGCAACATTTCTTAGCTCTCTATTTATTGTTTCTTCCATTTCGTCTGGATTCTTATGTGACATAAATAAATTTGTGTCATCAGCGAATAAAACCTTGTGTAAAGCCATTGTGGAATTTCCAAAATCATTTATATTAGAAAAAGAAGAGGGCCCAAAATGGATCCCTGAGGGACTCCACATTTAATGGGTTTATTTATTGAAATTTGTTCATTGATACTTACATACTGCTGTCTACCAAATAGATAACTTCTAAACCAGTTAAGGGCTAATCCTCTAATTCCATAATGGTGTAATTTATTTAATAGGATGTCAAAATCAATGGTATCAAACGCCTTAGATAGATCTAAAAAAATACCGATACCACTCTCGCCTTTATCAATGGCATCATTGATCTTTTCAATCAGATCGAGTACCGCCATACATGTGGTTCTTTTTTTCCTAAAACCATATTGAGAAGAAGCAATAATATTATATTTATCAGGATAGCCATATAGCCTATTGTACACTACTCTCTCTAAAACCTTAGAAACTGTAGGCAAGATTGATATCGGACGATAATTACACATATCATTTTTATCCCCAGATTTGAACACTGGTATAATTCGGGCAATTTTTGTCCTTTTTGGTACAGTTCCAGCAAGCAGAGAGAGATTAATACAATAAGTCAATGGCTCCCTGATATTAAATGCTATGGCTTTCAAAATTTTACTACAAATTTGATCCTCACCAGCAGTGTAAGAACTTCGTAAATTAGTAATTATTTTATAGACTTCATCACAATCAGTCGGTTTCATAAAAAAAGAATTTGCGTAAGATCCCCGCAAGTAATGGTCGAAAGTGATCCCCTGAGGTTGAACTATTTTGTTAGAAAGTTTTTCCCCAATAGAGTTAAAGTAATTATTAAATTTATTTGCTAAATCAATGTCATGCATATATTTATTATCCAAATTTGAGTGTAAGCCAACAGCATTTGGAAGCACAGCGTTGTTTTTGCTCTTGTTAAGGACTTCATTTAGCACTTTCCAAGACCTCTAATGGCGCTTTTCCACTGCATGGTACGCTCGGTTCGGTTCGGTTCGGTACGGTTCGATTCAGCGCGGAACGGTTCGGTTCGGCTTCGCTTTTCCACTGCGTGGTACGACTCGGCTCGGTACGGCACGGTTCGGTTCGCTAGCTCGGTTGCTTTTCCACTGCAGTTAGTACCCATTCAAAGTGGGTGGGACTGATCGTTACACTGTTTGTAGGTCCGGTGATAGCCGTGTGCGGCTAAGAGCTGAGCTAGCTGCTACTTCTTGGAACACTTTTTCATTCTGTTTTGCCCCATCCAGCTCTCGCTGGACCCGCTCCTAGGCAACCAACGAGAGGATTGTCTGCACCTCGACCACGATTCAGCCATTTCCTTTTTAAAGTGTTGATCTCTTCTTTTTTTCAAGTAAGTAAAACACAGGTGCTACCGTGTTGGCTGTTGTCTACTGGTTATATGACTCTGTATAGCGGTCTCGTGTTCCAAATCCAATGACGCTGGTAGTGACGATTCTGTCTGTCTGACCAATCAGTGATCTGCAGTGTTTCACGTCACATTTTAGTACCGGTACGGTACGCTTGGAACCTCAACAGATCAGGTACCATTTAAAGCGCGCCGAAGCGCACCGTACCGTACCGTACCATGCAGTGGAAAAGCACCACAAGTGAGCCGTACCGAACCGAACCGTACCGTACCATGCAGTGGAAAAGCACCAAAGCGTGCCGTACCGAACCGTACCGTACCATGCAGTGGAAAAGCGCCATTAGTCACCCTGTGATGCTTTTATGAGGTGTGTATAGTGGTTATTTTTACTTTTCCTTATTATTAGGGCCCGAGCACCGATGGTGTGAGGACCCTCTTGGAATTGCTCTGTTTATTAGGGCCCAAGCCCAAAGGGCGAAGGCCCTATTGTTTTCCTAAGGATTATTTATTATTATTATTATTTTTCTTCTACCTTTTGGACACTTTTGGAGGCCTTAACATGCTCAAAAACTCCTGAAACTTTGCACACATGTCAGAACCCGCGGCCATCAGGGCCGGGCTGAAGATGGTACCCGGGCGTGGCAGGGGGGCTCGACAGCGCCCCCTGGAACGGGGTCCGAAAACATGGTCCATAAATCAAACACGCTTGCATGTAATAATATGAAACTCGGTACACATGTAGATCTCATCGTTTCATATATACTTCGCACTCTAACTTTTTACCCCAGCCCAACAGGAAGTCGGCTATTTAGGCTTGTTTGGAAAACGCATGCAAAGGAATGTGAAACACTCCTCCTAGAGAATTCAAACACACGGCACGAAACTCGGTCAGCGTGAAGTCAAGACACTGAGGATGAAAAATTGCCAGGGGATTTTTGATATCTCGAACGGTTTGGCCGTGGCGAGGAAACGAAATTATGGCGAGAAACGTGAAACAGGAAGTGTGTTATAACTACTGCATACATTAACTAATCTTGATCTAACTTCAGCAGTGTGTTCGTTGTAAGAGCCCGATCACATGGATGTGACTATTGTGAGTCAAAGTTATAGCGCCACCAACTGGCAGCAGGAAGTGTGTCACTTTCAAAATGCTTTGAAATCACCCTCTTATTTTTACCCAATTTGCTTCAAACTTCATGTGCATAATGTAGACACACGCCAGATGTAGACCTGTGAAAGGATTATTGATATCTTAGAAACTGTTGCCATGGCAATGCATCAAACATTAATATTCCTTTTTTTAAGCTTTTTCATGCTTTTTTATGCTTTCGGGCACTTTTGGGGTTCTTAACGTGCTCGAAAACTCTTGAAACTTTGCACACAGGACAAAACCCGCGGCCATCAGGGCCAGGCTGAAGCTGGTACCCGGGCGTGGCAGGGGGGCTCGACAGCGCCCCCTTGAACGGGTCCGACAATTTGGTCCATATATCCAACACGCTTTACCCGATTTGCTTCAAACTTGATGTGTATAATGTAGACACAAGCCAGATGTAGACCTGTGAAAGGATTGTTGATATCTTAGATGCTGTTGCCGTGACAACGCATCAAACTTTAATATTCTTTTTGGATACTTTTGAGATTCTTAGCGCACTTTTGGGGCCCTTAACATGCTCAAAAACTCTTGAAACTTTGCACACGGGTCAGAAACCGCGGCCATCAGGGCCGGGCTGAAGCTGGTACCCGGGCGTGGCAGGGGGGCTCGACAGCGCCCCCTGGAACGGGGTCCGAAAACTTGGTCCATAAATCAAACAGGCTTTACCCGATTTGCTTCAAACTTGATGTGTATAATGTAGACACACGCCAGATGTAGACCTGTGAAAGGATTGTTGATATCTTAGATGCTGTTGCCGTGACAATGCATCAAACTTTAATATTCTTTTTGGATACTTTTGAGACTCTCAGCGCACCTTTGGGGCCCTTACCGTGCTCAAAAACTCTTGAATATTTGCACACGGGTCAGAACCCGCGGCCATCAGGGCCGGGCTGAAGCTGGTACCCGGGCGTGGCAGGGGGGCTCGACAGCGCCCCCTGGAACGGGGTCCGAAAACTTGGTCCATAAATCAAACACGCTTGCATGTAGTAATATGAAACTTGGTACACATATAGATCTCATCAATTCATATATCCTTTGTACTTTTACTTTTTACCCCAGCCCAACAGGAAGTCGGCTATTATGGTTTGTTTGAAAGCGTATGCCCCTGGAATTCGATATACTACTCCTAGAGAATTCAACCAATCGCCACGAAACTCAGTCAGCATGAAGTCAAGACATTGAGGATGGAAAATTGCCAGGGGATTTTTGATATCTCAAACGGTTTGGCCGTGGCGAGGAAACGAATTTATGGCGAATGATGGAAACAGGAAGTGTGTTATAACTTCTGCATACATTAACTGATCTTGATGAAACTTCAGCAGTGTGTTCGCTGTAAGAGTCCGATCACATGGATGTGACTATTGTGAGTCAAAGTTATAGCGCCACCAACTGGCAGCAGGAAGTGTGTCACTTCCTAAAGGCTTTGAAATCACCCTCTTATTTTTACCCGATTTGCTTCAAACTTCATCTGTATAATGTAAATACACTGCAGATGAAGACCTGTGAAGGGATTCTTGATATCTTTGAAACTGTTGCTGTGGCAACGCATCAAACTTTAATATTCTTGTTTGATGCTTTTGATGCTCTGAGTCAATATGGCAAGCCGTTTTAACATTTAATCATTTTAACCTACTAGTCTCTTTTTTCATGCTACTAGTACTTATTTTTTAGATACTAGTATCTATTCCATTAAGTAATAGTACTTATTCATTAGCGACTAGTGCTTATTCTTTAGTACTAGTGCCTATTCTTTAGATAGTAGTGCTTATTCTTTAGATATTCTTTTGAATACGTATTAGTAGCTAATGAATAAGTACTGGTATCTATTTAATAGGTACTAGTATGTAATGACTTAGAACTAGTATTTATTGAATAAATACTAGTATCTATTAATAGGTACTATTATCTAAAATGTCATTTTCTCTCTCTCTCTCTCTCTCTCTCTCTGAGCCAATATGGCAAGCCGTTTTAACATTTAATCATTTTAACATACTAGTCTCTATTTTCATGCTACTAGTACTTATTTTTTAGATATTAGTATCTATTCCATTAAGTACTAGTACTTATTCATTAGCGACTAATGCTTATTCTGTTTAGAATATTCAAAGTGCTTATTCAATTTGTATGCTTATTTATATTTTCAGAGCAGAAAATCCGATTTTTCTGCTTATTCAATATTGCATCTAAAATGTGACTTGACGTGTGTGTGTGTGTGTGTGTGTGTGTGTGTGTGTGTGTGTGTGTGTGTGTGTGTGTGTGTGTGTGTGTGTGTGTGTGTGTGTGTGTGTGTGTGTGTGTGTGTGTGTGTGTGTGTGTGAGAGAGAGATTGTGTCTGTTACAGTGACAAGAGTTTTTAAGCCTTGTCTTTTTGGATATATATATATTTTTTATTAAAAAAAAAAGTGCATACAACCCATGTATTTTTAATGTATAGTTTGCTTTAAATTAAATTAAGATTGTATGTTTGGTAATTGAACCTAAGTAAATGTAAAATGAATGTGCTATATTTCAGATCAATATATTTGTTTTCCTTCATTTTAATCAACACTAACTTTATTCTCATCTGAATTATAAATAACTTATTTCTGTATAAAATAAAAAATTCCGAATAATCCAGACCAACCAGAGCACACTATTTTGTGTCACGTCGTGCACAATAACCCTAAAGGCACCAGGGTGGCGATGCCACCGGCTTTATATATATATATATATATATATATATATATATATATATATATATATATATAAATAAATAAATATAGCTGCGAGCAGCGATGAAGGGCCAAAGCCGGCGGTACCGCCACCCTGGTGCACCAGGGTTGCGGTGCCACCGGCTTGGGCCCGTAATCGCTGCTCGCAGCTATATTTATTATTATTATTATTATTATTCTTCTTCTTCTCCGCAATGAATCGCATTTTTGAGGGCCTAAACATGCACGAAAACTCACGAAAATTTGCACACGCGTCAGAACTGGCGAAAATTTACATCTGATATGCGTTTCAAAATTGGGCGGGGCAAAATGGCTCGATAGCGCCACCTATAAAGGTTCAACGGAGTGCGCCTCGCGTTACGTTTCACGTACGTGTACGAAATTCGGTACATACATGTAATGGCCCAATACCTACAAAAAAGTCTCTTGGAGCGTAGCCCTTAACACAACAGGAAGTCAGCCATTTTGAACTTCCTCTCAGATTTTTGTGCAGTTTTTGCCATTTTCAGGCCTCGTACTTTAACGAACTCCTCCTACAGTTTTAATCTGATCATCTTCAAATTTGCTGAGTGTAATCTTAAGGCCTTTGCGACGTTAAATTGCGAAGATCTTGAGTTTTTGTCGAAGGGCGTGTCCTCGGCGGCCTGACAAATTTTGATGTTTCGCCATGAAACAGGAAGTTGCTGTAACTCAGGCAAACAATGTCCAATCTGCCCCAAACTTCACACGTTTGATAAGAGTTCTGTCCTGAACACATGTCCATGCTCATATTCAGTTACAGTCACAGCGCCACCTGCTGGCAACAGGAAGTGACATGTTTAACACTGTTGTGGACTCCTGATAACATATAAAAAAGTGCCAGCAAGTGTTAAACATGCTAACAACATACTTGAAACATGCTAAAACATGCTAGCAAGCACTTAGCTAAGTGCTAAAGCATGCTATTACTGCAATTCAATAGGAATTTGCTGTAACTCAGGTATGGAATGTCCAATCTGCCCCAAACTTCACACGTTTGATAAGAGTTCTGTCCTGAACACATGTCCATGCACATAATCAGTTACAGTCACAGCGCCACCTGCTGGCAACCGGAAGTGACATGTTTAACACTGTTGTGGACTCCTAATAACATATAAAAAAGTGCCAGCAAGTGCTAAACATGCTATCAACATACTTGAAAGATGCTAAAACATGCTAGCAAACACTTAGCTAAGTGCTAAAGCATGCTATTACTGCAATTAAATAGTAATTTGCTGTAACTCAGGCATGGAATGTCCAATCTGCCCCAAACTTCACACATGTGATAAGGGTCCTGCCCTGAACACATCTACATGAGAATATTCAGTTATAGTAATAGCGCCACCTACTGGCAACACGAAGTGACATGTTTAACACTGTGATGCAGTACTAGCAACATAGTAAATATGCCATTGAATTATAAACATGTTATAAACATGTTAAAACATGCTAGCAATTCTTAGCTAAGTGCTAAAGCATGCTAATGAAATGAAACAGGAAGTTGTTGTTACTTAAGAAGCCAATGTCCAATCTGCCCCAAACTTCACACATTTGATAAGAGTCCTGCCCTGAACACATCTACATGACAATATTCAGTTATAGTAATAGCGCCACCTACTGGCAACAGGAAGTGACATGTTTAACAGTGTGATGCAGTACTGGCAACATAGTAAATATGCCATTGAGTTATAAACATGTTATAAACATGTTAAAACATGCTAGCAATTCTTAGCTAAGTGCTAAAGCATGCTAATGAAATGAAACAGGAAGTTGTTGTTACTTAAGAAGGCAATGTCCAATCTGCCCCAAACTTCACACATTTGATAAGAGTCATGCCCTGAACACATCTACATGAGAATATTCAGTTATAGTAATAGCGCCACCTACTGGCAACACGAAGTGACATGTTTAACACTGTGATGCAGTACTAGCAACATAGTAAATATGCCATTGAATTATAAACATGTTATAAACATGTTAAAACATGCTAGCAATTCTTAGCTAAGTGCTAAAGAATGCTAATGAAATGAAACAGGAAGTTGTTGTTACTTAAGAAGACAATGTCCAATCTGCCCCAAACTTCACACATTTGATAAGAGTCCTGCCCTGAACACATCTACATGACAATATTCAGTTATAGTAATAGCGCCACCTACTGGCAACAGGAAGTGACATGTTTAACAGTGTGATGCAGTACTGGCAACATAGTAAATATGCCATTGAGTTATAAACATGTTATAAACATGTTAAACATGCTAGCAATTCTTAGCTAAGTGCTAAAGCATGCTAATGCTATGAAACAGGAAGTTGTTTTTACTTAAGAAGGCAAAGTTCAATCTGCCCCAAACTTCACATGTTTGATAAGAGTTCTGTCCTGAACACATGTGCATGCTCATATTCAGTTACAGTCATAGCGCCACCTGCTGGCAACAGGAAGTGACATGTTTAACAGCATGCTATTATACCCATAATAAAGGACATTTTTGTAACTGACTTTGACATACTCCCACTATATTTATCTACTTAAATGCACATTGCCCACCGTGGTCTGTCTTCCTAAAGCCACCGGGTGGCGATGGCACGGGTGCGAGGGCCCTTTCAATGCTGCTTGCAGCTTTAATATTAGTAAGTTTATTCCTATAGCTAGTATATATATCCTTGTTCATAACACTTGGGCATCTTAAGAAACGTTTATAAAGCTTATTTTTATGGGTGATAGATTTTAAAATACCCTTTGTAAGCCAAGGGTTAAGATCAGCTGTACGATGCTCGGCGTTCTTTTTAGGGATAGTACAACAAATAGAGTTTGTAATTTCATTTATCAAATTGTCATAAGCAGTATCAGGATTATTGCAGTCATAGACTGCTTTCCATGTTTTTCCCTGTAAAAACGCTCAATAGTTTCAAGGTTCTCTCATTTAGTACTTTAATTTTTGTTTTTTGCAGTGGTAATTCATTCTTATTTGCAAGATCTAGAAACAATACAATCGGAAAATGATCATTAATATCAGATAACACAACTCCAGATTCTAGTCTAGTATTTCGAATGTTTGTGATGATATTGTCAATAACTGTCCTAGTGGAAAGCGTTACTCTGGTAAATTGATTTATGGTACAAAAAAAAAGAAAAAGAATGCAAGGTATTTACAAAGTCTCTTTTTACAACGTCATCTTTGGAGACATCGATATTGAAATCACCAAGTATGACACAATCTTTGTTTTTTTTGTTTATGGAGAATAATATGTCCTCCAGTTTACCCTCGAAAATATCAAAGTCGGAGTCAGGGGGGCCATAAATCACTCCTACAATAATTTTTTTTGCATTATTGAAATCTATTTCCACAAAAAGTGAATCAGAATGATTGTCATCTAGGACAATGTCATCACAAACATTAATTTGATATCTGGAGTGAACATATAAACAAACACCACCACCGGTACAGCCAAGCCTATTTTTGGTAACGAGCTTATATTTAAAGGGTTAGTTCACCCAAAAATGAAAATTATGTCATTAATGACTCACCCTCATGTCGTTCCAAGCCTGTAGGACCTCCGTTCATCTTCAGAACACAGTTTAAGATATTTTAGATTTAGTCTGAGAGCTTTAAAGACGCACCAAGCACCACCTCTCTCTCTTCTCTCTCACCTCCGTCGATTCACCATGTAACTCTCGTGCTCCGTGATTCCCGCAGGAATCTTTTCTTTGCCTTTGTTTTGTTGAGTTTTGTTTTCTGTATTCGACTCTGTTCACTAACTTAGTCTGAATTATTTATTTGGTAACTTTACGTCAAAGACCTTTAAGCCTTTGAAATTGCGCACTCCGTACACACCCGCAAACCACATGATGCTCCAACGGAACACGCAGCTCACTCACGCAGCCGTGTCAGCAACATAAGGACCATGCAAGTATACTCGTTTTAGGGAGCTCTCAGAGCAGATTTTGTTTTTCCGTGTTGTCTCTCCAAGGTTTTAAAGTCTGTAATTTGCCAAACTCTGTTGATCCTTCGGGATCTTCCCAACTTTCTCTCTCTCTCTCTTCCCATCTTTTTCTTCATGCTCCCTTTATCTATGCATTCTCGTACGTCGATGTTTTTATTGTGTTTGTAAATTAGGGGTGGTTAATCGGTCTGATTTCCCGATTCGATTCGATTACGATTATTGAAGTCCCGATTCGATTACAGTCGATTTTCGATTATTAGCGTTTTTCGATTAGCGTTTATTGATTTTTAGCGATTCTCGATTAGCGATTATTGATTTTCCATTTCACAACAGTAAACAAAAATACACTACAAAGTGATTGCAGTATTTTAAAAAAAGTCAGCTGCTGAATTACTTAATTCTTTTATTGAGTAACAATAACAGTTCAGTGTTCTGTAGAACACAAATGAATACATCACATTGTGTTGTGACTCAAGTTTAACTAAACAATAACAAATAAATGAAAGGCTTGTTCACTTTAGGAAGTAGATCAGAACCAACAACATACTGTAGAAATTGGACAATTTTCTTCTAGAAAGACGAGGTGTTGTTCAGGTATGAGGAACTGTACTGTAGAACACAGTGACAAAAACACACTAACTTGTGTAATCACACAACATGAGTAATCATGTTGTACTAAACATTCATAGCTCTGGAATGACCAGATTCTTATGGAGGAAGACCAGCTGGTGCACATGTTGTGGCGTGAGTGTGCTCCGTTGTGCTGACACTATGTCTCCCGCAGTGGAGAACACTCTTTCTGCAGCAACGCTCGTACCTGGGATACATAAATATCGTTTGGCCAGCTTAGCTAGGAGAGGATACACATGATGGTTGGTGCGCCACCACTCAAGGGGGTCATCGGTGAGAGGAAGTGAAAGGGCCCCCAGATACATGTGAACCTCTTCCTCAGCCCTGGTGTGTGCCGACTTGGGCTCTGCTGTGGTGACAGCGACATTAAATGTTTGGCCCAGCAGTGCAGTCAGAGAAGATGGTCTTGAGGTAGAGGGCGTGGAAGGGCCATCTTCTTCATCCAGCTTCAGGGCTTCGTCGCAAACCTTCTGAACTGCATCATCCTCCTCACTGTCATCATGCCCCTCAGCCATGTCATCACCTTCCCCCTCAGGGACTTCAGCCTCTTGCCTCATCAACTAACACAGGGAAGCAGTGAAATAAGACAGAAAGCATACAAAGCACACAACTGATACAAAGCATTCCATTAATCAGATCATTAATTAATCATTCTCTAAAAAAAGTAGAATTATTACTATCAAAAGAGAGAATACCTCGAGGGATGATGCAGCCTCTGTAGTCACTCTGCTGTATGTCTCCACTTTTTCATCCTCTGAAAGGAATGGGAGAGCTTTAAAGGGTTAGTTCACCCCAAAATGAAAATTAAGTCATTAATTACTCACCCCCATGCTGTACCAACCCCGTAAGACCTTCGTTCATCTGCGGAACACAAATGAAGATTTTTTTGATTAAATCTGAGAGGTGGATCACTGCTACATAGGCTGCCAGGGAATGAAACTTGACGGCCCTGAAAAGTTATTAAAGAAATCGTTAAAAGAGTCCAACTGACTACAGTGGCTAGATCTTAAGTTTATCGAGCTACGAGAATACTTTTTGAGCGCAAAAAACAAACAAAAATAGCGACTCTATTCAAGTATTCTCTTTGGGCCTGGAGATTTCACGCATTGTTATTGCGCAACGCTTCTGGTTGAACGTCACACGCATCACACACATGACCAGCGTCGGCCAATAGTGAGCCTACGTGTGACGTACAACACAGAAGCGCTGCGCTGTTACACTACGTCAACAGCTTAGGAGAATGACACGGAAGAGAAGAGATGGTAGAATAAAGTCGTTATTTTTGTTTTTTTTTCGCACAAAAAGTATTCTCGTCGCTTGATAAACTTATAGTGGAGCCACTGTAGGCACATTCAATATTTAAACATTTTCTTTAATGACTTTCTGGGCCGTCAAGTTTCATTCCCTTAGGCAGCCTATGTAGCAGTGATGTACCTCTCAGATTTAATCAAAAAGATCTTCATTTGTGTTCCGAAGATGAACGAAGGTCTTACGGGGTTGGTACAGCATGAGGGTGAGTAATTAATGACTTAATTTTAATTTTTGGGTGAACTAACCCTTTAACCTGTTAAGCTTCACCCCCAATTTTGAAAAATCCCCAGAAATGGAATACCCAAACTGAAACAGATACAGTTCATGAACCATTTGTTCTAAAAGCACAAGTATGATCTCATTTGAAAGCTGACACCTGGCAGTTTATTGCAAATGTAGAATTAATTATTGTCATAATGAAAAATAAATGTTATAAATAGCTTCAAAGTTTTGTCAAGTTATTAGAAATTTATTTTTATGAAATATTTTCATGAAAATAAAATTGAAGTTGGCCCTGTAGCAATCTAGAAATGCACTGCAGCTAAAGCCACATGTCTGACCATGTTATATTTAAAATCTGAAGATGATATGTCTAAAACTCTTTATTTAGTTAAATGTTTTTCAAGATCATGTCAAACGACTTTATTTTGATTAGACTCTAAAAAGCAAACTGATGTTTATTGTCATTTTCTAAGCATCTATTCAGTCTATTTTCTCTATTGTGTTGTGGTCTAAACGATCTCCATTCAGTGTCAGTCTCCCCTGCACACATTCACACCTCTCCAGCCTCTGGTTATTGCTCTAAATATGCTTTCTTTTGTCTGCATTATAATTACTAACTGGCTATTCACACTGTTTCAACCCCTAATCTCTTTTAGGGAAAGTTCTCAAAGTTCTCACCTTACATTTGAAACTATATAAAATGACCTTCTTGAAAAAAGAAACATTTCAGCAAGCAGTCCTATTTAGAAACATTCATAAATATAACAGCTAGGTAGCAGGTGCACCAAGGGCTAGCTAGCATGTTAGCTTAGCACACCATCAATACACGACAATTTATGAGATTAAAACCATGTTTGTGCTCTAAAACTTACTTTATAGCACAAGTCGAGTGTTTTAAATAACCGTCTGTGCTCTGATTTGGCTTCAGATAAAAAAATCGGACAGAAAATATAGTATTTTATAGTATTCTTCATGATGATAAAGTCTATATCGATTAGCATTACATTATAAATATAACCTATTATTATGAAAATACCTGACATGGCTCGAAGAACACAGGTAAACCAAATATCATTGCAATCATGTTTATTGTCTTCAAAACATCTTTATCTGCATGTTACAGCGATCTCTGTTAGTGTTTACGTCGTGATGGACTTCCTGAAATGTCACATGATATGATTCTTCTTCGTGTTCCAAATTTGGACTGCATATGTGCACAGGGCGCCCTCAGGCTGCCAGTATGTATTGAAAACACAGTACATCAGAGTCTCCAGCGCTCATAATGATTAAATCGACGCATTTGGGTAGATATTCAATAAATATGATTCCTGTCTATATAAATCTGATGTAAACCTATGAGAATCTATCAATATTTCTCCAAATCTGTACACTTTTGAGCTAAAAGCCCTGATGGACGTTGTTTTGTCAAGCTCTGTCGTGACGATCTAACTGGAGTTTTTTTCTGAATGGAAGCGGCTGACGCTCATAATTCATATCAAAGGTATCGACTCATTTTTTGATTACATAACTCCAG
The DNA here is from genome assembly GCA_036326025.1 of Chrosomus eos. Classification (NCBI taxonomy): domain Eukaryota; kingdom Metazoa; phylum Chordata; class Actinopteri; order Cypriniformes; family Leuciscidae; genus Chrosomus; species Chrosomus eos. The sequence continues at coordinate 262,959 of JAZAVI010000092.1, read as the reverse complement.
ACACAAATTAAGACATAACTGTCACTATAAGATTCTCAGAATACAATAGTGGTCAAATACTAAACCTTCAGTCTTATATCTTTTTAATGATGTATAGTTTGTCAAGGTATTAACATTGAATCTGATAGTAACTTTGAACGATTTAAAAAAAAAACGCTCAGAGCGCCCTCGCTCTGGCGAAGGTTAACAGGTTAAAGCGAGGATCCAGGCAAGATGCTGTATGGAGTGTGTGCTTCTCTTTTGTAGATGTGTATCTCTTCCTCAAATCTTCCCGGATGGCATGCTTTATTTCCCGGGTCATCGGATCATCCTCTGGTGCAGGGGTGAAGTCGGCTAGGAGCTGTGTGTGTAGTGGGGCGATGATTGAGAGAGTAGGCATGCTTTCCTCAGACATTGTGGTGGTGGGCAATTTCATGGGCTTGAGGGTCTTCACAAGGTGTTCAGCGCTGGACACGTCTCCCTCACTCAGTGTGCAGATATCATGCGCACCTTTCCTCATCTGTAAGGATGATGGGAATTGAGAACAGGAAAAGTTCAAATAAAGGAATTAACACTGCTATAAGAGTTCTCCATTCACGCCAACACAACAACTCACAGTCATTTAGACTAAGTTTCAAACACATGCACCAGGGCCCCCTCAAGGCTGTCGTGTCAAATTGACAAACAAAACTAAAGACATTTTCTGTATATATATAGTTTTTTTAGTTAGTTAGTTTTGTGTGTACACAATATCATATTTTTATAATATTTTTATTTTAAAGTCTAGTTTTTTTTTATTTCAATTAACTAAAATACTTTGCATACCTTAGGCTTGCTACTAGGTCTGATTAAATCTTAAATCCCAGACTTACTTGAGGGGAGAGGAGCGCAGCGCAGATGGCAGGCTGCTGTTCAAGGAACCGATCAACCATGTCAAAGCCACTATTCCACCTTGTTGGAGCATCTGTCTTCAGTTTGTGTTTAGGCAGTTCTGGTAAAATTAAAAAAGAAGAAGAAAAGCTAATTACTAGTAGCCTATATAAGGAATTATATTTTTAAATAGCCTACTGGTAATTTAGAAACTAATAAAAAGCTTGCTTTGAATGCAATCGTTAAAATAGATTCACTTCTATTACAAAGGTAAATATTTTATTTTGTAAATTAATTTTAAGCCTTTTGCTTACCGAGTAGGGCCTGCTTTTGTTCCAGAACATGACTGGCTGTGGTGCTGCGGTGGAAGAAGACGGTGATCCGTCTGACTCGACCCAGCAGTCGGGCTACAGTGGGCAACTTCAGCGCTTGTTGGCAGGCGAGGTTTAGGGTGTGAGCGTAACAATGGACATGTAGAAAGTTGCCCAGCTCTGCAGCCACGTTCATATTTGAAGCGTTGTCTGTGACGAGAACCAGGTCTTGTATCTCTATCCCCCACTCGTCCGCCGCAGCTTTGAGAAACTCGCACATATTAGCGCCCGTGTGGCTATCATCCATAGCTCTCGTCTGAAGCACGTATGAAATTAGCTTCCACTCACTGTTGACATGATGAGCTGTAACGGTCACATATGAGACGGTGGCTCTGGAGGTCCAGGCATCGCAAGTTATTGCTACCCTGGGAGCAGACTTGAGGGACATTTGCACTAAAAACTTTGTCTCCTTGTAAAGAATAGGAATCGACTTATGTGTAAAAAAGCTCCGTGATGGTATCACAAACCTTGGCTCCATAATGTGGACCATGTAGCGGAAGCCTTGGTTTTCAACCACACTGTATGGCCTCATATCTTTAGCTATAAAATAAGATATCGACGTTGTGATTTTCTTAGCTCTCTCCGAGCCCGGGGCCAATTTTGTTGTCATATCGTGGAGAGTGCGCTGATTCGGTGGGATGACAGGCTTCAGGCGGTCGTCTTTAACCCACCCTGCCTCCTCTGGATGAAAGCGGGAAATGTGGGCCCTCAAGTTGCTCGTATTGCCGCAGTTCTTTAGTTTAGTGTGGCAATGTCGACAGACGGCATGCGTTTTATCTACATGTTTAGAGCTCCTGCCATGAAAACCAAAATGAATCCACACGCTTGCTTTGAGCCCAGATGGAGCTGGGTGGATCGTTAGTGGTTCTTCCATTTTACGTTACACACCTGCTCTCGAACTCGCTCTGGCTGCCATTGAGTTTGCCACGCTTGCTAACTGGAACTGGGCGCGTTCGTGACGTTCAACTTCCGGTATAACATTTTTTACTAAATAAAATAATGCAAAACCTTTTTTTTTTAAATAATAAAAAATCAATTTTTGAAAATTTAATAATCGATTCATACTCGTCCATAACATACTCGCGATTAATCAATAATCGATTTTTTTCACCACCCCTATTGTAAATACATTTATTCTGTGTAACGTTAGTTCACCTGTATACGTAGATTTCCGATATTAAATTCATTATATTCATTTTATTGATTCTGTCTCTTGCTCATTTCAAGTCACTCAAATGTTAAAGATCTTAGCTGCAAACTTACAAATTAAAGATACTTTAAACAGTATCTTGTTTATGGAAAAGTGAGGTTGTTTCCCGAGGCCTGAGAAATTGCCTTTATTGTCCTTCTACAAGGATAGCTTTCGTGAGGATTGATAGAATACCGTACGGTCAGTTCGCTGGCGAACAGATTATTTGGTAGTTGATTAATTCCATTATAAGTTATTTATGCTAGACAATTGATATGTTAATATTTTAATCATAACCCGTTCTGATTGAGTACTGATATACAATTGAGCTAATTTTAACCTGTCTGTAAAATATGTGTACATATACAGTTAATGATAATCCTTTGTGGTTAACTGTCTGTGTACATCTATGAATACAGATGCAGGTAATATACATAACGCCCTCTTTGGGCGATTTAAAATTATATGGTTATCTGGTCCAAACCTGTATGAATAATTAATCATTATTAATTGTTAATTATTGAATAAATATTCCCCCAAAACCTGACTAGATACTTTACACTCTTTTAATTGGTCGTTAGTCATTGTGAGTCACGTATTGTAGCAACGATGACGACAAGTGACAGCAGCGGGAAATGTAGGGAAAATGACTACCGACTAAAAAAAAAAAGTCTAATTCTACTGAATAAGTTCGCACTGTCACAGTCTTCGTCTGCACCTGTCTGTCTTCGTCTTCACTACACTTCCCAGAATCCCTCTTGTCTCCACACCTGAACTCACTCCCTCAATTATCCACCTGTTCATCGTCATAATCTGTGTCACCTGTCTTCACCTCGTTAGTGTTCATTTGTACTTGTATTTAGTTTGCTTATGTTCAGTCTGTCTTTGTGGGTTCTCACAAAGGACAAGGCTACAGAAAACTGTTGTGTTTATTTTTCTTCAAATGCAGTCTAAGCCAATGAGTTTTGAATGTTATAGGCTATGTTGTATTTGTTTAACCTGTTAAGCTTCACCCCCCAGTTTTGAAAAATCCCCAGAAATGGCATACCCAAACTGAAACAGATACAGTTCATGAACCATTTGTTCTAAAAGCACAAGTATGATCTCATTTGAAAGCTGACACCTGGCAGTTTATTGCAAATGTAGAATTAATTATTGTCATAATGAAATATAAATGTTATAAATAGCTTCAAAGTTTTGTCAAGTTATTAGAAATTTATTTTTATGAAATATTTTCATGAAAATAAAATTGAAGTTGGCCCTGTAGCAATCTAGAAATGCACTGCAGCTAAAGCCACATGTCTGACCATGTTATATTTAAAATCTGAAGATGATAGGTCTAAAACTCTTTATTTAGTTAAATGTTTTTCAAGATCATGTCAAACGACTTATTTTGATTAGACTCTAAAAAGCAAACTGATGTTTATTGTCATTTTCTAAGCATCTATTCAGTCTATTTTCTCTATTGTGTTGTGGTCTAAACGATCTCCATTCAGTGTCAGTCTCCCCTGCACACATCCGCACCTCTCCAGCCTCTGGTTATTGCTCTAAATATGCTTTCTTTTGTCTGCATTATAATTACTAACGACTGGCTATTCACACTGTTTCAACCCCTAATCTCTTTTAGGTAAAGTTCTCAAAGTTCTCACCTTACATTTGAAACTATATAAAATGACCTTCTTGAAAAAAGAAACATTTCAGCAAGCAGTCCTATTTAGAAATATTCATAAATATAACAGCTAGGTAGCAGGTGCACCAAGGGCTAGCTAGCATATTAGCTTAGCACACCATCAATACACAACAATTTATGAGATTAAAACCATGTTTGTGCTCTAAAACTTACTTTATAGCACAAGTCGAGTGTTTTAAATAACCTTCTGTGCTCTGATTTGGCTTCAGATAAAAAAATCGGACAGAAAATATAGTATTTTATAGTATTCTTCACGATGATAAAGTCTATATCGATTAGCATTACATTATAAATATAATCTATTATTATGAAAATACCTGACATGGCTCGAAGAACACAGGTAAACCAAATATCATTGCAATCATGTTTATTGTCTTCAAAACATCTTTATCTGCATGTTACAGCGATCTCTGTTAGTGTTTACGTCGTGATGGACTTCCTGAAATGTCACATGATATGATTCTTCTTTGTGTTCCATATATGGAGTGCATATGTGCACAGGGCGCCCTCAGGCTGCCAGTATGTATTGAAAACACAGTAGAGTCTCCAGCGCTCATAATGATTAAATCGACGCATTTGGGTAGATATTCAATAAATATGATTCCTGTCTATATAAATCTGATGTAAACCTATGAGAATCTATCAATATTTCTCCAAATCTGTACACTTTTGAGCTAAAAGCTCTGATGGACGTTGTTTTGTCAAGCTCTGTCGTGACGATCTCACTGGAGTTTTTTTCTGAATGGAAGCGGCTGACGCTCATAATTCATATCAAAGGTATCGACTCATTTTTTGATTACATAACTCCAGACACAAATTAAGACATAACTGTCACTATAAGATTCTCAGAATACAATAGTGGTCAAATACTAAACCTTCAGTCTTATATCTTTTTAATGATGTATAGTTTGTCAAGGTATTTACATTGAATCTGATAGTAACTTTGAACGATTTAAAAAAAAAACGCTCAGAGCGCCCTCGCTCTGGCGAAGGTTAAGAGGTTAAGTTAAAAATTAAATGTATTATGCACTAAATAAAATCAATGGTTCATTGTTGGCAAAATGATCATGATAGCCTTTATATATCTATGTGGTGCCGTATTGTATATTGATTAGGGCTACTTTGCTATTCTATAAATATATATAGGCCTTATAAGTTGTATTATAATATGGTATAATGTATGATAGCATACAATATTCACCAGAGGTCATCATTTCAGGGGTTATTTTTCTAAATCTTCTTCTGTGGGGGGATGTCACTACACTACACCGACTTTTTTATAGTACACTACTGAATGCCAAAGTTGCAAGTTAAATAAAACGTTCTTTAGTAAAATTGTTGATTTATGGCAGAAAATGTATCGTTTTGATTAATCGATAAATTAGTCAATAGATCCAGGGATGGGCAACTCCGGTCCTCGAGGGCCACTGTCCTGCAGAGTTTTCCTCCAGCCCTGACAAAAATTATTTTTTCGTAATCCTGAAAACATTGATTAGCTTGTTGAGGTGTGTTTAATTAGGGTTGGAGCTAAACTCTGCAGGACAGTGGCCCTTGAGGACCGGAGTTGCCCATCCCTAGATTAATCAATACAAAAATAGTCGTCAGTGGCAGCCCTATTATAAAGATTTTTTTTATTATTTTTTTTTATTAATGGAATATACAAAAGGATACAGCAATATTAATAAAAGTATACATTCCTTTTTTCCCCTTTTTTACAACTGCTAAGGGTGGACACAAACATGAACAATCCATAACCCTCAGTCAGTAAACCTTGACCCACCCACCCCAAGGAGGAAAATTAAACATTAAAATTAAAAAAATTAAAATTAAACATTATATTCCCAAATTACACCAATTTTTTTAAAAATAATAATAATAATAATAAAAATAAATAAATAAAATAATAATAATAATACAGTAGGAAAAAATAAATAAAAATAAATAAAGGGAAGAATAATACGACACCACACATATTCCATCCTGGATTTAGACAATTTTACAAATCAGCAAAGATAGATGGTGTATTCTTGACAAACTTAAGTAGAGGGTCCCAGTTTTATAAAATTTGTCAGTGGAACCTCTTAGTGCAAACTTAATTTTTTCAATATATAGAAAAGACATCAAATCCTCTAACCATGAGAACGTAGGAGGAGATTTAGAAGACTTCCAGTGCAATAAAATTCGTCTACGAGCTATCAATGAGGCAAAGGCAAGAATATTAGCATATGTTTTTGTATACTCATCCAAAACAGCTGGGACACCAAAGATGGCAATCAGAGGACATGGTTCAATAGAAATATTAAGGATATTAGAAAAAGTATCAAAAAAGGAGTACCAAAAATCTTCCAACTTTGGACACGCAAAAAACATGTGGGTATGATCAGCAGGAACTAGAGAACACCTATTGCAAGTGACATCCACACCTGGAAATAGCTTACTTAGTTTAACGTTTGTAAGATGAATTCTATGGAAAACCTTAAATTGAATCAGACTCAGTTTGGCGCAGGATGACGAAGAATTACCCCTGCCAGCAGCCACTTCCCACCATTCCTGATCCAAACTAAGTCCCAGTTCTGTCTCCCATTGATGTGTAAAACGAGCAGAAGAAGGCAAAATATAAGGGAGAATTAAATTGTATAGAATGGATATAGAGCCATGTTTCTATATTAAACACTTCTCGTATAAAGAAGGTTCAGACAAGTCTGGGAAGGAAGGACAGTGAGAATGAACAAAATTGTGTACTTGAAAAAAACGGAATAAGTTAGACTGTGGTATATTGAATTTCTTTGCAAGATCAGAAAAAGTTGTGAAAACTCCGTCAGTAAATAAATCAGAAAAATATGAGAGGCCTTTATTTTTCCATAAAACATAAGCAGAATCTAATGTTGATGGCACAAATAAATGATTATTGCAAATAGGTCCATAAAGAGAAGCAGCAGCAAGTTTAAAATGTTGTCTGAATTGACTCCAAATCCTAAGGGAAGAACAAACAACTGGATTTGTAGTGTATTTTGAGGGGCGATTGGACAAAGGAGCACACACCAAGGCAGAGAGCGAGGACGAAGAGCAAGACTGTGCTTCTAATACACACCAATCTATATGGGGAGAATTAGACCAACTGTGGATTTTGCTGATATTTGCTGCCCAGTAATAAATCAAAAAATTAGGCAGAGCAAGACCCCCATCTTTTTTATGTCTCTGAAGATATGCCTTGCTTAGCCTGGGAGGTCTGCCCTGCCATATAAAAGTAGAAATAGCCCCATCCAACAGTTTAAAGAAGGAATTTGGTAAAAACACTGGAAGGGTCTGAAAAAGGAACAGAAACCTAGGTAAAATATTCATTTTGATTGACTGAATTCTGCCAAATAGAGTAAGCGGTAACTTATCCCAACGTTGCAAATCTAATTTGACTTGAGTGAGCAATTTGGAGAAATTATATTGATATAGTAGATCAAAGGAGTGCGAAATATTTACCCCCAAGTAGCGAAACTTTGTGGAAGAAACATGAAAAGGCAGGGCCTCCACTGGGATTTGTTTAGCCATGTTATTTACTGGAAAACATTCAATTTTGTTTATATTAAGCTTATAACCCGAAAAAGAACCAAAATTTTTAAAAATATTCAAAAGATCTGAGACAGAGCCGACAGGGTTCGAAACAAAAAGCAAAAGGTCATCAGCGTAGAGGGAGACACGATGTTCTATCCCTCCTCTAACAATACCTGAAAAAAGAGGGGAATTTTTCAGGGCTATGGAAAGAGGTTCTATTGCTAACGCGAACAATAGAGGGGAAAGAGGACAACCTTGACGAGTACCTCTTGAGAGGGGGAAATATTGGGAACACAAAAAATTTGTTCTCACACTAGCAACAGGAGCAGTGAACAAAAGGCGTATCCAAGACGTGAAAAAGGGGCCAAAGCCAAATCTATCTAATATAGTGAATAAATAATTCCACTCAACCCGGTCAAAGGCCTTTTCCGCATCTAATGAGATGATTATCTCACTGGATAAGGAGGTGGATGGAGAGAAAATAATATTTAAGAGTCGTCGAATATTTGATGATAATTGTCGTCCCCTAATGAAACCGGTCTGATCTTCAGAGATTAATTTAGGAAGACAGGGATCCAGTCGGCAAGCCAGCACCTTAGCCAATAGTTTAACATCAGAATTTAACAAACTTATGGGTCTCCAATTGCCACATTCATCTGGATTCTTATCCCGCTTGAGTAAGAGGGAGATAGAGGCTTGAGTGAGAGTTAAGGGAAGAGAACCATTTGCTAAAGAATCATTAAACATATCTAACAACAAAGGAGCCAGATTTTTGGCAAACATTTTATAGAAATCAATCGGAAAGCCGTCTGGACCTGCTGCCTTACCACTTTGCATAAGCTGAAGACCTTTCAAAATCTCATCTAACTCTAGAGGCTTGTCAAGATCATCTGCTACCGCTACATCAATGCGAGGAAAATTTAAACTGTCCAAGAAACTATCCATGATGGAATCATCTTTAGGTGGCTCTGATTTATAAAGATTGGAATAGTAAGAGAAAAAACATCATTGATGTCCGATGGATTTTTAGCTAAGGAACCAGAAGAATCATATACCTGAGTAATTAAACGAGAGGCAGTTAATCCCTTAAGCTGGGATGCCAGTAAACGACCGGCTTTATCTCCATGCTCATAATAAGTAGCTTTAGTTCTTCGCAGCATAAATTCCGCATTTTTTGTACTGAGCAAATCAAATTCCGCTTTTAATTCCAATTTCTTAGCACGCAACTCAGGGGTAGGATTATTAAGAAGCTGCCGATCAGTCTCGATGATGTAATTAACCAGGTCTTGTAACTTTTGTTTCCGTTTGTTTGTACTTATAACCAGTGTATGAAATAATATAACCTCGGATTACCACTTTGAATGTTTCCCACAATAATGAAGGAGAAACAGAATCTGATTTATTAGTCTCAATAAACATATCAATATTAGTACTTATGTACTTACAAAATTCTTTATCAGATAGTAATCCTGAATCAAACCTCCACTGATTTGCCCTACCTCTAATATTAGAAAAATTTAGGTTTAGAGAGTGTGGAGCATGATCGGAAATAACTATAGCCGAATATTCAGAGGAATGAACTACTGGTAAGAGAGCTTTATCTAGGAAAAAATAGTCAATACGTGAGTAAGATTGGTGAACACTGGAAAAAAAAGAAAATTCCTTTTTTGACGGGTTCAGAAAACGCCATGGGTCAGCACAACCAGTCTGAGTCATAAATGCTGCCACTGCTTTGGCCATCGCTGTTTGCTCTAAAGTTTTAGGATTTGACCGATCATACCTTGGGTCCATCACACAATTGAAATCACCTCCCAAAATAAGGTAATGCGAGCTTAAGCATGGAATAGATGAGAAAAGGGAAGAGAAAAAAGTGGGATTATCCCAGTTTGGGGCATAAATATTTACAAACACAACTGAAATATGAAAGAGAGTGCCAACGACTATAACATAACGACCTTCAGGATCCGCAATAATCTGTGATGGAGAGAAATTAACTCGTTTATGCATAACAATAGCTGTACCTCTGGCTCTGCTGTTAAAATTAGAGTGAAACACCTGGCCAATCCAGGGTTTTCTTAATCTAACATGGTCTGTGACTCGCAGGTGTGTTTCCTGAAGAAAAATAATGTCAGAATTCAGATTCTTGAGATGAGAAAACACTCGAGAACGTTTAATTGGCCCTCCTAAACCTCGAACATTCCAACTAAGTAAGTTAACAGAAATCCCCCTACTACTCAGCCCCGTATTTAGGCCCAGTCCTGCCATTTCACTGATGCATGGGAAGCAAAATCAGTAAAAAGGACTGAAGGGAAGAAAAAAAAAAAAAAAAAAAACTATTAAGTTATTCTTTTCCTCCATATGAACAACCCCAAAACAGATAAAACAACAAAAACAAAAGAACATACATCCTAAATTCGCCATAGAAACCCACACGAGTTGCAGGAAAAAACTGTAGCACAACCGGAAAACCATGCAGTGATGACCACTCCGATAATGAATAATATACTACTAATAGTGATGGTGATAACACTAATAAAAACAAACATTATAAAAAAATACATCAAACTAATGCAAATGACTTGTCAGGGAGACAAAAACCAGTAAAAGGAAACAGTAAAAAATAAAAAATGAAATACCAAGCACAAAAGCAAGACTCGCCAATAAGCGAGAGCATGAACGTATGTGATCCACGTAAATCACGCAGATGAAAAAGACAGCTAGCTACTCAGTTTATGAAATAATCTATTCACTGATGATTAATAAAAGGGCAGTACAATTGAACATTATCCACCTTGAATGTGATCCTGAAAGTAACGTTCAGCCGCCTCCGGAGTGTCAAAGTCATGCTCACCGTTATGAGTGATGCGCAGGCGGGCTGGGTAGATCATGCCGAAGCGTATTCCCTTTTTGTACAAGCTTGACTTGACTTTGTTGAAGGTTGCGCGCTTCCTGGCGACACCCAGGCTGAAGTCCTCGTAGATCTTTATGGTGTGATCCTGGTATGAGATCTCTTTGTGTTCCTTGGCCCAGCGCAGTGCAGCATCTTTGTCCAGAAACCTGTGAAATTTAACTATGAACGGCCGCGGTCTATCGCCTTGACGGGGTTTGGGCGCCAGACTCCGATGAGCGCGATCAATTTCAGGAGGGGCTGACAGGACGTCTTTCATAGTTTCAAAAAAAAAAGACAGTCATGAATTCTCTTGGATTTCTGCCCTCAATCCCCTCTGGAAAGCCCACCACCCGTAGATTCTGTCGCTTCGATCGGGACACCAAATCCTCCACAGCAGAACCAAGCGTTGCATTCAAATCAGCCGCCGCCGCTAGATTGGCCTTGAGCGAAGTGACTTCGCTCTCCAACTCAGTGATCCTGTCGCTGTGGTCAGTGAGAGCCGTCTCCATCCCGGAAATAGTGGCGGTATGAGAGGCCAAAGTACTGTGAATGCTTTCCAAAGATGTTTGTAATGGAGATAAAGAAGAGTTCAGCAAAGCTGTGAATTCCTCTGTCAAACTTCGCCTCGACTTCTCAAGCTCTGACACGAGCACCACTGCTGTTAGTGCAACAGGCGCCGCCGCCATTTCGGATTCCTCATCGTCTTTGCCAGCGGTTACTTGGTTTTTAGCACTGCCAGTACCAGGTTTAGTATTTTTGCCCATTTCTGTATTAGCTCCACTCCCTGATCGCCAAAGACACTTTATCACGCGCAAATTCTAAGAAAAGACAGCTGTATTAAACACTACTTAAGCAAAAACTCGGAGCACAGACACCGTGCGACCTCTCACTACATCGTGAAACCGGAAGTCCATTATAAAGACTATTAAAGAGGAGAATGAAAACGTGAAGATTGAAGAAACATTCAGAGTGAAACATGAAGACACGGGGGAACACACAGGTCAGTTAAATTCTCAAAGCTGATCTCAGTCATTTGATCCTTATTAAAATGTTCAGCTCTGCAGAAATTTATATTTTTGGTGTCCATCTGGACTGATTTCAGTCACAGTTTTCCTTCTTTCATACCTCATATATTTCTGAGTTGAACTGGATTGAACTGATGATGATTCGACTCAATCTTGTTGTTTTTATCTTTTCTCAGAGCGTCTGTTCAGGACGAGGTTTATTTACAGTAAAGTGGATTAGATCAGAATAATAGTGCTCATACTTTCACTGATCAAGTGTTTACAGTGCGATCAGAGGATCTGGGTTTATATATTTCACATTTATTAATAAACTGACATTTATCAATTTTTCTACACATTTCTATTTAACGATACATTTTCAATTGAAAGGTATTAACACACACATACATAATGATCTTACTGTCTATATGAGAATTCATTTATTTTGTTATTTCAGTGCCATAAGTTCAGCTGAAGTATTAATGTAAGATTATTAATGTGAAGAGAAAATAAGAGACTCTAGAACATCTCACTGTTACTGGTTTATCATGCAGCTCAAAGCATTATGGGTAGAATCTCTCTACAGTCTGTTCTCACTCATTAACACAGTTTCACTGATGATCTGTTAGCTTTAGAGAAAATAGAAAACAATCCAGTATAAATCCTAAACCCAGGATAGAGTGTGTGTGTGAATGTGGTCTGGACTGTGTGTATGAGGCTCATTGTGTCAGAGACGCTGTAGAAGGACAGAGTTCCTGCACTGTGATCCACATAGACTCCTATTCTCCTGTAACACACACACTCTCCTGTTCTGCTGTCACACACACACTCTCCTGTTCTCCCGCTGATGGGCTTTACAGGGAGTTCAGTCAATCTGTCATTGTGTCTGAATATGTAACTGGAGGGAGAGCACTCCAAACTCCAGGACTGATCATTATATCCAAACCAACACTCATTACCCCGTCCCTTCCTGCTGATGTTCTTATATGACACTGATATACACACCAAACTTCCCACTCCACTCAATCTCCCAGTAACAGCGTCCACACACACTCTCTCTACACAACACCTGATCCACATCATCAAATCTGTCTGGATGATCAGGATACGGCTGGACTGGGGGAGTGCCAGTAATCACTCTGTTATTCTCAGACAGACTGAGGTGTTTATTCACAGTGTTCAGATCCAGAGTGAGCGGATGAGAATCTGATGGAGAGAAAACACATAATCAGAATCAGAAATTATGAATCTGTCAGATCCGTCTAATATCCTGTGCAAATCATCATTATCATTATCCATCATCCAGGTCCCTCACACACCCCTCTTAACCCTTAGGGGTCGAAAACCGCGTCCTCGCGTTTTGCTGGATTTTTTCCTTATCAGTGCAAAAGAGAATCAAATTACTCTGTTGATTTTGATCTTAAATATAAGTGTTGTACATCATTAGATCCTGTTAAGTGTCTATTTTTTTGTGGATACTCACAATAAAAACAAAGTGTTGTGCTTTTCGTCAAATAAAGAAAAATAAACATGATGCGCGTTTTAACTTGTCTCTGTCAGTGAGGTCCGTTCTGAAACGCGTCCGAAATATTAACTGTAACTCTCTCAATACTTGTCACAGAGATGTTGAGATTCTCTTCTTTTAAATGAAGTAATTTATTTAAAAAAAATATATTTACAGTTTATGTAATCCGTTTGAAACAAAGGAGAGTTACAGTTTTTTCGCTCTCCCTTCATTATAGATAATTAGGTGAGCCCGCCACACCCCCAGCGCTTTTGACATGGTAAATCTATGCATCACACGCGGCACGCCCCCCGATCAATGCCAAACACAGATTCTTCATCAGAGATTCACAGATAGTTCATCGCGTTTTAGGGATGGAAGCACGCTAACGTTACTCCTTCAGAGGATTATGGACAAATGGGAATAATTCACCTTTTTCTCAGTGGAATTTGAAATTCAGACGAAGAACGTTCCATTTTGAAGAACGAATTGACCCCGAGGATTCAAGTTCGGAGTAAGTTGTTTAGTGTTTTATAATTCCTTTTCTGATCATAGAGCTCAAATGCATTTTCAGACTATATTTTGCCTAGTAATTACCTCAACACAACATTCGTGTAGGCCTATACGCTCGTGTAAACTTTTTAAATAACTGCTTAGGTTATAATGATTTAGTGAAATATATCGATCTGCAAGTTTTGTTTGAGTTCTTTTGTGGTCTAGTGGTTAGATCGTTTGCCAAGCGTGTCAGAGGTTACGGGTTCGAATCCGCCCCCGGCATATTTTTTTCTCTCATCAAAACCGAATATGTTCATCAGTGGTTACAGTCTATATCAAGCACACACGTATATAGGACACCCGTTTGTGTGCATTTTATTTTGTGATTTCACCGGAATGAATAGTGTTCGCAACGATAGATTGAAGAGCGCGTCAGAGTGAAGACTGCGCGCGCGCCGCCACAAGGACACTGTATCCATGACACTGATAGCAGCGGACATAATGAATCCTCAACTTTGAAATAGGTATGATCAAACTAAGACATTTATGGAAAAAGACAATTTTCTTTTCAAGATGTTTCCAACTCTAACTTTGAACTGAAAAAAAGGGTGTGTGATAGAAGTGTCCAGACATCTGCACCTTGTATTTTAAAGAAGAACATTTTATTATTTGCGATACATTATTCATTCACAAAGAATTCAAGGACATTATTCATGTCCCTAAAAGTTGGAGTTTTCCTCATTTTTTTAATTAAGGCATTAAGATTTTTTATTCCTGTTTTTAGTCAACTTTAGCATGGGTGTGTTCACTTATTCTAAGCTGTGTGTGTGTGTGAGATCACGCCTCCTCGCATAAAGCTTTCTCAAACAAAACATGTCATTAAAAATTTAAAAGACTTTATTGACTTATCTGAATGAGTAGTCAGGATGATTCTCACATAGTTTTGGAGCAAATATTCTAGACTATGTGATACAATTTTCAAAAGTCTTGTGAAGAAATAATCAATATGTGTTTTGTGGCCTTATTTCAGCAACTTTCATTTTAATTTTTTTCAATAATCACGCATAAACATTATTCTCTTAAAAATACAAACATGTACATACATGTTGCTCACATATCATGGTAGGCCCGTTTGTGCTATATAGAGTGAATTTACACCTTTGCCATTAACATGTTTATAAATAACTGAAAAAAGCACAAATGCCAGGTTATGTCAAAACATCATAAGAGCCCGAAAACACCTTAGACCCCAAAGGGTTAATAAAACATTGTCTAATTGTCTTCCCTGAATATTAATGTTGATTATTATTCTCTTTATTATAATTAGGTTTATTATTATATTTACAATATTCAAATGGTAGGAGTTCACCTTTTAATTTGATATTTTTTTAAAGAAACTAATACAGCAAGTATCCATTAAATTGATTCACCAATGAGTGTATTACAATTTTTCTGAATTGCTAAAAAACTAAACCAAATTCTCTGAACCAAATTCTCAATAGTTTAAACCAATTTGTCAAATAGATCACTATTTCTGTAAAACATTAAACAAGGTCAGATAGTTAAAACACTGTTTGCAAATCTCCTGCACTCTTTTTTTCAATTTTTCACATTCTCACTCACTAAAACACACTGTGATGCACTTATGTTTCAAAACGCTAAACACAGGCAGGCGAAAGTTAAACACAACTACAACACAGTTGTCATTGTTTACACACAATGACTCAAAATTGTTCACACTTATTTCTAATGATGTGACTAAAACTATAAATGTACTATAAACAAAAAGTTGTGTGCTTGTGTAAGAGGAAGCATGTGAGAAAGAGCAGGTGTGTGTAAGAGGAAGAGTGTGAGGAAGAGCAGGTGTGTGTGTGTGTGCGTAAGAGAAAGAGTTTGAGGAAGGTCGAATGATCTGTAGTTTTTATAATATTGACCCATGTGTGTATGATCTGAAAGCATTGTTTGATTTTCAGAAGATAAAATGGTTCCCTTTCAAGGGAACTCGAGCTGCGTCGAGACGTTGTGGGAACGCCCCTGCGTGATTGCGTCGTGAAGCACGTGTATAATCAGTCCAATGGAGAGACGAGACGTCATAGGCGGGTGACGTCATCGACCAGGAAACTATAAAGCACACCTGAAAACAGACCGCGCTAGCTTCTGTGCCTTCAGCAAGCGTCTGTGTGATCTTGTCTCTGTCTATTTATTGTTGTTTGTCCACAAGCATCTATATATATATATATATATATATATATATATATATATATATATATATATATATATATATATATATTAGACAGGAGTATGGAGAGCAAACAGCCTTGGATCGTGTGTTCGTCCCTGCCCTCGCTTCATTACGAGTGGGGGCACACGCGATTCATGTGTTGTTTGGGAGTGGAGCATGCACGGTCAGCTCTAGTAAATTGGGACTGACAGTGTTCATTCATAAATTCCCGACGTGTAACATATGCACTATCGAGAGTTTTAGCTCTGCTCTTGTTGGCTTTCTTCTCGTTTGCCGAGGCAGCGCCTAGATTACGGGTCTGCAATAAAGATTCTGTGACTCGATCTCGAGAGACTGGTCCCCTTAGGAGATTTTCTGGCAGCGTGTAAGCTACTGCTAAATATATCTCATTGGGACCTGCTCACTATAGAAAAGGGTTACAGAATTCAGTTCGGTTCTTCCACCTAGATTTCTAGGGGTCCTCCCTCCGAGCTTTAGAAAGGGTTTCTCCTCCCAGTAGAGAGTCAGGGTTTTACAGCCGTTACTTCATTGTTCCAAAGGATGGATGCTTACATTCAAACAGATTGTGTCACAGATTCAGTCCGAGGACTGGTTTGTCACGATAGATTGAAGGACGCGTCCTTCCATGTAGCCATCCGTCCTCCACACAGGAAGTCCCTGAGGTTCGCTTTCGGGGGCGAAGTGTACCAATTTCGGGTTCTTCTCTTCGGCCTAGGTAAAACTAGGGCAGTCACTCACTACGATACAGTTTCAGTAACTGGTGGGTCTCATGGCAGCTGCGTCCAACGTAATAACTTTTGGCCTTCTGTACATGAGACCCCTGCAGTGGTGGCTCAGGACCAAGGGGTTTTCTCCGAGGGGGAAATCCGTTTTGCATGATCAAGGTAGAGGTCTTCACAGTGCACCCGAGACCCGTCGACCCGGGACCCGACCCGGGACCCGTACGGGTTCGGGTCTAAATTTTAAATGATCGGCCGGGTCCGGGTCGGGTCCGAATTTATTACTTCGGTCCCGGGTCTGTTTAAAATTGTGTGTAAATACCCGTGCGATCGGACTCGATCAGAGCCAGAATGAGTCAGATCAGCACTGCTTGTGTTTTTTTGCAACTTGTAAAAGTAGGTAAAGAAAAGAGAAATAATAAAAAAAGCGATCTCTCTCTCTCTCTCTCTCCCTCCCTCCCTCCCTCCCGTTAGAAGCAGAGCGCGCGGCCGCGCCCAGACTCAAAGAGAGTATGCAACTGCACGCACGGTAATGATGGATACCTTTGTGTGCAGTGGGGAAACAGATCTTTACTATATTTAAGTTTATTTTATTTCTATATTTTATTTTGTTTTTCTTGGTAGTAATTATTGATATGTAGGTAGGCTACTATGTATA
Source organism: Chrosomus eos (assembly GCA_036326025.1). Taxonomy (NCBI): domain Eukaryota; kingdom Metazoa; phylum Chordata; class Actinopteri; order Cypriniformes; family Leuciscidae; genus Chrosomus; species Chrosomus eos. The sequence goes on along the minus strand of JAZAVI010000092.1, from coordinate 245,802 downwards.
AGTGTCATTTTGAGTTCGTGTTCCTATTATGTGACATAGTAAATGGTTCAAATCTCAAAAATGCTTGCAGACTTTGAGTTACACACTCATATTTAAATATATTTCAAATCAGCAACAAAATCTGAGGTGAATTGTCACATAAATGTTTTCTATGACTCTCAAATTCGTTAAAAAAAACCCCAACATTTTAGGCTGATCCAGCTAGCGCGCATGTGCAGTCTCAAGTTTGTCGCATCATGTCATGTTTCTTTGGCAACCGGAGCTTCCAGCAGAGAGCACATATGATAGCAAATAAATAATGTCAGCGACCTTGGCACTGAACGAGCAATTGTTATTATAAGTTAGTTCAAAAGGACAAACGGTTAAGTTAGTTATTATGCAAGTTAACTCGAGTCAGAATGCACATGTGCAAAGTTGCATTTGTCATCCATCACCGTGACATCAAGTGGACTTTTAAAGCTGAAATACTGAGTGGATTAAGCTTGGAATAACGAGAGAAATAACATGGATAGAACTTTCTTGTCGGTGGATTGCAATGCATCACAGTCAGTCAGGTAACGTTACAAGAAAGTGAGACGACAACTACTAAAATTATGTAAGACAAAAAGTTTTATTTTTCGCAACTTGTGTGAAATAATATGTGACAATCGGGTCCAGTCGGGTTTGTGTCTTCCCGTCGGGTTCGGGTCCAGTTTTCAAATAATAAACGGGTCCAGGTCGGGTCCGGGCACGGCGTTTCTCGGATCTGCACGGGTCCGGGTCCAACTTTTGAAATAATAGACGGGTCCGGGTCGGTTCGGTTTAGCACATTACGGGTCTCTTCCGGGTCGGGCATGAATTTTTGGACCCGTGAAGACCTCTAGATCAAGGTCACGCGGCGATGCCTACGTGCCTTAGTCATGTGGAACAAACCTTGGTTCCTCGCCCAAGGCCCAGTGCTGGGGGCTTATTGTCGACGCGTAGCTATCGACGGATGCTTTCCTCACAGGTTGGGGGGCGATCATGAGTGGTCGCTGTGCGAAAGGTCTTTGGCATGACCATCTACTTTCTTGGCACATAAATCGGCTAGAAATTATGGCGTTGTTTCAATCTCTCATGCACTTCCTGCCAGACCTGAGAGGTCACCATGTGCTTGTCTGCACGGACAACATATCGGTGGTCTCTTACATAATCCAGGAGCAGACATCCTGTCGAGGCAGGGGCTGAGGCCTGGGGAATGGAGGCTCCACCCCGAGGTGGTGGAGCTCCTATGAAAAACTTTGGTCGAGCAGAAGTAGACCTTTTCGCATCTTAGATTACACACACTGTCCACTGTGGTTCTCACTCAGTCAGCCAGCTCCTCTGGGGCTGGGCGCTATGATGCAGACGTGGCCAAGGTCACGTCTGTACGCATTTCCCCCGATCTCTCTGCTCCAGGGAGTTCTGGAGAGAGTTCGCCGGGACGGGGCCCATCTTCTGTTATTAGCCCCATGTTGGCAGGCCCGAGTATGGTTCTCGGACCTAGAGTCTCTCCTCGACGGCTCTCCTCTGGAGATTCTGCTCGGGGGGGGACTTTTTCTCTCAGTCGAGCGGGTTGATCCTTCCCCCCACCCAGAATTGTGGAAACTTTGGGCTTGGCCTCTGTGGGGGCCCAGCTCATAATTTCAGGTCTCTCAACTGAGGTTGTTGAGACCACCCTCAACTCCAGAGCTCCCTCCACAAGGAAACTCTACACCTTGAAGTGGAAATTGTTCACTTCCTGGTGCGGAGAGCACCAGCTGGACCCAGTTATCTGCCTTATGGTTGCAGTGCTGGAGTTCCTGCAGGAGCATTTCTCCGCAGGTCTATCCCCCTCCACACTAAAGGTGTACATGGCGGCCTTAGCTGCTTACCACGTCCCTTTAAGTGGTGTATCCTTGGGGAGGCACCCTGTAGTGCGTTTCCTTCGCGGCACTGTGAGGCATCTGACCTAGTATGGCTAGTATGGCTGCCTCAAAGGCTATGACTTGGATCTAGGCTCCACTCCGGGGTCTAGGGTGCTTGCTTAATAGCAAATGCCTGTTCTGTGTGAAGTCATTGCGCACACTATGGCGTAGTGGGTATAGTGTTCCCACAGCGTCTTGACGCAGCTTGAGTTCCCTTGAAAGGGAACGTCTCAGGTTACGACTGTAACCCTGGTTCCCTGAGAGGGAACGAGACGTTGCGTCGCCCTGCCATACTCCCTGCATGCCTGTGATCGACTTGCTTCGGCCTATCAGAAGCTAACGCGGTCTGTTGTCAGGTGTGCTTTATAGTTTCCTGGTCGATGACGTCACCCGCCTATGACGTCTCGTCTCTCCATTGGACTGATTATACACGTGCTTCACGACACAATCACGCAGGGGCGTTCCCACAGCGTCTCGACGCAGCATCTTGTTCCCTCTCGGAACCAGGGTTACAGTCGTAACCTGAGACGTTTTGAGGCAATAGTTTGATTTTGCCGAAAGAGTCAGAGGTTCTGTTAATGTGGTTTGAAGATCTGTGCTGCGTCCCAATTCGCATACTATCCGTCCTAAATAGTATTCAAAAATAGTATTAGTACGTCCCAAATCGTAGTATGTTGAAATGAGTGTCCCAAAGAGACCCGGATGGTCTACTATTTCCAGTCAGAATCCGAATAGCAGATCGATGCACACTCTAATGGCTGATACTGTCCACAACGAATCACGCATTAGACGAGGATTCGGTTAGGACTACAAACACGAGTGAAAAGTGTTAAAAAAAAAAAACTACAGACATGGAGGACGTGCGAGTCCGGTGGTTGTGTAGAGAGGTTTCAATAAAGGGTTTTGAGTGATTAATTATCAGTATCCAACCTGACGAAAATGTATTTAAGAGAGAATGAAGGGCGGCTTCTGTCGCTTTTGAGTGATTTATGGCCCCCTATAAACCACGCCCCCAATCCCTCCCCCCCGTGGGAATTTCGGACAGTGTACACCTGGACCGTGGGAGTTTTCCCACGGTCATGTGACCATGGGATAATTTCTTCCACGTCCCCCCTCCTCTTTCCACCCCTTATGGGACAATTCTTATGTTCAAGTATTTCTAAAAAGGTAACATAGGTGTATTATGGGTGTTATTGTTTGATCAACGTGTAAATGTACAAGAAAAAGGCTATGCAAATAAAAACAATCTTAATCTTTAACACAACTATTCAACCAAATAATTTGTGAGTTACATCAACTTACCATGATTAGTTATGATGTAGCGTTTAAAGATTAAAATACACACCACTTTTAGTGTTTTCACACATTTGCAAATGGCATTTTCTAAATTAAAACATCAAACAATAGTTCTATTTTTACCATACATTTAAAAAAGTGGTACTTTTTCACATAACACATAGTGCTTAAAACCATTAAGACCGTTTATATCATTAAGATACAGTACAGGTCTTTACCTTCACACATTATTTTGTTTGATTTGCAAAAATGTTCTAGTATTAAAACATCTAAAAACAACGTATTAAAATTTTATCAAGCAAATAGTTCTATTTTCTAACATATATTTTAAGAAAAGTTGTACTTTTCACAATTACATATAGTGTTTAAAGGTGTATAAAAAGGTTGTATAAAGTTTAAAATAGTCTGTATTAAGTGTTTTTACACATTAATTTTGTAAAATGTTAAAATGAATTTTCTAAATTAAAACATCAAACAAATATTAAAGCATATCAAAACGTTGTTAAAAATCACAGTATCAAAAAAATAGCCTTACGTTTTTACATCCGCGTTTTGTTGTTGAAAGAAGAACAGAAGTTATCCAGTTTAAAAATTTAATCCATCACCAAAGATATATCCAACAGCAGGTGGTTATCCAAAGGTATTAATCCGTCTCTAAAGGTATATCAGACTCCAAAACTTTAGAGATTTTAATTCCAAAAGTCCTCGCGAGGAGCTCAGCGAAACACGACCGAACTCTCCAGAGACAACCCGAGAATGACATCTCTGAGCTCTGTACCGGAACCGGACGTAGGCTCCACCCCTAGACCCCTCCCACGCCAGGTGTTGAAGAGACTTGAGAAAAAAATAACAAACATTTCCCATCGTGAAAAAGCGACCGTTCAGGTCAGAGGTCTGACAGAAGTGACGGAGCTGAACACAACACACGGACCCGAGGTGGCTCCACCCCCTATTCTCGCCCACAGATGACGTGTGTGTGAAAATAGCACAGAAAGTTCCCACGGATCATATGCACCACACACACACACACACACGCACACACATACAAACCCCTCCCATACACTGTAAAAAGTCGTTCAGTGCTATTGTCCATATGACTTAATTTTAAAAACTATATTTATTCCAATAAATTAATTTAATTTTCTTTCTTTGTTTTTTGAGTTGTCAAAAAGTAAAAAGTGTGACTATTTTCGTTACTTAATATTTTCTATAATAAAATTAATTTTATCGGACTTCACCATAAATTGATTTTACAAAACTTATTTTAAAAGTTTATATCAGACGTATATACGTAAGAAGACACACGACCCGCCCACCTGCATCCACGGAAGAACAAGCCCGGGCAAATTCTTTACTGTCATCTCATCTGTTCCAGAAGTTTATTCGAACAGGGTTTTCTACGGAGCCGGATAATTTATACTTCACGTACCTCATCTCATGTAAGTAACTCTTTGTGTTGTTAAAAGTTATGTTTACCCTAATTAACGTGTTTGTGTTGCGCAATCGCTCTGTCGAAGAGCGCCAATTTCGAATGTGCTCTAACGTTACTTCAAACAGTTTGTCAACTTGAGCCACATACTGTATTAATCTACATGTGTGTGCGTTGTAAGGTATGAGTAATGTTGTCTTTGTGTGATAGTTTAATGTTTCAGAGGTGTTTGTAACTTATTCAAAAACATTGTTGTGGCTTCGACAGTTTGGCAGTGGACTCAGACGCACACGACGCCACAGCTAACTTTAGCTGCTAAGTGATTAGCTATCGTTGATTGGAGATTAATGTTAATGTGCCAGAGCAGCAGTTAATTTGTCGATTACACAATCCACACAATCTAACCTAAACCACATTGACGAGGGAGCAAACATTTGCCACTATGAGTGTGGGCACTGTTAGCTTGTGTGGATCAGCACATGGCATAGGTCCTCTTTCACAAAAGTGTTATTTACTAAAATAAGTTTTGCGATAAACGAAAGTTAATCATTCTTGTCTTGTTCAGCAGGATACTCTTCACATGTATTTTTTAAATGTCTTTTATCAGGCTTGTATTCAAAAGGCTAGTAGAGGTAACTAACTCTTTTTTTTTTCTCCCCATTGACAGACGGGATGGCCCTGTAAAGTGTGCAGCACTGTGGTACCAGGAAAGAGTGACATTTTAAAGCATTATAGACTTCATCATGGGACTTTTGGACACAGCCATGCCTTGTATTCATATAGATTGCCCATGCTCTTTTAAATCTCGGAGTTCCTTCCGCTCTCACCTCTCAAGATACCACCCAGAACTGTCACTGCACTTTTGAACAGTTGTTTTCTTTGTCTGTTCAACATCATTATACTTTGGACATAACGTTGAATTTTCAGGATGTTGTAATGGTTTATCCTTATCATGTTTTATACTATGCTGGAGGTCATACTTTCTGGTGTGAAAAAGTTTATATTTTATACACACAAAATAGACCTGGTGTGAAGCTGCACTTTAAAAACTGGTCGGTAAGTGAGATCAGTGAGATGTTTGAGTAAAGCTGTTCAAAATATTCACATGCTGTGAAGGTATTATGCTATTGTATTATGCTAAGTTGAGGTCAGAAGCTCATGCTTGTGACCTGTAATGTTAGTGTTAAAATGTTTAAATATGTTCACACTGTACTGTTAAAGGGATAGTTTGTTTTAAAATGAAAATTGTCATTTACTCACCCTCAAGTTGTTTAAAACCTGTATGAATTTCTTTCTTCTGCTGAACACAAAGGAAAATATTTTGAAGAATGTCAGTAACCAAACAGTTAACTGGACCTATTGACTTCCATAGTAAGAAAAAAAAGACTATGGACGTCAATAGGTCCAGTTAACTGTTTGGTTACTGACATTCTTCAAAATATTTTCCTTTGTGTTCAGCAGAAGAAAGAAATTCATACAGGTTTTAAACAACTTGAGGGTGAGTAAATGACAATTTTCATTTTAAAACAAACTATCCCTTTAACAGTACAGTGTGAACAACATTTTAACACTGTAAAATGTTTTAATATTATGTATGTACACAGTAAAATATACTGTGAAGGTGTTCTACAAACCTGCACTTTATAAGCTGAGATCATGCTTTTTTTAATGCATGAATAGATGTTATGTAAGGGATAATGTATAGCGAGGCGGTTGTTATAGCGAATACCACCCCGACAGGCTGACTAGGTGCCCGACCTGAAGCGGAGCCTGAAGGGTTTGTATTCGCTATAACAACCACCTCGCTATACATTATCCCGCTTATTACATGGCTACCTACCAAATAAATCAATAATTTGACTCAAAATATTGATTTAAAAAGGAGTTTATTGATTTAAAAACGATTGTATTGCTTCCGCTAAAGAAAATAGTCTGTTCCGTCTCTGAACTGCGTCCTTGGTAACGCTCTGTTTTTCATGGCAACGGTCAGTTATACTAAGAAGCGTCTGTTATCAAGAAATAACACACCGCATTCTACATTGGAATTCTACCAAGCCATGTAATAATGATTGTTAACTGTCCAGCTCATTTTGAATATAGCTTGTGAACTGTTACAAAAGTGCCTGTTGACTTAAAATGTTGTAACATTATGTACACAGTAAAAAACTGTACTGTGAAGGTATTACACTAACCTGCACTTTATTTGCTGAGGGCATGCTTGCTTTAATGCCTGAATACCAATGTTTATACTGTACATTTCTACGGTTTTGTATATGGCAATGATTAAAATAAATGTTGGAAATTGACATAATAGCAACTAATTATTTGAAGCCGTTTACACTTCCAAAACAAAGAAAGGGCAAATTGGTCCAAATTAATAAATCAAGACATTAACTACTATTTTTTTCATTTAAAAGTAACCTATTTTATTTAAGTCTAATGTGTATAATATGCTGATATTTTTTACATTGATTGTACTAAATTTTTTTGCTTTTTCTGAAAATGCTACTTAATCTTTTCGCATTCATTGAATGTCACATTATTAAGTTGTCCTTACTGAAAATATCAGTTAGTTCACTAAACTTAAAAAAAAGTAGTTGGAAAATGTTGTCTTAATTTTATTGAGTTAGATCCAAGTAACACTTTTAACAGTGTAGCGTGTCAGATACGCGGGGTGCTTAAAAGCTCCGTCTCTAAACTCAGTGACTGTGGACCGTCTGACAGAGTGGATTATAAGAAACACCTCCGAGACCTGCACGAGACCACGGATCGGACTTCGGGTGGTGTTTAAGTTCAGAGGAAGAAGATGGTGAGGAGCCATTATTGAAAAATATAAATAATATTAATTTTATTATAATTTATCTAAATAATAATTCATATAATCATTACTGTTTTTCCCTAGCGCAAAATTACACAAAAGAAATTTGGAAATATTTCTGGATTCACAGCTGTTCTGAGCTACGACGCATTTCGTTGGATTTTTGAGGATTATCAGCACGTTATTTAGCACGAGGAATTATGACCCACGAAACATTTCATTGGATATTTGTGGAATATCAGTGCGTTCAGCGAGAGGAATATTAGTCTGAGCCACGAAACATTTCATTGGATCATTTGTGGAATATCAGCGTGTTCAGCGAGAGGAATATTAGTCTGAGCCACGAAACATTTCATTGGATAATTTGTGGAATATCAGCGTGTTCAGCGAGAGGAATAATAGTCTGAGCCGTGAAACATTTCATTGGATTTTTGAGGATTATCAGCGGAGCGAGAGGAATATATTTTTCATTTTACGAAGTCAGATTGGCCTATGAGGATATAACAATTGAAGATTTACATGGAATAAAACAGAGAACTTCGTAACGATCTTTTTAAACACAGGATGAGAATCGAGAAATAGGCCCGTTCTGGACAACAGCTAATAACGGTAACAAACTCTTTTTAAATGAAAGTTGAATGTTATCCAGATTATTAATGGCAAGACATGAAACATTCATGAGAGTTTATGTTACATATCAACATAATTACTGATTTCTTTTTAGTCATTTGATTGTTATTATTTTTATTCGGGGTTGGTGTAAACTTTAATTTTATATGGGGTGGTGATGGCGCAGTGGATAAGATGTATGCCTTTGGTATGAAAGACCCGGGTTCGAATCCACTGTGAGACACCAATGTGTCACTGAGCAAGACACTTAATCCCTAGTTGCTCCAGAGGCGTGCGACCTCTGACATATATAGCAATTGTAAGTGCTTCGGATAAAAGCGTCAGCTAAATGAATAAATGTAAATGTATTCATTTGACTGTTATTGTTTATGAACATTCTAGTTTTTTATTGTACACTACATTCTTTTTTTATTTCTGTTACGTTTTGCTGTTGTTATTTGTATTAATGCTATGGGTTGTTGTTAGTCATTAGCAGCCACAGTCATTAGCAGTCATTAAACCTCTTCAGTGTCACCGGCCCGCCGGTGGGACCCAAAACCATTACATATTTAAAACAGTAATAACCTATACTAAACCTAAACTAATCTTGACAAACTACATATCATTTGAAATCTTACAATCTCTAGTTTTCATATTTGATGATTACTTTTTATTCATTTGATTGTTATTATTTTTATTAATTTGACTGTTATTGTTATTTGTATTACTGCTACAGGTTGTTGTTATCAGTAGTCATTAGCCATCATTAATATTATTTATGAATGGTGACGGTGTTGGAGTATTCGTTTTGTAGTCTACTAGTAATGGGTTTTCGAATTATAATCACCAGCTCCCTAATATGGGGCTTAGTCAGGACGAAATTCATACGCTGACGACTGAAGGAGGGCACGTAGGCGACTTTGTAATAACACCTCGACCACGTTTCAACGGACTAGAAATCCATAGGACGTTGAATCTCCATGAAATAGATACAAACGATTTGGCAGATTTTAATAATCGTCTACACAATATTTTAAATGAGATTGTACATTTTTCTCAGCTGACGGCAGGCGATACGGGCTATGTTAACATAGCATTAACTGGTGACAGCTTACCTACGTCTATAAATGCTGTATTAACACCAGAAAGCAACCACGATGCATCATTATTCATTGATCAAATTGAACGCGCTGCACAAAGCAACAGAGACGTGTCAACAGACAACTCTTTATCTCTAAGAGTTTCTGTAGCTATGGATCACCAGGGAGGTGGGGGGCCACGTAGGAAAATCACAGACATCGCCATAAGTGATACTATTAAACGAAATAAAATGCATTTATTTTGTCCAACGAATTTGAACGACAACATGTGCCTTAGTTATTGTCTGGCATATTTTTTTAATCCAACATTCACACATCAAGAGTTGCAAAAAACAGCAAAAGACATACACTCAGTCTGTGGTTTTACACCGAATGATAAAATAGGATTTCATGATCTGAACATTTTCGAAAGAAATTTAAATTTAAAAATTGTAGTTCCCTTTCGAGGAACTCGAACTGCATCGGTGACGACACTAGGGGAACGCCCTTCAGCGTAGCGCGTCTGAATTTATGAATGAAACCGAATCCAATCCTATTGGCGTTGCGTGATGACGTAGCGTGTGACGGCATATGCGGATGTGTACAAAGCACGCCGGCACACATGAGATGTCAGCTTTTTGCTATTCAGCAAGCGCTCTGTGTTGTCTGAACCAGTTTGTCTTATTTGGTGTTGTTTGTCTCTCTATTTTGCAATTTAGAAGTGTGTGTTCCCATGCCCTCGTTTTATCACGGCGGGACACACACACGAGATGTGTGTGTCATGTCTGGGAACGCAGCACGCTCAAGCAGCCCTCGAGGGTGCTGCTTGTGGCCACTATGCATCTCTTACTATAAGAGTGCTGCGTTCCCGCCTGGCCTTATTTAGTAATGATGGTCAGATGCGCGCTCCCCGCGGATCAGGTCCCGCATCTGCTGAGGCAATGCGGCGGCTTAGATCGTGGGGCTCGCAGAGAGAGCTCTCAGAGGAGATCGGGACTGCTGAGGCACTTTCCCGATCTTCATCTGAAAGCTGCAGATTCCCCTATCCCCCGTTCGGGAGCCCGCCCCGCGGCTTCTCCCGTTCGGGATGTAGACCCGGTGTTGCAGCTGTCTGATTCCGAGGAATTGGACGTGCTCAGCATCGCGGAGGAGAATCTGCACGAAGCGCGCGCACACACACACACACAATTTGCAGTAAGATTCTGTGGCCGAGATCTCGCGTCTGAGTCAGCGCGTAGGTTTAATGTTTGCCTTGCAGTTGCAATACAGAATCTAGCTCGGATCTCGCGTTTGCCGAGGCAGCGCTTAGCATGCGAGTGTACTTTCCAGTAAGATTCTGTGGCTGGGATCTCGCGTCTGCCGAGGCAGCGCGTAGGTTTAATGCCTTGCAGTTGCAATACAGAATCCAGTAGCTCAGATCTCGTGTTTGCCGAGGCAGCATGTAGGTTACGAGTCTACTTTGCAGTTTGCTGTGTGAGTACGAGGCATGAACAGTCAGCTCCTGAGGGTGCTTGCTGTGTTCATTGAAAAAAAAAAAAAAAAACTCGCCGCACACGTGCGTTTCGGGTGTCTCAGCCTCGCGCCTGTTGACTTTCTTCTCGAGAGATGAAAGCCAAATTATAACGGCTCGAATCTCGCGCTTGCCGAGGCAGCGTGTAGGTTATGAGATGGTATAATTAAATATAAAACAGTATTCTGGTGTTTATGGCTGCATTTATTTCCTACAGCCTACCATTCAGACTGTGTTTCACTTATCCAGTGTTATGGCTGCATTTAATTCCGAGGAGTTAAAGTAATTAAATATTAATTCAGCCTACCATCTGAAGGAGAGTATCGCTTTGAGGTCCCCCTCAAAAAAAAAAAAAAAAAACTGAGCTTGGGACTTTAGGCGGTGCTCTTACCCAGAGCCTCCTGAGAAGACGGATCTGAGGACCGTCCTCCAGTCCAGTCCTAACTTTACAAGACCTCCAAGGGCCCGCCCCGAGAGACAGCGGTTGCGGTCCCATCTCTCGCTGGGCCCTCGGGAAGCTGGCGTCAGTATCCCGCCGTCTCTGACGTTTCGGGACACGCTAGCTTCCAGCGAGCACACACTGGTCTGTCTGCCCCAAAGGCTTGCAGTCAGTCAGTGTTCAGGTTCGCACACTGTGACTCGTTGTCGGTCTTCCCCTGCCGGTTCTCCGCTTCAGGGTGCCGTCAAGGACTCGCACAAAACACCTGACACCAGCCCGGAAGGGCTGGTTCCCTTGGCGAATTTTGCAGAGGCATGGCAGAACCTCGCGAATATTTCTCCATGGGTCCTGCGCATAGTAGAAATCGGGTACAGACTGCAGTTCCAGGTCCACCCACCAAGGTAAGTATCAACGGGGTGGTCTGGACTTCAGTTCACCCAGAGCAGAGTCTGGTGTTGGAACAGGAAGTTCACTCGCTGCTGGAAAAAGGGGCCATAGAGCATGTTCCCCCACCAGTCAGGGAGTCCGGGTTCTACAGCCGGTACTTCATAGTTCCCAAGAAGGATGGAGGGCTGCGTCCATTTTTAGATCTTTGGCATCTGAACCGGTCTCTGAGGAGGTTCAGGTTCATGATGCTCACTATTTATATTATCGTGAGTCAAAACCAATACAAGGATTGGTTTGTCATGATAGATCTAAAAGATGCCTATTTTCACGTCTCCATCCTTCCATCTCACAGGAGGTTCCTGAGGTTTGCTTTCGGGGGCGAAGCTTACCAATATCAGGTTCTTCCATTCGGCCTAGCACTCTCCCCTCGTACTTTTACCAAGTGTATGGATGCAGCTCTAGCATCCCTGTGGCTCGAGGGCATCAGGGTGCTCAATTACATCGACGACTGGCTAATATTGGCCCAGTCGAGAGAGCTGGCGATTCGGCATTGAGATGTCGTCCTCGCCCACATCCAGAGCCTGGGGTTGAGACTCAACACGAAGAAGAGCGTGTTGACACCAGCCCAGAGAACCACGTTCCTGGGAGTGGTGTGGGACTCAGTCACGATGCAGGCACCTTTTTCTCCTGCTCGGATCGAGTCCATCCTGACCACAGTGTCCGGGATAAAGCTAGGCCAAGCCATCACTGTCAAACACTTTCAGAGAGTGTTGGGTCTCATGGCAGCAGCGTCCAACCTGATACCTTCTGGCCTGCTACACATGAGAGCTCTACAGTGGTGGTTAAGAGCCAAGGGGTTTTCCCCGAGGGGAAATCCATTCCGCTTGATAAGGGTTACGCGCAGATGCCTTCGTTCCCTATCAATTTGGAAGAAGCCTTGGTTCTTGTCCCAGGGTCCCAGGCTGGGAGCGTCATGTTGCCGGATATCTATTTCGACAGACGCCTCCCTCACGGGCTGGGGCGCGGTCATGGACGGCCACTTTACGAGAGGTCTCTGGCAGGGCCATCATTCCTCTTGGCACATAAATTGCCTAGAAATGTTGGCGGTGTTCCGAGCTCTGAGGAGCTTTCTGCCAGACTTCCATGGTCGCCGTGTCCTAGTAAGATCCGACAACATGTCGGTGGTATCTTACTTAAACCGTCAGGGGGGTCTGAGGTCGCGCCCTCTGTGCAGACTGGCGCATCAGATCCTCCTGTGGTCCCAGCGGAGACTGTCGTCTCTCAGGGCGATGTATGTCCCGGGGGACCAGAACCAGGGAGCAGACATGCTGTCGAGGCAGGGGCTGAGGCCCGGGGAATGGAGACTCCACCCCGAGGTGGTGGAGTTAATATGCGAGAGGTTTGGCCCAGTGGAAGTGGACCTATTCGCGTCCCGAGAGACGACACACTGTCCACTGTGGTTCTCCCTCACATCCAGCCCCGCTGGGGTTGGATGCCATCACGCAGACGTGGCCGAGGCTGCGTCTGTATGCCTTTCCCCCAATCGCTCTGCTCCCAGCAGTTCTGGAAAGGGTCTGCCAGGACGGGGTCAGCCTACTATTAGTAGCCCCGTTTTGGCCGGCCCGAGTATGGTTTTTGAACATCATCCTGCTCCTGGCAGGCCCGCCATGGCAGATCCCTCTGAGGAGGGACCTGTTGTCTCAGGCAGGGGGCTCAGTTCTCCACCCTCGGCCCGAGCTGTGGAAACTGTGGGTCTGGCCCCTGAGGGGGCACAGTACCTAGAAGCCGGCCTGTCAGCAGAAGTGGTTGAAACCATACTCACTTCCAGAGCTCCCTCCACGAGGAAGTTATACGGCCTTAAGTGGAATGTGTTTTCCACTTGGTGCAGAGAGCGTGATCTGGACCCAGTTCACTGCCCAGTGGCTTCAGTGCTGGAGTTTCTCCAAGACCGCTTTTCTGCCGGGCTTACCCCGTCCACACTCAAGGTTTATGTGGCTGCCATTGCGGCTTTCCACGCTCCTCTGAGTGATGGTCCTCTGGGGAGGCATCACCTGGTCGTACGTTTCCTCCGGGGAGCCTAGAGGATGAGACCTGCGACTCGCGCCAGGGTTCCCTCTCGGGACCTGGCGGTGGTTCTCGAAGGGCTGGCCGAGGCCCCCTTCGAACCATTGGAGTCGGCTGAGGCCAAGAAAACTTTCGTTTAAGGTGGTCTTTTTGTTGGCCATTACTTCTCTGAGGAGGGTAGGAGATCTTCAGGCGCTCTCTATTTCCTATGGGTGCTTGGAGTTTGCTCCCGGCAACATTAAGGCCATCTTGCATCCCAGGCCCGGCTATTTGCCCAAGGTGCCATCTAATGTGGCACGGCCTATGGTTCTGCAGGCTTTTCATCCTCCACCTCATGTGACGGCGGATGAGGAGAGACTTCACCTGCTCTGCCCTGTCAGAGCACTGCGATGTTATATCCAGAGGTCCTCCTCATGGCGGAAGTCGGACCAGTTGCTGGTGTGTTTTGGGTCGCCCAAGAAGGGGCTTCCCGCCCCTAAGCAGACCCTCAGCAACTGGATCGTTCAGACTATTTCCCTGGCCTATCAGGTGCGCAATTTGCCTTCACCTATGGCCGTGAGGGCTCACTCCACCAGAGGCATGGCGTCCTCTAGAGCCCTCCTTTCAGGGGTTTCTATCCATGACATATGTGAGGCGGCTGGCTGGGCCACTCCGCACACATTCATGAGGTTTTACAGTCTGGACCTTCCCTCTACACCCGGTGCACGAGTGCTTTCGTCCTAAGTTGTGCCTGAAGACAGCTTCACACTAGGATGAGTGGGGTTCGTTGTGGTATAGTGGGTATCTCGTTCCCCTAGTGTCGTCACCGATGCAGTTCGAGTTCCTCGAAAGGGAACGTCTCGGGTTACGTATGTAACCCTTGTTCCCTGAGAAGGGAACGAGACACTGCATCGGTTCGCCACACCTCACCCCGCCTGGAGCACTTGCTTCATAGCAAAAGCTGACATCTCATGTGTGCCGGCGTGCTTTGTACACATCCGCATATGCCGTCACACGCTACGTCATCACGCAACGCCAATAGGATTGGATTCGGTTTCATTCATAAATTCAGACGCGCTACGCTGAAGGGCGTTCCCCTAGTGTCGTCACCGATGCAGTGTCTCGTTCCCTTCTCAGGGAACAAGGGTTACATACGTAACCCGAGACGTTTTTCACAGGGACTGCTCAGGAAAACTGCAGGTCTACAAAAACATGGATGAAATACATCCAAAGACCGTAAATTTATACATTCATGAATCACATTATTATTTGATCAAAAATTTGAAAGGGTTCTTAGGCACAAGTTATGTCTGCCAATTTTGCTGCCGTGGATTCAACGACAAGAGACTCCATAAATGCAAATATGTTTGTAATATTTGTCACACATCCGAATGCCGCACGCACACAACGTCTGATAGACAATGTCCGGACTGTCTCAGATACTGCAGAAACGCCTTCTGCTATGAGACACATAAACAAGAGCGTACATCTACTGAGAAATCGCAGTGCGACACTTAAAATATTGCACTAAATGTCAACGATTATATAGGGTTGCAAGATCAGGTGATAAAATCAAACCGCACAAGTTCTCTTCAGAGTGCTGTGTACATTGCAATGAGATTCTGACAAACGAAGGTAGTCACGAATGTTACATCCAACCTCTAAAGTCTGAAACAAATGATGAAAAATATATTTATTATGACTTTGAGACAATGTATCAGAATGATAAACATGTGGCTAATTTTGTATGTGCAATGACTCAGACAAGTGAGACGTTTGAAGCTGGAGGAACAGATTGTGTGGCACGTCTGATTAAACACTTCAGACGTCCAAAATACAGTGATTACACATTCATAGCGCATCGGGATTTAATGCATCGGGATTTGATTCCTACATTCTGTTAGAGTATCTAAGCAACGAAGGGATAAGTCCAAAGATTATTATGCAGGGATGTAGAATACTACATATGTATGACACAGCGTTTAGACAGCGATTTATAGACAGTTTTCAATTTCTCCCTTTTTCACTAGGCAAGGTACCGGCCGCGTTAAACCTAAGTGTGAGCGAAAAGGGGTTTTTCCCACATCATTTTAACAGATTGGAAAATGCGAATTATGTGGGTCCCTATCCGGCAAAAGAATTTTACGGTTATGGGACAATGAGTGAAACCACACGTGTCAGATTTGACTCATGGTACACGGGTGTATTGAATGACGTCTTTGCTTCAAAAAGGAGCTTGCTTTTTACTGCCGGAATGACGTGATTATTCTACGCCAGGCGTGTATAAAATATCGCGAATAATTCATCGAATGTACAAACATTGATCCGTTTAAATCTGTGACATTGGCAGGAACATGCATGAAAGTATTCAAAACAATTTTTTTGAGATACAGTGGCACTTACACATGGTCACGCGTATGTTAATCAACACAAAACATACTCATCTGTGTCTATACAGTGGTTAGAATATATTAAAAATAGCCAAAACATTGATGTACACCATGCCTTAAACCAGTGGTTCCCAATCCTGGTCCTGGGGACCCACAGCTCTGCACAGATTATATGTCTCCTTTATCTGACACACCCAGTTCAGTTCATAGAGCTCTTTCCAGAGCTGTGGGTCCCCAGGACCAGGATTGGGAACCACTGCCTTATACCATGGAGAGCAAGCCTTCGGACCTTATCATGTTGATGGGTATTACGAGTCTGGTGACGGGGAAAAAACAGCCTTGGAATTCTTGGGTTGTTTTTACCACGGGCATGATTGTCGATTTAAGCCTGAAGAAATTCAGCCTTTATCAAAAGTATCTTTCGGTACTCTCAGAAGGCAGTCGGATGAAAAGATAGAAACACTTCGTAAAGTGTATTCCTTACGAGTGCTCACTATCTGGGAATGTGAATGGGATCACGCGAAACAAACAAATCATGATGTCATTCAGTTTATGGAATCTTACGCAGCACCTGAGAGGCTCAGACCTCGGGATGCATTACTTGGCGGGCGCACGAATGCAAATAAGTTGTACCACAAAACAGCTGAGGATGAACGAGTGGATTATTATGATTTCACTTCGCTATACCGTACGTACAGTCGAGTAAGACCTATCCTATCGGGCATCCGAAAATCATTTTTAAGGATTTTGAACCGGTGGAGAATTATTTTGGCCTCATCAAAGTGACAGTGCTACCGCCGCGTAAGCTATTTTACCCTGTTCTGCCTTACCGTTGTGGGGGTAAACTAATGTTTCCTTTGTGCAGGACTTGTGCAGAGAATCAGATTCAGGACCCTCAATGCAGTCATACTGATGTCGACAGAAGTATCAATGCTACATGGGTCAGTGTTAAATTACATCGAGCTATTCAACACGGGTATCACGTGATCAAAATACACGAGGTCTGGCATCTTTCACAGTCGACTGATACACTGTTTACCGATTATGTCAAAACATTCCTAAAATCCAAACAGGAGGCGTCAGGGTTTTCCTCGCATGTAGTGACAGATGCTGACAAACAATCTTATGTCGATGATTATCTGGATAAGCAGGGCGTTCAGCTAGACATCACTAAAATAATGCATAATTCGGCAAAAAGATCCATAAGTAAGCTAATTTTGAACACTTAGCTTGGGCCAAACACTTAGCTTGGGCCACTTGGGCCGCTTCTCCTTGCGTACCCATTTGCCCATCACAGAGCTTTTGACAGAGCCTGAAGAATTCACACAATGTCTTTTCGGGGGTGCTGGACGGATTATAAAACACTTTTCGTTTGTATCTGATTCAGTGGCATTGATTCAGTGGTCATATGCAGAACGTGACCCGTGCCCGACACGGGACGTTAATGTTTTTATTGGTGCTTTCACCACAGCTTACGCACAACTCGAGCTGTATAATCTTTTGGACAAATTAGGCGAACGTGTGATTTATGCCGATACAGATTCCGTTATCTTTGTATCAAAAAACGGTTATTGGATTCCTGAGACAGGCCCTTATCTCGGTCAGCTCACGAGCAAATTAGAGTCGGGCGACAGCATTCTTGAGTTCTCTTCATCAGGACCTAAGTCTTATGGTTTTTCCACCGCAAACGGACATACGTGTCTCAAAGCAAAAGGTATAACACTCAATGCAGAGAATGCACAAATAGTCACATTGCATAGTTTAATAGGGTTAGTGCGTGCGTATGTGGAATCACGTGACACGAAGCAACTGTTTCCCCGCACAGAGACCATTACACGTAATAAGAGGGGATTCACATTGCACAATAGATCAATCGTGAAAAGTTTCAGACTTGTGTACAATAAGCGAGTACTCCAACCAGATTATACAACCTTACGGGTTTTAACAATTGTTTTGAAAAATGTGTGAGGGTGTACTCACACTAGCAGTTTGAACCGTGCCCGAGTGCGTTTGACCATCAAAGCGCGGTTCGTTTGACTAGTGTGAGTGCTGCGAACCGTGCCCGGGCGCGGCTCGATTAGACGGCCCTGGCCCGCTTGGAAGAGGTGGGCCAGAGCACGGTTCAGTTGGACTCGGGCGCGGTTCGCATGCAGTGTGAGCGCTAACCGTGCTGGAGCACGGAACAGCCATGGAATCCATTGTGTTTTGAGAGCGCCCCTCTTCTTGTTTATCCCGAAACCGTCGCACCATAATGACGTAAGCGTGCTCCGGCACGAATGCTGAAACCCTCTGTGTGAGTACAGGCCAGAGGGGGAGTGGGGAGGGACAATCGTACTCGGGCCCGGTTCATGGCAACCGTGCCTAGTGTGAGTACACCCTGAAACAGTGTGAAATTTGATAATTATGTGTACATTTATACGTGTTGGCAGCCTTTATATGATGATTCATTATTCCCTCCTGGTAAAAGATCCCTATTCATTTTGGATGACGTTATGGGTCAGGCGGCATCCAATTCTGAAGTCGAGAAGATTTTTACGCAATACATGGATCATAAAAACATGAGCTGTTTGCTACTGATACAGAATCTATTTTTCCAGGGTAAATCTACCAGAACAATAGGACTTAACGCAAATGATTTAACCCTCTGGGGTCCGCGGTCGCGTCGGCGATACCAGTTTGCTTTTTTTCTTATGTGTGCAAAAGAGACTCAAATAACTCCGTCGAAGTGTTATACATCATTCGATCCTGTTAAGTTTCTAATTTTTTGGTGTATGCTCACAATAAAAACAAAGTGTTGTGCTTTTCGACAAATAAAGAAAAATAAACATGATGCACGTTCTGAGTCCGTTCTGAGTTCAAAGTCCATTCTGAAACGCGTCCTAAGTTTAACTGTAACTCCGCGAATACTCAGTCAAACAGGTATACAGGCACACAGGCATGAAGCCTGAATTATCTTCTTTTAAATTAAGTAATTTATATAAAAAACAAATTTTCTCATTTTATGTAATCTGTACGAAAAGAGAGAGATATCAGTCGTTCTCGTCTCTGCTCATTAATATATATTAATATATCATAAAAACGATATGTTACATATAAAAGACAAGATGTCGTTTTTACTGTAAAATACTGCCACATCAAATAAGCTTGTTTGCTAGGGCTGGATAAACTATTATTTTTTAAACGATTAATCTAGCAATTATTTTTTCGATGCATCGATTAATCTAACGATACATTTTTCCGGTCCTATTCGATTTCGATTCGGTTATCGATTATCTCCCCATTAATTGACTAATAGCAATTTATACATGTTGATTTCCTTATCTGAATGAAAAAACATGAATTCCTTAACATATGTTTATTGCTCTTAAAATTCCAAAATAAAAGACTATACAAGTGCAAAGTAATGCATTCTTAGTCATAGGTAGCATTCAATAAAACTTTGAAGCCTTGAAAACACATAGGCCTAGCTTACTGAAAAAAGTGCATCTTGTAATTCTTCTTTTAGATGAAAATAATAACTTGATGTCTAGCATTCAATAAAAAAAATTCTATAAATATTTTTGAGTTTTCATTTTCTTTTCTGACATACATACCCTACTCCAGTTCTTGTTAAAACACACCAGACATGCAAATTATGTGCATTTTCGAACTATTTGAGTGAAATCATATTTATTTTGTCCATCAAAAGTGTGCTTTCACTTTAATTGAGCGTGAGCAGCAGCAAAGACGCCGAAACCCGTGCTTCACTGTTGCTCACGCGCTATATTCAAACTAATTAATCCGCAACTGTAAAATATGTATGATAAAATGTATAATTTAGTTTAAGAAAGATTACATTTGAAATACAGTTACAATTTTAATTGTTGTTGTAATTGTAACCTTTTTAATAAAATAGCAAAAATATATGTACATATAAATAAATCTTAGGTAAATCTTAAAAGGTCAATATAAGCCTTCTCTTTAAATTATTTGTATTGTGTTTTATTAGTGACACATTTGGGATATATTCTCAAACTTTCTGTAAATACAGTATGAGAATTAACTGCACAATTACTAGAAATGTTTACATTGGATATTATACAATTTGCAAGCACAATTGCAGCCCCATTATGCGCTCATTACGCGGGCCATTGTCTTCTCAGGTGTGAATCACAGCAGCTCACGCCCCTGCGCATATTACCTTTACAAACAAAAAGTGTCATAAAAAATTCAAACTAATCTGTTGTGTTATGTGAATGACTGGGCAGGATGATTTTCAGATAATTTTGAAGCAAAAACTCTAGGCGACAACATCCATTAGTCAAAAGTCTTGTGGACACATATTTAGTATGTGTTTTGTGGTCTTATTTCAGAAACTTTAAGTTTTAGTTTTTTCAATAACCACGCATAAACAATATTCTCTCAAAAATACAAACATGTACATGCATGTTGCTCACAAATTATGTTAGCCTTGTTTGTGCTAAATATAGTGTAATTTCACCTTTGCCAGTAATTTGTTTATAAGCAACTGAAAAAAGCACAAATGTCAGTGCATGTCCAAACATCTCAAGGACCCCAAAAACTACTTAGACCCCGGAGGGTTAATAATATTTAAAAATCCCCGAGATAAGCAACAGATAGGTGTTTTGGGTCGTCAGATGTTTCCAGGTAATACAAAGTTTTTTATTGAAGCGTACCAGGATGCAACTAGTCTTCCTTTCAATTACCTGCTAATAGATTATAAAACACAGACGCCTGAAAGATTTCGTCTTAGAACGGATTTACTGTCAGACTATCCGGTGGTCTACGTCCAGAAAGGAGTTTAACATGAGTTCGAGACTTTCCAGAAATCTGTACCTTTTAAAGTTATTATACAAGAGCTCACCCAGACAACGAAAGGTTATTCTGCATTCAGCCCCTGACGAGCTCATACTGGCTCTATGTGAAGTTGCACTTAATATTCTTCACGGCAAGATCCCTCTATCTGCGAAACAGCACGGATCTTTAAAAAGGAGAAAGACCGAGATAAAATACGTTGCTAATAAAAAGATCAATATTGCAAGAAAAAGACGTATGATTAACCAAAAAGGAGGGTTTCTACTAGGGCTGGGTAAAAATATCGATTCATCAATGCATTGCAATTATTTGTTTCTCAATTCAATATCGATTCATCAAATCCTATGAATTGATTCAGCCCACCGGCCAGTGGCGGCGCTGTGGGCAACACTCTAGTGAGAGCGTTCAGCGTTGTATAAGACGCTGTTTTTATCAGAGAATGTTTAAATACCATAGACATCATGATGCAGATCAGAGCGCGCGCTGACACGGAGAAAAGCCTTGTTTAAACTCGGCGCGTCCATTTCTTTTAGTGTCTATAATCCGCACAAGCGCGAAGGTGCGCGTGTAACCCCTTCCACCCGGGTCCCACTCGCCCCGCTCCGAGCGGGCCTCGAACCCGGGTCTCCGGCATGAGAGTCAGGCACTCTAACAAGGAGGCTAAAGACTGCAGCCTCTAGCATCTGTCGCTAGAGCGCCTATTGAGATCAGAGGAGTGAGGTTTACTCGCACAGCAACTACTAGCTGGCCTCCGTTACACGCGCGGCAAAAATGACACGTTGGTTGCGCAAGACCTCATTTTGCTTGGCTGTGTGCAAGGCTTTTTTTTTTTGTAACAGCGCGCGCGGCACCGCATCCGAGGATGAACGACTTCAAGCCCAATCTGCCCGCGCATGTACAATTGCAGTTCATTGAATTTTTTTTTTTTTTTTATGTTTTGTTTACTGTGTGCGATTCATTTAATGGAAAGCACATTCACTTCTAGTTGTCTTGCTGTTAATTTTAAATAAACATAGAGCAAGTAGTTAATCAGTGTCTACTCGTTTATTCAAACTAAGTTGTCCTATAACAGACGAACGTCGCAACGTTCAAAAAACCTGCATGTGCACTAGTTTGATAACAAATGCTTTATTTATATTTAGTTAACATGTTATATATTGTACTAAAATGTTATGCGTTATATGATGGAAATGTCTGTAATGTATCCTACATATAGGCACAGTAAATAAGCCAAAGGTTCTCTGATCAGCTGTTCAGTGTTATTTATTTTGTTGACAAAATAGCACTTTGTAATGTTATAATATCTATGGTTGCACTTTGTTTTATGAGTATGCACATTTTGTGCTTCTGTTTACATTTATTTTATAACTTGAATGTATAGGAAGAAAGAAATAGACTTTCTACTACTTACAGTTACATGCACTTTAGAGGTGTTAATAAAGCACCTGTTCTGCTAAAAAAACCATGACAGGAAATATGATGAGGTCAATAATTTGTATTTAAACATTGGTAATACTGCACACATTATTTAAAAATATACCCAGGCACTTAATTACTTGTGTATTTACTTATTATTGAATCGATATCGAAGCTAATAAATCAATATCGAATCGAATCGAAATCGAATCCTCAAGAATCGAAATCGAATCGAATTGTGAAATTCCTAACAATACCCAGCCCTAGTTTCTACTACCTCTTCTAAGTGTAGCATTACCTTTCATAACTAGCCTGATAACTAGAAACTGAATCTGAAGAGAAAAATGCAGCATACTGAAAAATTGTATCTTGTGCCAAAGCATCAATTGGATAGGCTAAGGGCTGCACCGCCTCGTGAAAATATCCATATGTCCGTGGAGGAAAACTTGGATTCAACTATTAGAGAGATATTACAGAGACATGATTTGAACATGCACGAGAAAGCAAAACTGTACACTAACATGTTACAGAGATTTCTATCTGTGTCAAAGCATAACGATGTAGAGAACAACACTTAAACGCTTACAGTGCCGAGTCACAAGAGTGAAAATGAGGAGGCACCCGTCACCTCTCATAGTGCCAGTGATAGGACTAACGACGTCAGTGATGACGTAATCGTATCAGAGGTGCTAAACAACGTATCTCGGAGAAGCTTGAAAAATGTCAAATACATTTTGGATAAAATGTCTAAGGCCAAACAGCTGTCTTCATTTGTTCAGCTGTCTTCAAACAGTGGAGAATTTGTTTATAAAGGGAGAATCATTGCAGGATATCATATGCTTGATCTGCCGAAAAGCGTAACAATGCCTCAAATGATACGCGACGATCGCAGACCAGCAGGATGGTCTGAATTTCTGGACGCATTTTCCTCTTTAAACATACCTTACTCGACTATAAGTAACCATCATGTTAAACGCATGACTGATTCACTTAAAAGACTCGGGTAGCTTTGACTCGACGCCTACGAAAACTTTGAAAAAACATAAAACCCAGAAACGCAAATATCACAACACATCATCACTCTCCCATGCTAACATTCATGATGACAATGTATTTAATTCACCTATAGATACAAGCCAATGGTTACATTTTTAACAATTATTTGTACTGATATAATTGGGAATGTTTATCTGTTTTACAAATATTATTGTGTGTAAATTTGTCTATATCATAATTATGTAACTGTATTTTTATTTTTAAATTTTTAAGTTGTATACTATGTATTGTGTGATGTCAATAAAGTAAAGAAAATGTTTAATCTGTTTTACAAGTTTGTTTATTGAGCACACACATAAACAATACGTCATACCTCACATTAATACGACTGAAATGTTTTACCAGACAGTCCACACTGAATGCATTTAAATGTTTTACCGTTACAGAGACTAGGTTTCAATCTTTTCACAAAGAGAGAGACCATGGTGTCATTTTTTAATAAATCATTATGATACATTTTTCTAATACAGAAAAAACACACAATGTTGTCCACAGGTATCAGAAGCATAATCTTGAACTTGTTTGCTTGAGAACTGAACGACTGTAGAATTGTTTTTTAGAAAGTTATGAAAAGATGCAGGAAAACGATGTGCATCTGGTGCGTTACCAAAACTGTCAAACAGCTGACACCATCTCGACGTCTGTATGCAGCAATCCAGTGTTCCCCTGGTTCGTCTGAAGCTTGTGTATTCGAAATTAGCATGCATGTTACATCCTTTAAAGGCTCTTTGGGTAGGTAATCGCTCAGTAGTACACCTAAAAAATTTGTTTTACAGGAATTTTTTTCCATGAACCATCAGTTGCACAGTGTTCATTTCAAAGGTATTCAGTAGTGCTCTGCGAACACCTGTCTCCGATTTGATATTTCTATAATTGAATCAAAGACTGAATATATTAAAATATTAACTGGATGTGCGA
The DNA here is from genome assembly GCA_036326025.1 of Chrosomus eos. Classification (NCBI taxonomy): domain Eukaryota; kingdom Metazoa; phylum Chordata; class Actinopteri; order Cypriniformes; family Leuciscidae; genus Chrosomus; species Chrosomus eos. The sequence goes on along the minus strand of JAZAVI010000092.1, from coordinate 221,693 downwards.
GGGGTACTCTGAAACGCACTTCTAATCTAATGTTTCCTAATCTAATTAGCGAAACGTGTTGACCGCATACCTCGTCAGGTGTCAGGTTAAACGCACAGAGAGTGTATCCATGTAGGAAGTCTTCGCGATCTATAACCATAGACTGATTCTTTAGATGTCTGCCTGTGGCTGTCACTAGCTGATAAAACTCTTTCACAGCAGACCCGTTATTATATTCCGGTTGAAAAGGTCGCGGCGGGATCTGATGGCCATCACAGGTCAGAGTCAAGTATTCAAGGTCAAAGTGCTTAAAGGCAAAAGGATTTTTGTCATAAGCACCAGAAAAGGCTGTGTTTTCCGTCATGGCCAAAATAATAGATTTCGGTAGTGTCCCTAGGAAGAGATTTTCGTGGTTAGATACGCGTGCCCCTGTTGGGACGGAGAAATTTTTCACACAGACTCTATCTATGGGGTATTTAGCAGTGGTCGAGAGAAGAGCTTGTGCATGTCCCAAGCGCACTGCGGGGGATACGGTGACTCTTTTCACAAAAAGCGAAGCCGATAGTATATTAAGCTTATAATCAATGGCATCATTACGCATCAGACAGAAGGCATCTTTCGCGCTAGTTAAACAAATCCGTATATCCACTCCGTTCAATAATAATTTCGATTGAAAGATGTCGCTGTGAATTGGGGCTAGTAGCTCTACAACGCTACTGGCATTTGTGAACGCTGCTCTCTTTGTTAACCCGGCGTTTGCCCCTCCAGGATCCGTGGCATCTATGTGGGCTGAAGAATCTTTGTAAAATAAACCTGCTGAAAAGTTACTCTCGAGAGTGTCTTTCCCATAAATAATGAGCGCTTCAATGACACACCTGTAGGGGTATGTATTGGAACTTTGAGACACTAGACGATCTCCTAAAGAGACGTCGACCTGAGAGAATATCGTCGATCCCGGATAATTAATTAAGCCTGTCGGAGCTACATCAGGTATATCAGTTCCATCCGGAAGAGTTATTTTGATGCGTGTATATAGCAGAGTGTTATTCAGATCTGTGTAATCCTCACCAGTCCCCGCTATAAAGAATTCGATGGGGGACGCATCTGTTAAAGCTGACACAGGGCTTATCTCCACATACGTGTTTTTTTCAATAGCTGTTTGTGTCAAAGGGAGCGTAAACAGATCCAGCTCTGATTTAATACACTCGTCAGTAGGGCTGTGCATCTTTGGGTAGGCAGCGAATCGATTCGATTCACGATTCATAGGTTTTCGATTCGATTCAAGACGATTTTTGCAAATTCAGAAAGATTCGATTCAATGCGATTCACATTAAAATTCGATGCGATTCGATGAATTCGATTCGATTCTTCATTTTTTATATGCATTCATAGGATTATTTAAATGCTTCCCCTAATGGGTCTTAGTCAGGGTGTGAATTATACAGTGGCCTTCGGGGGTCAGAGAGTGGGAACAACAACAAAAAAACAACGACATTTTGTCTATTGTTAACGTTAGTTCATGTTAGTTTTTAATGAATCTATTATTATAAAAATATTTCCAAAGCCTATAAATTAGCATTTGTAGAAATGTAAACCAAGATTTAAAAAGGCTTTAAAAGTATTGTTAGTTCATCATGCTAACTATTTTGTAGGATAGTGTTAGATACACAACCTAAAGTGTTCCTGGTACATTAAATATCCTTCCATTGTGAGACTAAAAATACCTAGACTTTCCCAACTAAACCTTAACTAACTTTTCCTCATGGAATAGCTACTCTTTGTTCTCTTTATACTGAACATTTTCCTTATGATTCTGAAAGAAAACGCGCCGGGTGTCTACTTGTGCTACGAATGCAACTTTAATGCGCATCTTGATGGATAAACCACGCGCTCTTATTTCAGTGTAATTAATTTTGTAGGCTAGTCATTGCATCAGTTTTCTTCGTACATTCAGTTTAACGACATTAAGTTACATTTCATTCATCATTCATGATTAATCGGAAGCATGTGCATTTTACACACCTATTAGGCTATACGTTTTCTCTTTCCATGTAATATATGCGGTAGAGATGCGCGGATGGGCTATTATTTCATCCGCAACCGCATCACAAAACTCATCATCCGTCCGCCATCCATCCGCACCAACGTTTTTGACCAATTTTCAAAACCGCAACCGCCCGCCATCCGCTGATTGAGCGATACAAGGCGCTGCTGATGACAGCCGCGAGACTAGAAAGCTCTCAGAATATCAGCAGTGAACTCCGTCTCTGGGGTGCGTTCCCGAAAGCATCGTTAGCCAACTATGGTCGCAAGTTCCGTCGATGCTTTCGGGAAACGCACCTCAGATCGGCGCGCAGGGATAAACATAAATAAATAGCCTAAATTAAACGCACTTCGGCAAAACTGATAGGCAGTAGCGGCCTGGGTTCTGGGTTTCAATAACTAATATGGGGCCCTACCCATATAAAACATAACCTAAACATAGAACAGAAAAGGCAAGGATTCCTGTTGGTTTGCATCAATTGTATATTATTTTATTACGTGCACTTTCAGCTTCATGAACAGGCAGCTCAACATATAAATAACCCAACCTTATTTGATTAAAACTATATACAATTATACAGCGTTTTAGGTTGGAATAAGCCTCGCCCTTAAATTACTATTATTTGAAGTTAACATTATACAATATACGTAGACCTACTTCACCACAAAACTAGTTTAGGATAAATTCTTTAAAATTGGGGAATGCGTTACGGACGTGAGCGCTCTGAAAGCGGGACTAAAAGACTGCTTTAAAACTTTCAGAAACCTCAAACAGAAAGCACAAAGCCTTTCTTTAAAGTGAATTTCGTTTTGTTTTAATTGTATCTTAATTTTAATCATTTTTTCGTCAACCAAATGCCTGGATTTAATAAGTGAATATAGCAGATATAGCCTAGGAATCACAAAACGGATCGCCCCCCGCGCGTGAACTGGCGCGTCTCATAAATTAACCAAAACTCAGCCTATACTTGCCTCACAGACCTGAGAAATATATCTAAAATGTCTACTTCTAAAAAGAACATTTCAAAACGAAAGAAAACACTGCTCTCTGTTTATGTAATCCGTATGAAATGTGCATTTCTCTCTGGCGCGTTCACTGCGAAGATCATGATCAGCATCGTCAACTTCATCTTTGCAGGCAAAAATAACACAGAAAACACGTTTATAAACAATTAAATTGTCTCCTTGTTATAGGCCTTTTCGACATATTCATAATCATTACTTTTACCGCTTCTTTGTGACAACTTTTAGGTGCTTTATTGGCAGCGCGCCACCCTTACATGTTACATGAATGAACGCCTCACCACAACATCAGCACCGAAAACATGGGGATTTTTTACAATAAATGACAAGCTGCTAGTGACGTTAGTTAATCGCCTGTCGCGGGTGCAAATGCAAAGTTGCAAAGCTGATTTAATCATGGTAAAACTGAATTAATTTACAAAATAGTTTTCATTTGTATTTCAGCACTTCGCGAATGGACAGCGGTGTATTCACACCCTTTCTTTTACTGTCTATCTATGGTCACACCGAACGCGAATAGAGCGTCAAATATGCGTCTAGTTAGACGCTTGAACATATATTTTTCATTTGATTGGTTCAACCGCCCGCCACCCGCCAGAATTTAATTAAAATATTTTTTTTCGTCACGTCATCCGCCCGATCCGCGGTTTATCCGCGGAGTCCGCGGCTGTAACCGCCAACCGCGCATCTCTAATATGCGCACCCTTGAATAAGTGGGATTTTACTTTAACTGCTCAGGACGGGTATGACCCATTTCCGTAAAACTTCAGTAGGCTATCTTATCTTAAAGAAAATAACGGGGACGTTTCCACGCAACGAACGCGTTATTTCATAGCAGTGCCCGCGAAATGATATGGCAGCTTTATCAATGGCTTGCTTTCTCGATAGAGAGCTGTCATCTGCTCATGTGAACACCAGTGGCTGTCCTGAGGAGAGCTCAAACATGGACTGCTCAAAAATCTGTAGATGAGAGCTATATGGGACAGAGCGCGAGCGAAATCCAGTGAAAGATGGTAAGAGTGCAGCGAGTATGTGAAGGAGAGCTGTGAGGACGCGAAATGCTGCCGCACAACGCCTCATTAATTCACGCATGTAGTCATTTAATGTTTATATGTTTTAAAGCACTGAATCGTTATAGAATCGCAAATTATTCGATTCTTAGCATTTTAAATCGAATATTGACCGAATTAAACGATTCACGATTCAAAATACATGTTTCAAGATCGATGCATATGCATCGTCAGGATTTGTAATCGATGCATCGAGAAAACAAATGAATCGTTACACCCCTACTCGTCAGACATACAATGTAACAGAGACATGTTTTAGAAAACAGTGATACCCCGTCTTTTTAAATTTGTAGATCTTTTCACCCGTTTTGTGCTAGTTCTTCACTTGCTTTTTGCAACTGAGCGTGTTTTGCTAGAGCGTCTAGTCTTCTTTACAGCAAGGACACGCCCTCTTCTCATACGGGTACCTGGAGGTTTACGTGACATCACCATCATGCCATGGCCTTCCTGTCCATTTCATCATTATTATTATAAGACTTTGTTAGAGCGCTGGTGACAACATCACTCATTATGTTTTTAGCGGTCGACTTTAGATGTGGTTTTGCTATACTGAATCCCCTTCTAAAAAAAGGCAGAGCCATTCGAAAAAGGCCTTTAAAAAGTCCACCGATCCCTGAAGCAAAACCGGACCCGTACATAACTCCGCCCCCTGCGTAGCCCGGAAGACCGTTACCGGCCTGAGCCCGGTAGTATGATATGTAGCGATCGGGATCCGGTTTGTACGGGGTGAGATAAGCCATTTTAAAACGGTTGATGTTTCACAGTTCTAAAATGTAGTTTGGTAACAACCTTTCCGTGAAACGCACGTCCTGGTTTAAATCGTCTTTTACTTCAACAGAGATTTTGTTGATGCAGCTCTTATTAACCCGTACGTAATGAGCTTTGTCGAATCTGACACTTGACTGTTTTCTTAGTTTCACCATCTATATATACAGTTGCTAATAAGGGTACATAGGCATCACCAACTGATTGATAGTCGATTATATCCGTGTAAACATATAGTGTGTAGAATCCGGCTCTTATATCAGATTGGAATGGTGCATACACGGTAGCTGTGTACCGTACGTCTTGATCTTCTCCGGGTTTGTTTACAATTTCTATAGAAACCCCAGGTTTTAAACCCAGAATGATTGCTAACTTACCAAAAAACGTTAGTGATACTCTCTGAGGTGCTTTTAGAAATACCTTATTCTTTATAGGGTCATGACCTAGTTGCACCCGTGGGGGAAGTGTTGCATTTATTTCCCTGAGTAATGAGTCTATGTCTCCAAAATACCCTGATTTTAATGTTTTACGATCCATAGATGTTTTTAGGGCCTTTCGAAAAGTTTGTATATTTAGGTCTCCCCTTGCATTACGGCCTTTGTCGTCATTCTGTAGCAAGCTTTGATCGCAGTCGATAATAAACTCCACATCCTTCTCGTTAATAGTGTGCCATGTCAGAGGATATTCAATTTCTACCAAAGCTACTTCCCATATACCTTTTAGATTTATAGCTCTAGCCAATCTAGTCCTATAATTAGATATATTGTTATCAGGGTAGATGTTCATCGATGCGTTGCATAGAAGCGTGACGTAGAATCCTTCCTCAGCCATGGTAATTATGTAATGACACCTGCCATGAATTCTCTATGGCTTTAACGGACCCTGCAGATGCAACACCTGTTTTTCAGCTATCCAGCTGTTAACCCTTATGGGTCTGAGCTGTTTTGGGGCTCTTTAGGTGTTTTGGTATGCCCTGACATTTGTGTTTATTTCAGCTACTTAAAACATACCATTTGCCAACATATAAATTTGCTGTATTTAGCACAAACTCTGCTACAATAATATGTGAGCAAAATTTATGTACATGTTTGCATTTTATAGAAAAAAAATAATATGCGTGGTTAGTACGTTTTGGGGAAAAAAATGTCACCGCAATGAGGCCATTTAACACATACTGAATAGTTGTAAACAATACTTTTGAGTTACTATTCTTGTAGGCTGGAATTTTTACTTCAAAATGAAGTGAAAATCATTCTGACCACTCTTTCAGAAAGATCAATATAACGATTTGAATTTCTTACATCAGTTTTTGGGTCAGCAGTGCTGTATGCGTGGGTGGTGTGAATGGTCATGAATATTAATGTAATTTACACCTGGGAAGACTAAAGACAGTCCCCCAATGGCTAATGGCCCAAGGTGCTGTGAGGCAGCCTGAACTAAGAATGATTCACTGATGAATAAAAAGTTAAAAAGAACAGCATTTATTCAAAATAGAAATCTTTCCTAAGAACATAAAGACTTAAAGTCATTCATATCACTTAACACATCCTTTCAAAAAAAAAAAAAAACATAAAAAGACCAAACTTGTTTTTTTTTATAAAAAAAATATATATAAAATATTGCTTATATAGTGCTTATATAAATAAAAAAGTGCATTCAAAGAATCCTAAAAAACTATCACAGGTTAAAAAAATTAAGCAGCATAACTGTTTACAACATTGATTTTTTAAAAAAAATTATATCAGAATGATTTCTGAAGACTGATGGTGACGATGTAAACAACAAAACAAAAGCAAAAAACTGTTAGCACATTATCCAAAGTAAACTGATGGACAATTATGATTATAGATGCACAATGTATCTGTTTATGGACAGAGAAACATCTATTGATGGGTAGACCGCGTCACCGCGAGTATCTGTTTATGGCCCATATAGACCGCACGCATTTACTGATACACTCAATGAACGGCTGTACCTAATACAAATAAAACATCTCCAGTTAACTAGTAGAGCATTCATTTAGTCCGCTCTTAAATAAGAGATCTAGAGCTAAAATGTTTTGTTTTTGAACTCAAGCTGAGCGCTCGTGTCCGCTGCTATCAGTGTCATGGATGCCAACAGTCTCTTGTGGCGACGCGCGCGGTCTTCACTCGCTCTTAGGACGTGCTCTTCAATCTATTGCCATTGTGGACACTATTCATTCCGGTGAAATCACAAAATAAAATGCACACAAACGTGTGTCCTATATACGTGTGTGTTTGATATAGACTGTAACCACTGATGAACATATTCGGTTTTGATGAGAGAAAAAAAAACTACAACGGGGGCAGATTCGAACCCATAAACCTCTGACACGCTTGGCAAACGATCTAACCACTAGACCACAGGAGACTCGCAGATCAATATATTTCACTAAATCATTACAACCTAAGCAGTTATTTAAAAAGTTTACACGAGCGTATAGGCCTACACGAGTGTTGTGAGTTAATATTTACTATAGTCAGAAAATGCATTTGAGCTCTATGATCAGAAAAGGAATTATAAAACACTAAACAACTTACTCCGAACTTGAATCCTCGGGGTCAATTAGGTTCTTCAAAATGGAACGTTTGTCGTCTGAGTTTCAAATTCCACTGAGAAAAAGGTGAATTATTCCCATTTGTCCATAATCCTCTGAAGGAGTAACGTTAGCGTGCTTCCATCCCTAAAACGCGATGAACTATCTGTGAATCTCTGATGAAGAATCTGTGTTTGGCATTGATCAGGGGGCGTGCCCCGTGTGATGCATAGATTTACCATGTCAAAAGCGCTGGGGGTGTGGCGGGCTCACCTAATTATCTATAATGAAGGGAGAGCGAAAAAACGAACTCTCCTTTGTTTCAAACGGATTACATAAACTGTAAATATATATTTTTTAAATAAATTACTTCATTTAAAAGAAGAGAATCTCAGCTTCATAAAGAGACATATTTCGTATCTCTGTGACAAGTATTGAGAGAGTTACAGTTAATATTTCGGACGCGTTTCAGAACGGACCTCACTGACAGAGACAAGGCAAAACGCGCATCATGTTTATTTTTCTTTATTTGACGAAAAGCACAACACTTTGTTTTTATTGTCAGTATCCACAAAAAAATAGACACTTAACAGGATCTAATGATGTACAACACTTATATTTAAGATCAAAATCAACAGAGTAATTTGATTCTCTTTTGCACTGATAAGGAAAAAATCCAGCAAAACGCGTGGACGCGGTTTTCGACCTCTAAGGGTTAAATTTGGAGGGCCAACCCCACCATTTGACTAGAACGTACGTGACTTTTCCACGTTTTTGTTTATGCAAAATCTTCTCAATCTTAAATGCTTTATGCTTATCATCACTAACAATAATTTTTGTAGTTCTTCCTCATAAAAACAACCATCGATAATTTCACCGTCGTAGTCTTGTAACCGGTATACGGGAGGGATACGTGGAATGCATGTGGTTATGGTGAAGTATTCCTCTGTATAATTCTGCTTATAGCCCTTAGTAAATATACCTTGGACTTTAGAGACTCTCACAACATCCCCTACAGCGTATTTAAAGGCGGGTGTCTCTTTACGCATTTTTCCGTATAAATAATTAAACACTATCGTCTCATTTTCTTTATGGACGTCCAGTGGGCGCATTTTGATGGATTTGTGATAACTGCAATTATAACCCTCTGTCAGGTCTTGCAGTATATCACAGTACCGCTCGGAATTTACAGACGTTAAAAATCTCCACATGATTATATATCGTACAAATAACAAATAAAATTTAAACACATTTCAAAATTTTTATCCAGCATGTATTCAATCATAATATCAACAATTTTACAAACATCGGGATGTTCATTTCTTGACATTTTACAAACATCAGTTACATACGTACAAAGACATTATATATTTCCTATTCTAAGAGATTCCTTGCATTCAGGCAACAGTTCGAGAACGTTTTTGATAGTCATACACGGTGTGTGGTTGACGGACATGTTTACCATATTATTCCATTCATTCGATATTTCCCTTCCAGTGTTCATTTGAATCAGTAACTTTGTTAGGCGTTTATCATCCACAGTCACGATATCATTTGTTGCATGATTATCATCGATAATCTTGTACAACAGGTTTGATATTTCACGTTTAACACATGATTTAAAGAAATGTTTGGCAATCCAGGAGGTGCAGCAGTTCCCCATCTTCACACTTCGGTAGGTCCGGGGTTTTCAGCATCAACGAGTTTCCAGTTGTCAACCGCGTTGTATACGATCTGTTCACAGGTTTCATCGACTAGTTTCTGTCTGATAGATGCCAGCTGTTCCACTACGTACATTTCATCTTTGAGCTCAAACAAAATCGTCTCGATAGATCCCTGGATTGTTTGCAGATGCGGTGTGACTCCACACAGGTTCAAAGCCTGAGCTAAGATGGTTTTCAGCTCAGGTTTGAGGAGTTTCAGACTGATCTCGTCAAAACAACCGTAAAAATAATATGCTGTTGGCTCGAATAAACACGAATGTCATGTTTGGGATGGATGGTCTATGGTACAACCAGTGCAATCCTTCTTCATTTGCTTATCAATCAAATATTCCAATATGACAGTAACGACTGCTTTAATAATCCTGTGGCCTGTATCACCTAGGCACCCGTCCAGCTCGTCACTGGACGTGACGTCAGGGGTCTCAGCTGCAACAGTAGCAGCAGCAGCAACACAACCACCAACTCCGTAGCTCGTGAGGAAGGCAAGATTGTGAAATCCAAGCTCCATACAAAATTTAGAGTGGGTAATCCTGTTGTTGTTGTGTATCCATCAACAGATCCAAGAGGAGAGAATCCCGAGAGAATGCTTTCTTGAGACATGGTGCGTGAATGATGTGATGTGTCTAGAGGCTGTCGTTTTAATGGTTGTAGAATGTGGGCGGAGCTACAAGAACACACCTCCTACTGTCCCGCACGAAGCGTGGGAACTGTTTGTCGTTTTCTCCCACGCCTCTTCACCATCTGGTGTGGGAGGGGTCTAGGGGTGGAGCCTACGTCTGGCTACTGTGCAGACCTCAGAGATGCCATTCTAACTTTTTGGATGTAAGAGTGTGGACGCATTTCGCTGAACTCCTCACATGGACTTTGTAACTTTTGGAATTAAAATCTCTAAACCTTTGGAGTTGGATAAATCTTTGGACATACCTTTGGATGTATCTTCGGATAACCTGCTGGTGCTGGATATATCTTTGGAGATGGATATATCGTTGGAGTTGGACAATCTTTGGAGATGGATAATTCTTGTTCTTCTTTCAACAACAAACGGACTTGTAAAAACATAAGTCAGTTTTTTAAAATGTATGTATGTGTTTTTGATACTGTGATTTTTAACATGATGTAGTTTTAATATCATGACGTGTTTTATGTAAAATGTAACATTTTACAAGTAATGAAAGTTAAATGTATCTTTTTGTAATGAAAAAACTCTTAACCTGTTAACCTTCACACCCACTCGGGGGCTCACAGCTGAAAATGACATACCTGGATTAAAATAAATACAGCTCCTGAGAACAGTGTACCACAGGCACAATTAAGGTATCTTTGGAAAGAAGACAATTGGGACTCTACTAACAATCTATCAGAGTTGATAATACTCAAACAGATAAAAAATTATAAAAGTTGAAGTGCCTCAAAAATAATGTGCGCTACAAATAATGTTTTATTATTTCATGTACAAATATATAAAAATAGACCTGGAGGAATCCAGATAGGTAAAGGATTGAAAGCCACAAGTCTCATCAGTATATATTTTAAATTTGAGGAAGATATAATGAAAAATGGGGTTCCTGCAAACTTATTTCCAAGACTATGTCAGTTCCCTTTCTCCCTCCCCCTGCCTCCCCCTGACTCTTCCTGCTCAGCTACTGTTCGGACGCTCTTGCTTACTGCTCCGCGCTTTGCTCTATCGCTTTTATTTTTTTATTGCTCTATCGTGTTTATATTTTCATATTTTATTTCCTTTTATCACCTAATTTCAACTTCAGCAAATCAGCACAGTGCTCAAACGCTTGATTACTAGAAAAAAGCGGAATACTTTTCTCCGACCAGCCTCCCACTGAAAAGCTTACATTTCGGGGAAGAGAAAACACAACTGCCTACATTCATAAGGATAAGAGAAAATGCCTCTTCTGGAATCTACTTGCTGCACTAACTGCCAGAGACCAGATAATGCAGAAACCAATATGGCAAAAGAAATCAAAACTGTTTTAAAAACTTTTGATCTGACTCAGCATGTACATGGACCCACACACAATCGTGGACACACTCTAGATCTACTTATCAGTAAGGGTCTAAACCTCTCATCGATTGTTATTAAGGATGTAGAACTGTCTGATCATTTCTGTATTTTCTTTGATATTTTGATCTCTCCTGCCATTGAAGCTAGATCTGTGTCTGTCAAGAAGAGATGCTTAAATGAGAACACTAGTGTAGTATTTATGAAGGCTATATCTTTAAAACCAAGCATATCTGCTGACTCTGTTGATTTTCTCCTTGAATCTTTTAACTCAAAAATTAAAAGTATAATTGATCATATTGCTCCTGTGAAAGTCAGGAAGAATAGTGGTAGACAAAAAGCACCTTGGAGAAACTCAACAGCTGTGCAAAACATGAAAAGACAATGCAGAAGAGCAGAGCGCATGTGGCGGAAGACAAAACTTGTAGTCCATTATAACATCTACAAAGACAGCATCCATGCTTTTAATATGGAACTAGGCAAAGCTAGACAGACTTTCTTCTCAAATATTATAAACAGCAACTTAAACAACACACGCACTCTTTTTGCTACTGTAGAGAGACTGACAAACCCACCAAGCCAGATTCCCAGTGAAATGCTCTCAGACAGCAAGTGCAGTGAGTTTGCCTCTTTCTTCTCTGAGAAAATCAATAATATTAGAAAGGTGATGAGCTCATCCTTGAGTTGCGGTGGGGTCAAACAGATCAGACCACTACCTGAGAAAGTAGTTACTATGTCTGTTTTCGAAGAAATTGATGGCAAAATTTTGGAAGAAACCGTACAGCACCTTAAAACATCAACCTGCGCCCTTGACGCACTTCCCACATCTTTTTTCAAAAGTGTGTTAAACAGCTTAGAAGCGGATCTACTAGAAGTGGTAAATGCCTCACTTTTCTCTGGGAGTTTTCCAAACTCCCTGAAAACTGCAGTTGTTAAGCCCCTCCTGAAAAAGAGCAATCTTGATAAGACCATATTAAGCAATTATAGACCGATCTCAAATCTTCCTTTTATAGGCAAGATCATTGAAAAAGTTGTCTTCAATCAGCTGAACAAATTCTTAAGCCTGAATGGTTACTTTGACAATTTTCAATCTGGTTTCCGATCGCATCACAGCACAGAGACAGCGCTCATAAAGATAATAAACGATATTCGCTTAAATACTGATACAGGCAAATTATCAGTGCTGGTACTACTCGACCTCAGTGCTGCATTTGACACTGTCGATCACAACATACTTCTTGACAGGCTGGAAAACTGGGTGGGGCTTTCTGGGATAGTCCTAAAATGGTTCAGGTCTTACTTAGAAGGGAGAGGTTATTATGTGAGTATAGGAGACCATAAGTCTGAGTGGACATCCATGACATGCGGAGTCCCCCAGGGCTCAATTCTTGCGCCACTCCTATTCAACCTGTATATGCTCCCAATGAGCCAAATAATGAGAAAGAACCGAATCTCTTACCACAGCTATGCAGACACACAGCTCTACTTAGCCCTATTGCCTAACGATTACAGCCCCATTGACTCCCTGTGCCAATGCATTGATGAAGTAAATGGTTGGATGTGCCAAAACTTTCTTCAGTTAAACAAAGACAAAACTGAAGTCATTGCGTTTGGAAACAAAGATGAAGTTCTCAAGGTGAATGCATACCTTCACTCTAGAGGTCTAACAACTAAAAATCAAGTCAGGAATCTTGGTGTGTCTCTAGAGTCAGACCTTAGTTTCAGTAGTCATGTCAAAGCAATTACTAAATCAGCATACTATCAACTGAAAAATATTGCAAGAATTAGATGCTTTGTTTCCAGTCAAGACTTAGAGAAACTTGTGCATGCTTTCATCACCAGCAGGGTGGATTATTGTAATGGACTCCTCACTGGCCTTCCTAAAAAGACCATAAGACAGTTGCAGCTCATACAGAACGCTGCTGCCAGGATTCTGAGCAGAACCAGAAAATATGAACATATCACACCAGTCCTCAGGTCTTTACACTGGCTCCCAGTTACATTTAGGATTGATTTTAAAGTATTAGTATTGGTATATAAATCATTCAATGGGCTAGGACCTCAATACATTGCAGATATGCTCACTGAATATAAACCCAACAGATCACTCAGATCATTAGGATCACATCAGTTAGAAATACCAAGGGTTCACTCTAAGCAAGGAGAGTCTGCTTTTAGCTACTATGCCAGCTGCAGCTGGAACCAGCTTCCAGAAGAGATCAGATGTGCTCCTACAGTAGTCACATTCAAATCCAGACTCAAAACACACCTGTTTAGCTATGCTTTTACTGAATGAGCACTGTGCCACTGTTCGTCCGACTGTTTTTACTGTACTTTATTTTATTTTTTATTCTAAACTGTTTTAATTATTCTTATTTGTTTTGATTATTTTATTTTCTCCTATGTAAAGCACTTTGAATTACCATTGTGTATGAAATGTGCTATATAAATAAACTTGCCTTGCCTTGCCTGAGGCACATACCCAGAAATGACATCCCCAAACTAAAATAATTGCAGTTTGCTGAACTATTTGCACTACATGCACAATTTAGACATATTTAAAAGAAGACACTTTAGAGTTTATTACCCAAATCTTAAAGTTGAAAAAACTTTCACAGACAAAAATTTATAGAATCTGAAGTGTCTTGAAGATAATTTGTACTGCAAGTAACATTTGATTATTTAATGTAAAAATAAATGAAATCAAACCTGGAAGAATCCAGTTAGGTAATTGATTGAAAGACACAAGTCTCATCAGTTTATGTTTCACATTTGAGGAAGATATTATGAAAAATGAGATTCCTACAATATTTTTTCCAAGACTATGTCCAGGTACCAAGGGTACATCAAAAAGCAACCTACTGACCAAATGTTATGAAGGGTACTGCAAGCCCTTTTGGTCAATTCATAAAATAGTTCATAATAGTTATAAAATAATAGTTATAAAATAATACACACAACCATAAGACTTTATGTAAGTGATTTATTTGCACAACAGAACAAAAAAATATTATGAAATATATAAATCAAAAAATAACTGAACTTCTTTCAGCTGGTTGGCTGGTGCTTGGATGCCCCTCTTCTTCTGAAGATTCAACTTGATTGCTGTTGCATGGGAAAGAATGGAAAGATAATTAGCACTGCATGTAAAGTAAATAATTCAGTTGAGTTTTTATATGGCTGGCCATTCAATCAACAATCAAACTGATGGGCAGTCGTTTAGACAGCATTCATACTAAAGCTCATCCATTCAATCAACAATCAATGGCCGGTGATGGCCAGTGATACAGACAGCATTCATATGGATGGACAGACATAGAGCCAACAATCACACCGATGGCCGGCCATCAGACAGGAATATGCAATTTTGATAGCATACAACTCCTTCCTATTTATCTCTAGCACATATTTTCTGCAATTCTTCCCAACACACACACACACACACACACACACACACACACACACACACACACACACACACACACACACACACACACACACACACACACATATATATATATATATATATATATATATATATATATATATATACAAAGTATACATTTTTACAGTATAATATACATTTACAGTACAAATACAAATAGACCGAAACCATTAGGATGTAGTGTGCTGTAAATATTATGTATATTATACTGTAAAAATGTTAGATAGATAGATGGATAGATAGTGTGTGTGTGCCAGGAAAAACGACAAACAAAACAACTGCACAACAGTCCAACACATATAAATAGATACAAATAAATAAATGTATATAAAAGTAGCATAATCTTTTCAGACCACAATTCATTTACCTTATGAAACAAATAGGAAACCAAACACTCATTCACTAATTCTCTTCTCTCTCTCTCTCTCTTCTCTCTCTCTCTCTCTCTCCTCTCTCTCTCTCTCCTCTCTCTCTCTCTCTCTCTCTCTCTCTCTCTCTCTCTCTCTCTCTCTCTCTCTCTCTCTCCCACACACACACGCACGTATTATGTGCATGCTACATCAATTATATAACGTTATAGCAACTCACCGATATAAAAATGGATCATCTTTTCCGTCCGGAAGCATATCACCCTCGTCGCTGTCTGTCTTCACTCCCCTCAATTCATCATCGCTGCCTCGAGTGATCTCGAACATCTTCAGCAGAAAAAAAACTTCTTTTGACGATCCATATGATGACAGAATCCGTCCAGTGAGTAAGACGCGAAAACAGATGTTTGTTGACTAGGGAACCGTCTACTGTAGCTTGTTAGCTAGCTGGCCTGTCAGATGACAGGGGTGTCGTCAGAGCCTGCGTCGCAGGTGAGCTGCTCAAACTGATTGGAGAGCGGGGAGAGCAGGGGGAGAGCGCCGGATTCAAATAAAAAAAAACATCTTGATGAGTGAGGAATTCAAACTTCCCGGGTATCGTTGGATTCGTTTACTGATTGGCTACATTTTCTATCAGTCATATAATTTCGACGATTTCATTGGCTTTCGTTGTAAAGACAAAATGATAGGACGTGCATATCATGACGACACAAAAACTGACTGCAGTGTTTGGATATTTTGAGCTAGATATCGCCTATCTTTGTTTGTGTGTGCGGTCTAAATGTGTTCATTACACTCTAAGCAACACACACATATAACCTTTTGGTACCGGGAGTCTGTTTTTTATGCGTTATTTATTGCATAACAGACAAATATGAGACGTCACCCTGAAGAAATGCGATGTAAACAAAGGAATAATTATCAATATTACAACGTTGTTGTTTCTTTGGACTAAAAATGCTCCATGGGATGTTATTCAGTGGACCCTCAGCTTTCCATTCAATCTGGAACTTTTAGCAGTGGATGCGTGTGTGGCTCGTTATTACAACAATACTGGTAAGAGCTCCGTTTTTGATTATGTGTGTTTTGATGTGTACTGCTTGCCTAAATGCAATAAATACATTTGTTATAAGCTTTCCATCGAAAAACAGTGCTCTATCATCGATGCTTGAGGCTTAGACCTTTAAAATGATATATAGTTTGCCAAGATTAATGGTCTTCTTTCACGTTAAATCTATTCATAAACATTAAACTAGTGTGG
Organism: Chrosomus eos; assembly: GCA_036326025.1. NCBI lineage: Eukaryota > Metazoa > Chordata > Actinopteri > Cypriniformes > Leuciscidae > Chrosomus > Chrosomus eos. The sequence goes on along the minus strand of JAZAVI010000092.1, from coordinate 205,444 downwards.
GGAGGAATGCTTCAGAGCGACGGCGCTCTCGCGAACGTTAAGAGGTTAACTTGTTTTTATTTTCTGTAAATGACTGAGCGTTGATCTTTTAACGTTTTAACATTTTTAAAATGTTGTTTAGATGTTTTAGTACTAACACGTTTTTGATAACTTTAAGATAACTTTTTAATGAATGTTTTAACATTTTACAATGTATGAGCGCTAAAGACATGTGCATTTTAAACTTTATACAACCTTTTTATACACCTTTAAATACTGTCATTGTGAAAGTACAGCTTTTCTTCAAATATATGTTAGAAATTAGATCTATTTGCTTGATATAATTGTAATACATACGGTTTTAGTTATTTTGTAATTGAAAACCCTTTTTAAAATAGTTGTTTTATGTAAAAATGGAACATTTTAGAAATTACAAGTACAACTTCAAATGTGGTCTGTGGGAGAATTTTCCCACGGTCACATGACAGTCCGGAAGTGGGAGTGAGGGGGCGGGGCTAACGTGGGAGATTTCCCACGCTACATATGTACAGACCGGAAGTGGGACCACCATGGCCCCCACCCGTGGGAATTTTTTTATAGGGGGGCAATAAATCACTCAAAATGACAGAAGCCGCCCTTCATTCTCTCTTATTTATTCAATGTTGTATACATTATTATATTGCATCTGCAGCAGCATTGTGAACTTTTGTAAAGATACGTCTAGCCATTAACTTTTAAATGCATTATTACATTCAAATTGCAAACACATGAGCAGAGTCTCCACATGAAAGACCCACAACTGGCAGATGAACGTGCGACAACATTTCTCTCAGAAAGAGTAGGAAATTATATTAAATTAAATGGAGGATTTTAACTGTGTTTACGGTGACAGGATGATTGGCAGGGCAGTTTACGGTGACCGGATGATTGGTAGGAAAGACAGGATGATTGACAGGGCAGACAGGATGATTGACAGGGCAGTTTACGGTGACAGGATGATTGGCAGGGCAGTTTCCGGTGAGAGGATGATTGCCAGGCCAGTTTACGGCGGCAGGATGATTGACAGGGCAGACAGGATGATTGACAGGCCAGTTTACGGTGACAGGATGATTGACAGGGCAGTTTACAGTGACAGGATGATTGACAGGGCCGTTTACGGTGACAGGATGATTGACAGGGCAGTTTACGGTCACAGGATGATTGGCAGGCCAGTTTATGGTGACAGGATGATTGACATGGCAGTTTCCGGTGACAGGATGATTGCCAGGCCAGTTTACGGTGACAGGATGATTGACAGGGCAGACAGGATGATTGACGGGCCAGTTAGGGTGACAGGATGATTGCCAGGCCAGTTTACGGTGACAGGATGATTGACAGGGCAGTTTACAGTGACAGGATGATTGACAGGGCAGACAGGATGATTGGCAGGGCAGTTTACGGTCACAGGATGATTGACATGGCAGTTTACGGTGACAGGATGACTGACAGGGCAGACTTTTAAATGCATTATTACATTCAAATTGCAAACACATGAGCAGAGTCTCCACATGAAAGACCCACAACTGGCAGATGAACGTGCGAAAACATTTCTCTCAGAAAGAGTAGGAAATTATATTAAATTAAATGGAGGATTTTAACTGTGTTTAGGGTGACAGGATGATTGGCAGGGCAGTTTACCGTGACCGGATGATTGGTAGGGAAGACAGGATGATTGACAGGGCAGACAGGATGATTGACAGGGCAGTTTACGGTGACAGGATGATTGGCAGGGCATTTTCCGGTGACAGGATGATAGCCAGGCCAGTTTACGGGGACAGGATGATTGGCATGGCAGTTTCCGGTGAGAGGATGATTGCCAGGCCAGTGTATGGCGGCAGGATGATTGACAGGGCAAACAGGATGATTGACAGGCCAGTTTACGGTGACAGGATGATTGACAGGGCAGTTTACAGTGACAGGATGATTGACAGGCCAGTTTATGGTGACCGGATGATTGGTAGGGAAGACAGGATGATTGACAGGGCAGACAGGATGATTGACAGGGCAGTTTACGGTGACAGGATGATTGGCAGGGCAGTTTCCGGTGACAGGATGATAGCCAGGCCAGTTTACGGGGACAGGATGATTGGCATGGCAGTTTCCGTTGAGAGGATGATTGCCAGGCCAGTTTACGGCGGCAGGATGATTGACAGGGCAGTTTACGGTCACAGGATGATTGGCAGGGTAGTTTACGGTGACAGGATGATTGGCAGGCCAGTTTACGGTGACAGGATGATTGACATGGCAATTTACGGTGACATGGCAGTTTACAGTGACAGGATGATTGACAGGGCAGTTTACAGTGACAGGATGATTGACGGCTGTTTACGGTGACAGGATGATTGACAGGGCAGTTTATGGTGACAGAATGATTGACAGGGCAGACAGGATGATTGACAGGGCAGTTTACGCTTGTCAGGATGATTGACAGGGCAGTTTACGGTGACAGGATGATTGACAGGGCAGTTTACGGTGACAGAATGATTGACAGGGCAGACAGGATGATTGACAGGGCAGTTTACGGTGACAGGATGATTGACATGGCAGTTTACAGTGACAGGACGATTGCCAGGGCAGTTTACGGTGACAGGATGATTGACAGGGCAGACAGGATGATTGACAGGGCAGTTTACAGTGACAGGATTATTGGCAGGGCAGTTTACGGTCACAGGATGATTGACAGGGCAGTTTACAGTGACAGGATGATTGACAGGGCAGTTTACGGTGAGAGGATGATTGACAGGGCAGTTTACGGTGACAGGATGATTGACATTTTAAAAAAATATATATATAGATATTATATATAATATAACATAGAAAACAGTTATTTTAGTAATAACATTCCACAATATTACTGTTTTAACTGTATTTTTGATCAAATAAATGAAGTCTTCTTTCAAACACATAAAAAAAAACGTACCAACGCCAAACTTTTTATCGGGGGTGTATATTCTAGGTTTTTTATTTGTAATATATATTTCGGTGTATATTATTATTACTATTTTGACCTATATATAATTAAAAAGCATGTAAAGAGGAATTATATGTCTTAAGTGTTAAATAACCGCTTTAGAAATCTGGCACTGAAACCTTTAATTACTTATTTTAATTAATTCTAAAAATATATCAGTGCCATTGTTTTGTCTCAAGATGCTCACCAGTAATGTTTTTTTCTAAGGTGCGTTTATAAAAGCTACTTAAAGGGTACCTATCATGGAATTTTGAAAATTGCCCTTCATGTAGTGTGTAACATAGATCTAAGTGAACAAAAACATCCTGCAAAGTTTTAAATATGAAAGTTCAACGTATACAAAGTTATTGTCTTTCAAAAGTAAGAGTCGACTCTGAGTCGCTGATATGAATCGATAGACGAACGATGCATTTTCTCTAACTTTCGTACGTCACTTGTACAAGTTTTTTGAATTTGACACGCCCACTCATTGCGCGCGCCAGAAAACAGTGAAAACAACATGTCGACGAGCTGTTCTGAAGTGCGAAGCAAAAGCGAACTTTTTTTTCACTGCCCAGGGACGAGCATGTGAAGAATCAGTGGCTAGAGTTTATATTTACAACTATACCACACAGGTATAGCCACCTTGAGCTGTGTTCGCGTCATTTTAATGAGGATTCCTTTACAAACATAAAAGCTTTCATGGATTCGCAAGTCGGTTGATACTGAAGGAACGTTTAGTACCAAGTTTATTTGGATCGGCTTCATCCTCCGAATCACAACCTGTAAGTACTGTTAATAATTTTTGCTTTTATGGGTTTTGTAGCATGCTCAATAAGTGTGTGTGTGTGTGTGTGTGTGTGTGTCAGTTACGCTCAACGCAGCTTAGGTCTCCAAGCTGTGTGTGTGTGTGTGTGTGCCAGTTACGCTCAGCGCTTAGGTCTGTGTGTGTGTTTTTTGAAATATGTAAAATGTTTGTCGTTGTTATTGGAGTTGTCATAAAGAATAGAGCGTATTGTAGTACTGCAGTGCTTTATCAATATGTTTAAGCTTTGGGTTAACGCAAACAATAACTGACTGGGTCATCTGACCAATCACCGCCGCTTAGCGTCACGCAAAGGCGGGGTTTGAAAAATGAGTCGTCAAACGAATCATTTGGGAGTCGGTGAGCAAATCAGGTAAAAATAAATGCATGCAATGACAAAAAACACTTTTGTTGTCTTATAATATGCATGTAAAACTGTTGTTGGGGACTCCCAGAACAATATTAGGAACATTTTAAATGCCATAATAGGTACCCTTTAACTGCCCTACCCTGTCTATCTGAGAAACCAGGTCTACAAGTTTCATCTTGTAAATCTTTTTACGCACCTTAGAAGAGATATTGCTTCCAGCGCCCGATGTTCCTCGTTGAAAAAACGCTAATTTACATGATCAACTATGTTTTCTTTCACCTTCTACAGGAAGAAAATGAACACACTCAATGAGTTTTTCTGCTTGTTTTCTTAGTGACTTACATTGTAGGAAGTCGTTCCTGGTCCTGGGAACAATGTTGGTGAAAGTGACTGTGGAAATCAACAGACATGAAGAGTGTGATTATCACGTCAAGAGAAAATGATCCGTGCATTCGTTCCTAAGACATTTCTAATATGATCTTCTACATGATCTGAGATGATGGAGGATCATTTCTGAGAGCAGAATCTCCAGGACTTTACCTCTGTCAGAGAACTTCTTCAGCTCCTCTTTGAAGAAATCCTCCAGTTTGTCTCTCAGCTGACGGACAGATTCTCTCACGACATCAAAAGAGGAGAGAGGACTGAAGGGATTGTCATTTATGTCTGTAGATTCAGGAGGAGCTGAGAGAGACTGGAAACTCTACAGAAAACAGAAATCAAAGCTCATCACCTCCACACTTCAGCCAATAACCTGCACTACTGTCAGATTTGTGCGGCTCTTGTTGATCTTTAGTAACTCTCCTCAATCCAGCACTTTCACAACATCAGCTTCATTCTCATTTTCATTACATCATGTTCTAGTGTTTGCCACTTACACTGTATGTGAACTTTCTAGAAAATCACTTGGATGATCAAACATCTGGCAATAATATAAATGTCAAGTGCTTCAATGAGTCCTGTTGAGTAAATTGAATCAGGAAAAGCCTGTCAAAGGCAACGAGTAGATTTACCTTTATTAATAACTTTTGAGAAGTTCTAAACTTTTGCCTCTGAAATTCACAAGGACTCTTAGGACATTATTCCAATGTCAGGGTTTGTGGTTTATATCAACAGATATAAAGCAGATATATCATGCTAGTGCAATACGTTCTAGCATTTGCCATTTACACTATATTTAAACTTTCTAGGAAAACACTTGGATGCTCAAACATCTGGCAATATCATTGTAACAGATCAAGTGCATCAATGGCATCAAACAGCAGGACTGAGTAGAATTGATTAATTCTGAAGTCTTTGACTCATTCTGTCTCATTCGACACGATCCCAATGTCAGGTTTTGTGGTTTAAATACACTGCAGCAGAAGAAGAGTCTGACTGATGACTATATAATAACCGAACACACAGATCAACACTTCAGTCAACAGCTCATTCTGCTCTCATGAAATGTTTCTCTGTGAGTTTCTTGCTCAAGTCCACTATGATCATGTTCTTCTAGATCATGGTTACCTGCAGGAAATGGATGTGATCCTGTGTGTGTGAAAGCTGCTCCAGCTCAGCGTCTCTCCTCCTCAGATCATTGATCTCCTGCTCCAGTCGCTCCAGTCGTCCTTCAGCTCGACTCACTGCAGTCTTTTCCTGATCTCTGATCCGCTGTGTCGCCTCAGAGCGGCTTCTCTCAATGGAGCGGATGAACTTAGTGAAGATCCTCTCACTGTCCTCCACTGCTGTCTGTGCAGAGCGCTGTTACACACACACATCACAATCACACAGTGTCTTCAGTGAGTCCTGACTGAGACGTCTCAAACTTCTCTTCTTCTCCAGACTCACCTTATGAGACGCCACAGCCTCTCTCAGCTGCTGAAGATCTTTCTCTCTCTGCTGGATCCTCTGCTGGAATGACCTCTGCGTCTCCTTCAGCTGGTGCTAAAGGACAAACCAGTGACAGGAGAAACATCACACAAATCATCACAGGGTTCCAGACTGCGATCAAAATGGTCGCATACGTGACCATTTTTTGAGAATGTGCGAGTTAAAATTGTATGTGGTCACATGTGTGCGAGTGCATGATCATGTACTCAGTTAAATTCACGCATGCGCAACAGAAAACGGCATTGTATCAGCAGCTGCTGCAGTCTGTAACTTATGTTCAAAATGAACGAGTACATCATGAATCCATTTTCCAAACCGTGTTTTTGACTTATCCTGAATCACTACGGTACGCCTATAATAAGTGTTTATATTCTGACACTTTTATCCCGGGGTCGGCTCGGCTGCGGAGTTGCCAGTGCCTGCGTGACTCGCCATAGACATTAACGGAGAGAAGTAGCTAGTAGGATTGTAAAATGTTTCGGAGTGATTGATAATTAAATTAAATTAAATTAATTATTTAATAATCAAATATAACGATTAATACAACGTGTCATCACCAGCGCCGCCTCAGATGCATGCGTCAGAATGTGTGACTGTTGTGGACGTGCTTTTCCTGGAACAACGCACTGAAAACGGCAACAAAAACCCAATGAATTCACAACGATTTAATGAAATATTGTCCTCATATTATCTTAGACAGTGTTGACAATGGCAATTATTACATAGGAGGAAGGATGGAAATAAAAATCGACTACTACAATATTGGCAGTGTGGTGGTAGTGGGGAGTGGAGGTGGTGATGGTGATGGTAATGACGATGGTAATAAATAATAAATGGTTACTTTGTTTACGCACACACACACACACATACACATACCCACACTCACACCCACCCACCCACCCACACACACTCAAAGACCAACACTTTTATGTCAATTATGGAATTACAAGATTGTTCACTCGACTGCACTATGTTGGTTTGTATGTCTGACTGTTAAATAAAAAAAGAAAAATGAAATAGTGTCCTCATGTTATGTATTATGAAAGTCCCAAATTAATCATCGTTATCATTAGTCGTGCATTGCTGCTTGAGCGGCGCGCGCTGAATGAATAACCGTACGTTGAGCACTTTGCTAGCGCTTTATTTAACTCAAAGAAACGCACCCTATATGAGATTAATCAGATATATAAAAAATAAACATAATATTACTAATTATATCTGCACAAAATGACGTGAATGCACAAGTGAACTTGAACTAATACGTTACGTGCCATTCAGAATGATCATGTTGTGGACGCGCTCTTCCTGGAACAACGCGACACGGCAACTAAACCCAAATAATTCACAATGGTTTATTACAACATTGTTCTCTTTATAATGTTATGTAATATGTAAATAAAAATATGTATGTTAGTCTGGAGCCCTGCATCAGGTAAACAGATATAAATCCAGTATAGGTGAAGTCTGATCGGTTAACCCTCTGAGGTCTGAGCTGTTTTGGGGCTCTTTCGGTGTTTTGGTATGCCCTGACATTTGTGCTTATTTCAGCTACTTAAAACATACCATTTGCCAACATATAAATTTGCTGTATTCAGCACAAACTCTGCTACAATAATATGTGAGCAAAATTGATGTACTTGTTTGCATTTTATAGAAAAAAAATAATATGCGTGGTTAGTACGTTTTGGAAAAAAAAATGTCACTGCAATAAGGCCATTTAACACATAATGAATAGTTGTCCACAATACTTTTGAGTTACTATTCTTGTAGGCTAGAATTTTTACTTCAAAATGAAGTGAAAATCATTCTGACCACTCTTTCAGAAACATCAATATAACGATTTGAATTTCTTACATCAGTTTTTGGGTCAGCAGTGCTGTATGCGTGGGAGTGTTAATGCCCATGAATATTAATGTGATTTACACCTGGGAAGACTAAAGACACTCCCCCAATGGCTAATGGGCCATCAAGGTGCTTTGAGGCAGCCTGAACAAAGAATGATTCACTGGTGAACAAAAAGTTAAAAAGAACAGCATTTATTCAAAATAGAATTTACGTTCTTTCCTAAGAATGTAAAGACTTAAAGTCATTACTATCACTTAACACATCCTTTCAAAAAAACAAACATAAAAATACCAAACTTGTTTTTTTTATAAAAAAAATATTTTTATTCAAAGAATACTAAAAAAAAACTACCGCAGGTTTAAAAAACTGTTTGAATAGACTCATGGGCGAATGCGAGTCTACAGAGCTCAGTTGCGGTCCAGTTTCCCGTGCAGGAAGAAATCGCAGTGTCTGTGGAACCATGTCAACATCGGTCTCTGTTTTCCTTGACAGCGTGGACTGCATGTTGCTCGTCTGCTTGTTTGCCTTGGCTCTCTTCGGAACTGGTGCTTGGACATTGTCACATCTGTTATAAAAAAAGAAGAAAGAAAAAGTGTGAGCATGCTGATAAGACAATCAAAGAAACTGTATTATTATCATTATCAATCACTAATTACCATGGATTTAAAAAAGACATATTTGTAATTTCACACAAGAATGGGAACTTTTACATTATGACGATGTAAACACAATTAGGCTACATTTCATCTGTAAAATATTACGTCTATGCACTTACTCAGTATTATTCTCGATCGCACTGAGAACTGAACGACACCTGCGTGTCCCTCTGCGAGGTGCTGGAGAAGGAGAACGTGATGCAGCCAATTTCCTAAAAAACAAAACAAAATAACTGTTAGCATACATTATGTATACAACAGAGTTATTGAATATTCTGTACTGAATATGCATCTGTTACTGAATATTCTATATAGGTATTATTTTTTTTTTGTATTATGTTTTGTTATTGAGTGTTAAAGCTGCCGTGACAATATAATTTCCTGCAAAGGATCAATAAAGTATCAACAACAACAACAACATCTGTTGATGGCCCATATAGAATGCATGCTGATAACACAATCAAAGAAACTGTATTATTATTACGCTTATCAATCACTAATTACCATGGATTAATTTCACACAATAATAGGAACTTTTACATTATGACGATGTAAACGATATTACGTCTATGCACTTACTCAGTATTATTCTCGATCGCACTGAGAACTGAACGAGACCTGCGTGTCCCTCTGCGAGGTGCTGGAGAAGGAGAGCATGATGCCACATTCCTAAAAACAAAACAAAATAACTGTTAGCATACATTATGTATACAACAGAGTATCTGTTGATGGCCCATATAGAACGCACGCATTTATTATGTACACTCAATGAACGGATCGTTCGCGATCGACACATCGCTACATTTCAAACATTTACACCTGTATTCACAGTGCATAAGGCAGTAAGCATGATAATTAGTGTCATAGGCTAACTAAAACTGAACATTTGCGAGTATCTATGGCCCATATAGACAGCACGCATTTAGGGATAGGCTACACAATGAACGGATTGTTCGCGAACGAACGACACATCACTAACTTACATTTCAAACATTACACCTGTATTCACAAACAAGTATTTACGCATGATGAAGTGTCATAGGTTAAACAAAACTGAACATTTATATATAACATATTGTATTTAGACAGAATCTATCACGTTTTTACCAGAGTCTGAAATATCACATATAACCTAGCAGTTATTCCCCAAAAAATGCATTACACATAGGCTAAGGCAGTAGGCTATTTTAGCATGATAAGTCATGGGCTAACCAAAACTGAACATTTATATATAAAATATATTGTATTTAGACAGTATCACATATTTTACCGGAGTCTGAAATATATTTATCTCAATCACATAACCTAGAAGTTATTCTCGAACAAAATGCACTACACATAAGGCAGTAGGCTATTTAGCATGATAATCAGTGTCATAAACTAATCAAAACTGAGTGAAAAATATGTATGCTATATACAAATATGTTCAGAGAATATCACATTTAAAAAGTTTACACGAGCATACAATGTTAGGGATATTGTGAGGTATTTCCTATGTCAAAAGCTAGCCAAAACTAGGCAAAATATAAAATTCATTTGAGCTCTATATGATAAGAAAACGAATTATAACACTAAAAAACTTACTCCGAACTTCTATCCTCGGTTGGATCAATTCGTTCTTGAAAATGCAGCCTTTTCGTCGTCCGAATTGCAATCTTCCTCTGAAGAAAATGTGAATTCGTCATCACTGTCCAGAATCATCTGAAGGGCCTCTCTGTCGGAGTAGCGTGCTGCTGCCATCCTCCAAACGCGATGAACTAACAGTGAATGATCTGAAGCTTCATGTTTTTGTGGCTGGATCGCGGGGCGTGCCGCGTGTGCGATGCATAGATCACCTATTTTACCATGTGAAAAGCGCTGGGGGCGTGGCGATCTGAGCTGATTAATGATAATGAGGGGAGAACGAAACAACTGTAACTCTCCTTGGTTTCAAACGGATTACATAAACTGGAAATAATTTTTTTTTAGTAGCTTACTTCATTTAAAAGAAGAGAATCTCAGCTTCATAAAGAGACATCTCTCGTATCTCTGTGACAAGTATTAACAGAGTTACAGTTATTTTTTCGGACGCGTTTCAGAATGGACTTCACTGACGGAGAGAAGGTAAAACGCGCATCATGTTTATTATTCTTTATTTGACGAAAAGCACAACACTTTGTTTTTATTGTGAGTACCCTAAAAAAAATAGAAACTAAACAGGATCTAATGATGTACAACACTTAAATGTAAGATAAGAATCAACAGAGTAATTTGAGTCTCTTTTGCACTGATAAGGAAAAAAGTGAGCTCATCACGCCCCCGTGACAGCCGACCTCAGAGGGTTAAAGATCTTGCATGTTAAAGTTATTTTCATCAATTTATTTAATCAATTTTATAGGGATAGTTCACCCAGAAATGTGAATTCTTTTATTGTTTACTCATCCTCATGTCTTTCCATACTTGTATGATTTTCACTTGCATAACACAAAAGAATGTATTATGAATAATGTCTCTGTTTCCAGGGCTAAAACAGCGTTCAGACAGAGAGAGTGAAAACAGACATTAAATATGTAAATGTATTCTAGTAGAGCCATAAAATAAATGATGAGCCTGTAAATGAGTAGTAAGAGACTCCTTCAAGTTCATACCTGATTCTCTGTCCTCTGAGCTGCAGCTGATACGGTGTCGTGGTTTTTATGTTCATCTATACACAGCACACATATACACTTCTGATCAGTGCGGCAGAAAACCTCGAGGATCTTGTCGTGTTTCTGGCAGATCATCTCCTGCAGTCGTCCAGTGGCGTCAGTCAGATTGTGTCTCTTTCCTTTAAAGAAACTCTCATGTTGTTCAAGGTGACTCTGACAGTAAGAGTTCAGACACCCCAGACACGACTTGACGGCTTTGTGTTTTCTTCCAGTACAGACGTCACACTGCACATCTCCAGCTCCAGCGTAACAGTCAGCAGCAAGTTTAGTCTTCTTCAGTTTCTCCACCACTTCAGTCAGCATGGTGTTTTTAGCTAAAGCAGGTCTTGGACTGAAGGTCTGTCTGCACTGAGGGCAGCTGTAGACTCTCTTCTCTTCCTCCTGATCCCAGCAGTCTGTAATACAGATCTTACAGTAACTGTGTCCACAGGGAATGGCCACTGGATCCTTCAGGAGATCCAGACACACTGAACACAGGATCTCATCTGGAGAAAACCTGGCTTCTGCCATTTTACTGCATAAATACAGAGACACAAACACACAACAGCTCAACTACAGTCCAGTTTCTCTTTCCCTGAACTGAAACTGTTTCTTGTTTCCTGGTTCTGTGTTTGAGTGGCGTGTGCAAAACAGGCGTTTCTGTAAAGCAGCTTCCTCATTCCTGGTCCCACACACATTGTTTAATCAGTCTCAGCCACACACTCAAAGAATAGAAGTTACAGAGAAGCAAGACAACACCCTTAATAGTTCAGTAATTCTGTTTCATAAATACTTCACTGGTACCGCAGGACTGAAAACTGTGTCCAGTTCCTCATAGGCTGGGACGATACACCTATCTCCAAATTTGAATACTATCATGATACGATATGTATTGTGATTTTACAGTACAGCGATTTGATTTTGCAATGTATTGCGATTCTTCTGTTTTTTTTTTTAATACTAGACCCTGGGGAACAGTTGAATCATACACTAATACAGACTGTACATGATGTATAAGATGAGTCATATTTACAAAAACAATTCATCACATGATGACAAGGTTGGGATAAAATTTTACATCAGTACAGAAAAGTTGTACCTCATTTAGCTTTGTATATGTGATAATATTGTGTACCTCACACTCACTTAATACTGCTTGTCCAACATCATTTAATGTGATGTTTGTCATGTGCTGCAACTGCTGGTCCAGAAGTTTCCAGTTTGTCCCAGTGTTTTTGTGGTGAATTATGTTCCTCATCATGAACACATGTGTTGATGATGCCATGTTATTTTGAAAATAGTTGTTTTTCCACAGGCTTCCAAACAACTGCTCATCCACCTTAAATATTAACCAATCAAAACAAGAACAGAAATAAGATATATGTTTGCACTTTGACATTAACTTTTTATCTGTTCATCTAAAATATAATGGGTTTAGTTAAATTATAATGCATTTATTTAGAATTTCTCTAAAATTTCCATTATATACTTACAGTTAAAACATCTATTAACCTGTTAATATGAATGATTATAAAGTTTTAACATGCAATACAGACACAGATTTAACTGGTACCCCCTGCCCGGACACATAGCACCCCCACCCCGTTTGTAATCGAGAGCCAGTTTCCTGCTGACAGTCCCACCTCTCCAGACAACCGAAGAAATAGCAAGGACCAACATTTAGAAAGATGAATGGAACCAGCTAAACACACGAGCCCTGGACTGGACCTGGCTGAACCGACCACATCAGCTGTGACCTGTGCCAGATATTGGCAGAACGACATCTGAAATTGCAATTCGAAGAAGAGAACTGCTGTGACATAAAAAATCTTAAAATTAAATAAAACCACTTCTTCTAAAGTTCATGTATTTGTATGAATTAAATATAATTCATCCTTATTAAAGCTATTAAAGAGCAGTGAATGCTTTTCTCTTTTTCTTTTGTTGTTTGATTAATATTAAGTGCACAGACGGCATTAGGTTTATCACTTTTTATTTAGTTTTCGTCTGTGAAAAAATGTAGTAACGAAATTAACACTGCTGTGCCGCAACCGCGTTACCTGCCCATTAACCTGTTAAGCTTCACCCCCAATTTTGAAAAATCCCCAGAAATGGCATACCCAAACTGAAACAGATACAGTTCATGAACCATTTGTTCTAAAAGCACAAGTATGATCTCATTTAAAAGCTGACACCTGGCAGTTTATTGCAAATGTAGAATTAATTATTGTCATAATGAAAAATAAATGTTATAAATAGCTTCAAAGTTTTGTCAAGTTATTAGAAATTTATTTTTATGAAATATTTTCATGAAAATAAAATTGAAGTTGGCCCTGTAGCAATCTAGAAATGCACTGCAGCTAAAGCCACATGTCTGACCATGTTATATTTAAAATCTGAAGATGATATGTCTAAAACTCTTTATTTAGTTAAATGTTTTTCAAGATCATGTCAAACGATTTTATTTTGATTAGACTCTAAAATGCAAACTGATGTTTATTGTCATTTTCTAAGCATCTATTCAGTCTATTTTCTCTATTGTGTTGTGGTCTAAACGATCTCCATTCAGTGTCAGTCTCCCCTGCACACATTCACACCTCTCCAGCCTCTGGTTATTGCTCTAAATATGCTTTCTTTTGTCTGCATTATAATTACTAACGACTGGCTATTCACACTGTTTCAACCCCTAATCTCTTTTAGGGAAAGTTCTCAAAGTTCTCACCTTACATTTGAAACTATATAAAATGACCTTCTTGAAAAAAGAAACATTTCAGCAAGTAGTCCTATTTAGAAATATTCATAAATATAACAGCTAGGTAGCAGGTGCACCAAGGGCTAGCTAGCATGTTAGCTTAGCACACCATCAATACACGACAATTTATGAGATTAAAACCATGTTTGTGCTCTAAAACTTACTTTATAGCACAAGTCGAGTGTTTTAAATAACCTTCTGTGCTCTGATTTGGCTTCAGATAAAAAAATCGGACAGAAAATATAGTATTTTATAGTATTCTTCACCATGATAAAGTCTATATCGATTAGCATTACATTATAAATATAATCTATTATTATGAAAATACCTGACATGGCTCGAAGAACACAGGTAGACCAAATATCATTGCAATCATGTTTATTGTCTTCAAAACATCTTTATCTGCATGTTACAGCGATCTCTGTTAGTGTTTACGTCGTGATGGACTTCCTGAAATGTCACATGATATGATTATTCTTCGTGTTCCAAATTTGGAGTCCATATGTGCACAGGGCGCCCTCAGGCTGCCAGTATGTATTGAAAACACAGTACATCAGAGTCTCCAGCGCTCATAATGATTAAATCGACGCATTTGGGTAGATATTCAATAAATATGATTCCTGTCTATATAAATCTGATGTAAACCTATGAGAATCTATCAATATTTCTCCAAATCTGTACACTTTTGAGCTAAAAGCCCTGATGGACGTTGTTTTGTCAAGCTCTGTCGTGACGATCTCACTGGAGTTTTTTTCTGAATGGAAGCGGCTGACGCTCATAATTCATATCAAAGGTATCGACTCATTTTTTGATTACATAACTCCAGACACAAATTAAGACATAACTGTCACTATACGATTCTCAGAATACAATAGTGGTCAAATACTAAACCTTCAGTCTTATATCTTTTTAATGATGTATAGTTTGTCAAGGTATTAACATTGAATCTGATAGTAACTTTGAACAATTTAAAAAAAAAAAACGCTCAGAGCGCCCTCGCTCTGGCGAAGGTTAAGAGGTTAACTTTCAGTGAGCTATTTTTAGCATCATCGACACAGTCCTTTTGTCCTGCTCGGCCCTGCTCTTCCGTGGCGATGACGGCGTGCGGCTAAAAAATCATAACAAACGAATGCTATGATTTGTAAGTCAAATGTGGAGTCCCAAATGTGCCACACAAGTGCTGAAAAGTGAAGCGAAAGTGTCTCGATCGCCCCCCAGTGGCTGGTCCCAGTATAGGTCATAAACCCCGCTGTAACGAATTAACTCTATGGAATATTAATAATCAATAATAACTGGTTATAATAGATTATGAATATTTGGATCAGTTAATATAATTAACTTAATGTAGTAAAATTAATATTACAATCAACCCACCTGTTCGTGATGAACACTCAGGGTTAATTGTTTATCAATTCTAAGAAATATTCATTTCTGGGGAAGGGAAATGTCTTTCTTACATTACAGTACGAAGAGCCTGTAGTCAAAATATAAATCGTAAAGTTAACTTTGTTGCAAGCAGAGAATCAGTACCAAATACGTATTGTGCACAAGTTTTATTAACTAAATCAGAAACATAACTAATCTATACACATACATACATGCATGGGTAAAAGGGTGAGTGAAAGAATTGAATCGGAAGCAGGAAATGGAACTGTGGGAAAGATCCATTTAACAATGAAAAGAAGCATCAGCTTATCATTTTCAGAGCACCTCATTAAATTGATACTTGCATGGCCTGTGCAGAGGAAACAATTCTTGAAGTTGTTGAAAATTGAAGTTGTTGGTTCTGTAAATGTCAAATGTTGAAGTTGCCATCGTTTTCTTTTCAGCTGGATGAAGAAGATATGACGAACTTGCATGGGTAGTTCGACTCTGTTGTCGGAGAGGACACGCAGAGCAAATGGTGGGAGTAGCGATGGACTTCTTCTGTGTTGAATGAAGACGTCATGCCAAACTCCTGAGGTTGTCCTTGATTCTGTTGTGGTTGAGAGTTCTCTCTCTCCTGAATGAGCACATGGCTGGTTGTGAGTCAAGGCCGTTCCGTACAGAGTGTACAAGGGTGCTTCAGGAGTTCTACGAATTCTGTGGAAATTGATGGCATTCTGTGAAGAGTGGCATTGGAAAAACAGGTTGTACCTAGAGCATGGTGCCGAGCAGGTGGAGTCTTTATACCTAAAGAAAAAGATGCTACAAGCATCAGTCAGTTTTGTCCTATTTCACTATTAAACGTTTAAGACAAGATTTTCTTCAGCATTATTGCTCAGAGATTGTCAACCTACCTATTAAAGAACTGCTTCATTGACACTTCAATACCAAAAGCGGGCATTCCAGGTTTCCCAGGATGCTTAGAACATTTACATTTAGTCATTTTTAGAACACATCATTGAGATCTAGCAACAAATTCTATCTGCTAAAAAGGAGAGGGTAGGAGCTCCATCCTGGATTTGGCTAATGCATATGGTCCAGTGCCACATGAGCTTCTTTGGGCAGCATTTGATTTTCTCAGTGTACCGATGACAATAACAAATTTAGTGAAAGCCTACTTTGGAGATTTGCAATTTAGTTTCTCAACTTCAGAATTCAGCACTACATGGCAATGCCTAGAGGTTGGAATAATGGCAGGATGCACCATTTCTCCACTGGCTTTTACCATGGCAATGAGAGTAATCATTAGGGCATTAAAATGGGTAGTACCACCAATCGGAGCATACATGGATGATATGACAACCATGACTACAACAGTAGCCTGCACTAATCGGTAATTGGATAAATTAACCAATAACATTGAATGGGCAAGAATGCAATTTAAGCCCTCTAAATCAAGGAGCATCTCTATAATTAAAGGCAAAGTAGTAGATAAAACATTCTTCATTAATGGTGAGGCAATAACAACAGTGTCTGAGAAGCCAGTGAAGAGTCTTGGGAGATGGTACGATGGGGATCTAAAGGACACAGTTCGAGTGGGAGAAGTTAGACGACAAGCAGTGGAAGGGTTGAAGAGCATAAACAGCTGTGCTCTACCTGGCAAACTAAAACTCTGGTGCTTTCAATTTAGTCTACTGCCGAGGTTGCTGTGGCCACTGACTGTGTACGAGGTTTCTTTGACAACAGTAGAGAAGCTGGAAGCTTTGATAAGTTCACACATCAGGAAATGGTTGGGAGTTCCACACTGCCTCAGCAGAGTGGGACTTTATAGTAAAGGAATATTGCAGCTACCAGTCTCCGCTTTAACCGATGAGTTTAAGTGCGCCAAGGTCAGACTGGAAATGACATTAGTAGAGTCACGTGACGCATGTGTAAGGGAGGCAGCACCTGTGTTAAAAACTGGAAGAAAGTGGTCAGCAAAGAAGGCTGTGGAAGATGCAAAGGCTGCCCTTCAAATTGGTGATATCGTGGGGCAAGTACAGCATGGAAGAGGGGGTTTTGGGCTCAGTTTAGCTCCTCCTAAATGGAACAAGGCAGGCACAACTCAAAGGAGGAAGCTAGTAGTCAACGAGGTGCGAAAGCAGGAGGAGAGGTTGAGGTGTATAAAGGCCATTTCCCAGGCCAGGCAGGGAGAATGGATGAGACGGGAGAGTGTGGAACAACGCAAGATGGGCTGGCAAGACCTTTGGTCAATGGAAGAGAGTAGGGTCAGTTTCCTTATCAGGTCAACATATGATGTTCTCCCATCACCACAGAACCTTAACCTATGGGTAGGAAAGGATCCCTAATGTCCTTTGTGTTCATCACCTGCCACATTAAGTCACATTTTGACAGGATGTAAGGTGGCTCTTAGCCAAGGCCGGTTTACTTGGCGCCATGACCAGGTACTGTGATGTTTGGCTTTAGCATTGGAAGACAAGCGTAACATGACCAATAAGTTGCCACCTGTTCTAGCAAAACATTACACACAGAAGACAGTATTTCTCCACCCAGGAGAGCAACCACCAAGAAAAGGTGTTAAAACCAATTCTCGCCCAGGACAACTGGAAGCTGCTAGAGACTGGAAAATGCTGGCAGATGTTGATCAACAGCTTATTTTTCCACCTGAGATTGCCACCACTAACCTTCGACCAGATATTTTCTTGTGGTCTGGATCAGCACGCCTTGTTCACCTGATAGAGTTAACAGTGCCATGGGGGGATGCTGCAGATGAGGCGTATGAGATGAAGAAACTGCGGTATGCTTATCTAGCCACTGAAGCAGAACAGCGACTATGGAGAGTCCGGGTTTATCCAGTGGAAGTGGGTTGTCGAGGATTTGTGGCACACTCTACAACCAGGTTTCTCAGAGACGTCGGATTCAGAGGCCAAGAGTTACGTCGCACAGTGAAGAACTTATCTGAAGCAGCAGAGAGGAGCAGCAACTGGCTGTGATTGAGACAGAAAGATTCTGGCTGGCTGTGTACAGGCCGCCAGACTACGGTTTCGAAGAATTCTTGAAAAACTTGAAGAGTCTGTTGGATTATTTGTATAGTTTGCATAGTTATCATAGTTATTACAATCCCATGTACTGTATTTTGCATGAATGAGGATTTGTGTTGGACAGATATTGTTGTGTTTTGCGGAAGGTAGTATGCCATACGGAACCGTTGCCACTGAACCTGCATTAACGACGACACTGGGGCTTCAACAACCTTAGTCAAATGGGCTGGCGCATATGGTCGGTTGTTGTGAGTAGGTAGTATGCCATATAGAACCATTGTCACTGAACCTCCTTTAACGACGACAGTGGGGCTTCGACAGCCTTAGTCAAACGGGTTGGCGCGTATGGTCGGGTTGTTAGGTAGTATGCCATACGAAACTGTTGCCACTGAACCTGCTTAAACGACGACAGTGGGGTTTCGACAGGCTTAGTCAAACGAGTTGGCGCGTATGTTCGGGTTGCGGTGAGATTGCGGCATTAGAGATTGTGGTTAGGAGATAATGGTTAGGTCACATCAAGGGTTTATGCCACTGAACTACGAGGAAGGAGCAACCTCAGCAGCAGGAGGGATCTCAAGCATAATAGAAAGAAAGAAACGCCTGTACAGGTAAGTAAGCTGGGCTGAGTTGAGTAGGGGACGGAGGGGGGTGACTCTGGGATGCCAGAATCACTGCCGAGCCCTCTTGAGGTGTCGTGGGCTAGTCAGCGAAACACTGAGGATGGAAGGAGCCCACTTGAAGACCCCAGAGATGTACCCTACTTTGCTCAATCGAGACAGTTGTCATGCTGATCTGCAGGGGAGACCGCACTGTGGTTGATCCCCAGAGGCAGCATCGCAGCCGTTGTGTGTGCTGACGCGCCAGGAAATATACTTTAGCCATTAGCACCAGACAGAAGGATATTCACATCACCATATGGAAGGCAGTGTTGTGGGTAACGCGTTATAAAGTAACGCGTTAGAGTACTCTAATTACCTTTTTCGTGATATGTGTAACTTAACGCGTTAGTTTTGTGCGTTAAGTAATCAGTAACTTCGTTATTGTTTTTAAAAAGTAATCCGTTATTTTAAGGAAAGGAAAAACCCGACTGCAGCCTGTTTTTTGTCCGACAGTAGTATGCCTAGGTCTACTGTGCCACCTGAGGATGTATCAGCGGAGCCGAAGCGCTGTAATCATAAAGTCAATGGCTGTGATACATCTGTAGAGACACTGGGTCTTACTTCTCTGCGTCTTCTTCCTGCCGCCGTGCAGGCCCAGATGGTAACATATATGATTGTGATTAGCATGCCTATTATAAAGAAACGACATTTTACTATCATGTCGATTGATTTTTATTAATATGCGCGAGGAAGACAGCAAGACACCGCTTGTGTTGTTTGAAGACGTGAGAGTGCGCGCACGCGCGGCCGGGGCGCTCTCTCTCTCTCTCTCTCGTTTGCGCCGTGTCAAAGCATCACTCACCGATCAAAAAAGGCTTTGGCGGGACAAAAATTTGCTTTGGCGGCCGCCAAAAAGCGGACGATCCGACGGGTTTTAGAAGATTAAATACAAACCGAAACTAAAAAAAAACAGACCCGGCCTCTATTTGAAACCGGCCTTTATTTACCCAAACCTGTTGCCACACCAGCGTGTAAAAGAGACAGGCGTCTATTTGGGACTCGATCGTGACTCGGCTATTTATATTTATATATAAAGATCGTTGCCGTGCTTGCATCACTCCTCCTATAGTCCCTATGGCCACTTGGCCTGCGTGAATGCAAATGGAAAAAAAAAGGTTTTGAGGGAGAGTAATAATTCGTTGCATTTATATAGCGCTTTTCTAGGTACTAATAATTAATAGATCTGTTTAGAAGTGGACTTTTTCTATAACCACGTTTTGCTTGGTCGACCCCCCCCGCACGCACGTACGCACGCAGTGCGTTTATTTTTGGTAACGCATGAGTACTCTAACGCGTTACTTTTATGAATAGATAACGCTGTAACGTAACTGATTACTTTTAATTGATGGTAACGTTGTAACCTAATTAACTACTTTCCAAAGTAACTATACCCAACACTGATGGAAGGACGCATAAATTGATGGAGACGCATAGGTTACTGTAAAGCTACGTCTTAGTTGGTGCTTATCTTGGCAAAAGCTGAGTGCAAATCAGCATGAAGTTTTAACATCTACTCTCGTGTAATGGAAATCATGTGTCACTTCAGTGGGGAAACGTGTATTTCCACAACAGCAGAGTCAAAATTAACCATGTCAGTAGATGTTAATTGTGAGCTTCCTGGAGTTGTTGACAACTACAAGGTATTTGAAGGACAGCTTGTCACAGCAGAGGTAAAAGTGGACTACTTGTCTCCGAAGCAGCATGTAGTGCCAAATGTCAACCTTGGAACAGTAAATACAAGATGCCAGCAGAGTGGGGCATTTTGCTAAACCGCTTCAGTTGCAGCAGTTTTGCGATCAAATTTGACTGTGGAAGATACTAAAGGCAAAATGTCAGATTTTGTCATTGATGACTTTGTGCTGCGCCAACTATTGAAAGTGTCTTTGAAACTGATGTTTTGGTCGGAAAGCTGCTTGTCGAAGAGTGGTGGACACTGGCTCCCTGGAAGTATGGTATTCACATTGTAAAACTAATGCTAATGCTAATGTTATTTTAAAGGTGCTCTATGTAACAATTAGCGGCCTCTAGCGGTGATGTTTCAGATTGCAACCAATTTTTATAAGAGCGCTCGTGCTCGTACTCATAGACAATACCGTCTATTACGCAAATATCTCGGCGAATACTAGGCGGATTCGGGGAGCACCGAGCTCGTTGGGACCATCTAGTCGAGCTGAAAAGAACCATATAAGTTCCATAGTTTTTGGTGGTGTTTTCGCGGAGATATTAGCAGAAATCCATCGGGCGCGCTGCAACAGTGCGGACGCCGGTGACGTCACGATCTCAGAAGAAATCGCTCGTATCTCTGGAACGCAAAGACCCAGAGAGCTCAAATTCGGGGGAGGAGGTCCCAGGGGGACCCTTGCACGAACGCTAGAGTGGCGGGCCTCGGAGATGCCCCCTATCGGATCGCCGTTCGCTGGGACCCCCGATTTCGAACGGCTATAACTCGGGGAGCCGGGCGAGTTGGACCTCGGGGTGGGCTCGTTCAAAAGGCCCCGTCCAGCACTACAAACGATTAGAGTATTAGGAATATTGATCAAAGATTGACCGAGATATAAGCCGAAAAACGTGCGCCTTTAACCGGACGTAACTCCCTGACCGTCTACAACAGACTGTATATAAGGAGAGAGGGTCGGGAGCGCGCATGCATGTCACATCCGTTGGATTTTGTGGTAAATCCGACCCGGAGACTTCACATAAAAATATGAATATTGGCCTTCAGAGGTAATAGCAAAACTCGACAAGTGGATCATTGTAATGTGTGATTACAACCCCTTCACACAAAGGCATTCATTTTAGTAGAAAAGTTCCACATAGCACCTTTAACTCACTCCTGTTATTTTTCATATAAATAACAGGACTGAAAGTAACATAACCTTCTCAGTCATAGTTACAATTTCATCAAATATACAGATAATAAAATGAGAGGACTTACCTATGGTCTTCCCATTACCTTCAGAAGATCCAGATGATGCAACTTCATGTTAAAATTTGTGTCTTGTGGAATGTTCCAAGTTTTTCAGAGGGGATGGGGGTTTTGGGATGTGTTAGGGTAACAGGACTGAGCGAAAACCCAGGGACACAACTAAAATGTGTATTTTAGATAAAATATTTTTTTCTCATGAAAAAAAAACAAACATTTTAATGCATAGATTGGATATAAAGTCACACAACAATGCAAAAAAAAAAGATTTCTGAAGGATTTTAATCATTATATTTCATGGTAAAATTTAGAGCATACAACAAATGCTATGTTCTAGGTTGTTTTTATTAATGGTTTTATTTCATTTCAAATTATGAATTTCAATTACTTGGATTACATTTATTATAAAACATCACTAATTTGGGCTATTTATTTAGGATTTTTTGACACAATTACATCAGTATAGCTGCTCAACTCATCTGTCAGTCACTACTGGAGGTGTCACAACATTCGGCGATATGTTCCATGACTCGGTGTCAGTGTTTTGCAACAATGTCAGTGGCAACACTATCCACTGGCACATGCCAAAGAAGACCGGATGCGTCACTAAGCATAGCAACATGTGCCATTGGCTTCTGTGCGTCAGATGCCATGTCACTTAATGTTAAAACCACCAAATTATCAATGATATTATACACAAATACTCAAACACCTTACAATGGCCTTTTTCTGGATTTCGACCATGCAAACTGACTTATAAGGTCTTCAAAATCTACGCCCCTAACCAGCTCAGATTCAAAGGCAAGCAGGGAAAGTGCAGGAAGCCGTTTCTGTGTCATTGTTGTCCTAAGTTAATTTTTCACTCGTTTTAGAGTAGAACAAGACCTCTCTCCTTCACAGTTAGACACTGGCACGGTAAAAATAGTCTCAGTGCAACAAAAATATTAGGACATGTTGTCTTAAGTCCATTAGGATCAACAATTTGCAGCAGCTCTGCTGGTGACGTCTTGTCTTTGCTAAAATGTCGGAACTGAATGAGTTCATCAGCCAAAGCTTTGTCTAGATCTTCTGGATGAGTGGGGGAGAGTTTATCAGCCCTTATGCACAATTCACTTTCTGTACAGTCCTTGTAAAACAGAACACCAAAAAGATCATACAACTCTTTGCATGCATCAATCTGTTTGGATAGGCATGATCTGAGCCTGTCCAAAATGACATAATATACCTCGACCTTAAATCTCTGACTCCAATCAGTAAATGTCACTTCATCTTCATCAGAGGACTCATCCGCAAACCGCTTTCTCTTTCGTGTGCGGTCGTATTGATAAGAATGAGTAACACTGATAGCATGAGCAAATCCTTCCACCTTATCAGTGGTGGAATGCGATAGAGCATACAACAAATGCTATGCTCTTATCATGCGCGTGCGGTCTGTGTTTGTGTTTGGAGCTCCGAATTGATTCATTAATCCTTGATTTTCTTCTTTACCACTCAATTATAAACAGGCACTTTCTATTTTTATATCGTGTGAACTTATCCTCGATACTATTCCTTGTAAAAAACAATCGGATTGCTTTGATATCGCTACTTAGATCCAACTTTCCGAATCTCGGCTACTAGCCTTTAGCCCGCTAGCATTTCACGCGTGGCCTCGCGCCTATCGAGTGTCGTCTCATCTTACACCCGTTTCTCTGAAAGCTTCTCTGAAAGTACAGACACACGTTGATTGTGCTTAGAGCCCGCATCAACGGGGCATAAGCGCATGCGAGTGCGGTCTGTGTTTGTGTTTGGAGCTCCGTCGAATTGATTCATTAATCCTTGATTTTCTTCTTTACCACTCAATTATAAACAGGCACTTTCTATTTTTATATCATGTGAACTTATCCTCGATACTATTCCTTATAAAAAAAACAATCGGATTGCTATTCTGTTTACTGTTACTACTAATTTACTGTTCATCTGTTATAATGGCGAACATATCGGATGTGTGTCTAACGTTACCTCTGAGTGCAGGTGAGGACACATTCGAGCTGATTTCGGTACGGCTGGAGCTGGAGTCGGTGGAGAAGCAGATTCGTGTTCTGCTGGAGAAGCAAGCCGAGCTGCGAGATCGGCGATCAGCGCTTGAAACATCACGCGCCGATGCTCACAAGTCAGTGGTTAGTAACTTTTTGACTTTGACTCCGACTTCGTCTACTCCGTGCGTTTCTCTGCCCAGGAGGACGCGATCATCTCTGCCTTCAATCACTCCTGCACCCTGGGTCACGACACGAGCCAGGACCAGAGCAAGAACCTCTCCGCCCCTCCCAGTCTTCGAGATCTCCACCCGGAACCGCTTCTCCCCACTTCGCGAGTCGGAACGCGACGACGCCGTGATCATCGGCACTTCCATGGTCCGCCATGTCCGTGCTACCTCGGGTAAAGGTAAGGTGCGCACTCACTGCTTTCCTGGTGCTCGTGTTCTTGATGTCGCTGCGCAGGTTCCCGAGATCCTGAACGGTGACGAGCGCGTCGGAGCTGTCGTGCTGCACGCGGGGACGAATGACATCAGGCTGCGGCAGACGGAGGTTCTGAAGAAGGACTACAGGAGCCTGATCGAGACGGTACGCAGCACATCGCCTAGAGCAACGATCGTCGTGTCTGGACCGCTTCCCACGTACCGACTTGGACAAGAAGGGTTCAGTAGATTATTTGCTTTAAATGAATGGTTAATGTCATGGTGTAATGAACAGATGAATGAACTGCTCTTTGTAAATAATTGGAATCTGTTTTGGGAGCGACCTAGGCTCTTCCGTCCTGATGGTCTGCACCCCAGCAGAGTCGGAGCGGCTGTTCTGTCGGACAACATCTCCAAGACGCTACACACCATCTGACTATTAAGTCAAAGTCCAAATCATAGTCTTTGCTGTCCCAAATTAATTAATATAAGTACCAATGTAGAACATTATATAGAAACTGTGTCTATTCCTCGCTTAGTGAAGCCAAACAACAAATCTACTGTAAGATCTAGCAAGAATATTATTGTAATTAAACCAGAAAATCTAAATATCAGTGAACAAAAACAATTTCTAAAGCTAGGTCTTCTAAACATTAGATCGCTCACACCTAAGGCGGTTATTGTAAATGAAATGGTCACAGATAATAATTTTGATGTTCTGTGCCTTACTGAAACCTGGCTTAAACCAAATGATTATTTCGGTCTAAATGAGTCTACTCCACCAGGATACTGTTATAAGCATGAGCCCCGTCTGATCGGTCGTGGCGGCGGTGTTGCAACAATCTATAGAGATATTCTTAATGTTACTCAGAAAACTTGTCATAGGTTTAATTCGTTTGAAGTACTTGTGCTAAATGTTACGCTCTTAGATGTAAGAAAGAAATCCTTATTATCTCTAGCCCTGGCTACCGTATATAGACCTCCAGGGCCATATGCTGATTTCCTAAAAGATTTTGCAGACTTTCTCTCAGACCTATTGGTCAATGTCGATAAAGCAATAATTATTGGCGACTTTAACATAAATGTAGATAATACAAATGATGCGTTAGGGGCTGCGTTTACAGATCTATTAAACTCTTTTGGGGTGAAGCAAAACGTCAGTGGTCCCACTCATCGTCTAAATCATACACTAGATTTAATTATATCATATGGAACCGATCCAACCGATATAGATATTATACCGCAAAGTGACGATCTCACTGATCATTACATGGTAACTTGCATAATACGCACTGCTGAAATTTGTCATGTTGCACCACGTTATAGACCAGGCAGAACAATCCTTCCAACCACTATAGATAGATTCTCAAATAGCTTACCTGATCTATCTCAGCTGCTCAGTAAACCCAAACAAACAGATGAACTAGAGGAAATGACTAGCAGTATGAGCAACATTTTCTCTAGTACACTAGATATTGTTGCACCAATTAGATTAAAAAAGGTTAGAAAGAAAACTAAAACACCATGGTACAACAGTGCTACGCTTGCTATCAAGAGAGAAACTCGTAACTTAGAGCGTAAATGGAAACGAACTAATTTAGAAGTCTTCAGAATCGCGTGGAAAGACAGTATGTCACATTATAAAAGGGCTCTAAAATCAGCCAGGGCTGAGCATATCCGCAAACTAATTGAAAATAACCAAAATAATCCAAGGTTTTTATTTAACACCGTGGCTAGACTAACAAATAATCAGACATCTCCAGAGCAAAATATTCCGTTACAATATAGTAGTAATGATTTTATGAATTACTTCAATGAGAAAATAGAAAGCATCCGAAACACTATTGTAAATGTACAATCCTCTATGGTGTCTTATGACTCAGCCTCAATTATGGCCCCTCTAGAACAACTAAACCGCTTTACAACTATAGGACAGGAAGAACTAAATAAACTTATCATTGCATCTAAACCAACAACATGTTTATTAGATCCAATACCAACTAAACTACTTAAAGAAGTGTTACCTGTAGTGGAAGAGCCTCTTCTCAATATTATTAACTCGTCTTTATTTTTAGGTCATGTTCCAAAAATATTCAAGCTGGCAGTAATAAAACCTCTCATTAAGAAACCGCAATTAGATCCAAATAACCTAGCAAATTACAGACCCATCTCAAATCTTCCATTTATGTCTAAAATACTAAAAAAAATTGTGTCCGCTCAATTGTGCTCTTTCTTGCAAGAAAATGATATCTATGAAAAATTTCAGTCGGGATTCAGACCGCATCATAGCACAGAAACTGCGCTAGTTAAAATTACAAATGATTTACTCTTAGCCTCTGACCAAGGCTGTATCTCAATACTAGTTCTACTTGATCTTAGTGCTGCGTTCGACACTATAGATCATAAAATACTCTTAGATCGACTACAAAACTACACTGGTGTTCAGGGACAGGCATTAAGCTGGTTTAGATCGTACTTATCAGACCGTTACCATTTCGTCTGTTTAAATGGGAAAAAATCAAAGATAACATCAGTAGACTATGGAGTGCCGCAAGGATCTGTCCTAGGCCCTCTGCTGTTCTCAATATATATGCTGCCACTTGGTAATATTATAAGAAAACATGGAATTAATTTTCACTGTTATGCTGATGACACTCAATTATATATCTCATCACGACCAGATGAAAACACTAACTTATCTAACTTGACAGAGTGTCTAAAAGATATAAAATGCTGGATGACGTGTAATTTCCTGCTATTAAATTCAGATAAAACGGAGGTATTACTTATTGGTCTAAAAAACTACCCACAAAATCCCTTACAATACAACTTTAATTTAGAAGGATGTCCTGTTACTTTATCCACTACAGTAAAAGACCTGGGTGTTATGCTAGACCGCAACTTGACTTTCGAAAATCAGATTTCATATGTTTTCAAGAGATTTCAGATTTCAAGAACAGCCTTTTTCCACCTTAGAAACATTGCTAAGCTACATAACATGCTATCTGTTTCAGATGCAGAAAAGTTAGTTCATGCATTCATGACCTCGAGACTAGATTACTGTAATGCTTTATTAGCTGGTTGTCCTGCATCCTCAATAAACAAGCTACAGTTAGTCCAAAATGCAGCCGCTAGAGTTCTTACTAGATCAAGAAAATATGATCATATAACACCGATTTTATCATCTCTACACTGGTTACCTATTAAGTTCCGTATCAATTACAAAGTATTACTACTGACTTATAAAGCTCTAAATGGTTTAGCTCCTGTGTATTTAACAGACCTTCTATCGCCCTACAATCCATCGCGCTCTTTAAGATCACAAAATTCGAGGCTTCTGGTCGTTCCTAGGATATCTAAGTCTACTAAAGGAGGGAGGGCGTTCTCACATTTATCTCCTAAACTCTGGAATAGCCTTCCTGATATTGTTCAAGACTCAGACTCGCTGTCCCAGTTTAAAACTAGATTAAAGACGCATCTCTTTAACCAAGCATTCAATTAATGCTTACCTTTTATACTACTTCTGAATCAGTTCGAATGCATTATTATTATGAACATCAGCTATGCTAATTATTTCCCATCTGTCTTTCTGCTGTTATCTCGGGACGCTAGTCCCGAGGTAAATAGCGTTCGTCAGCTCCAGTTTGTATCCAGCCTCTCACGGAGACTTCAGATGCCCCAACACCTGTGATGAGACGACTAAACGCCTGTGGAGAGACGACTCGACGCCTGTGAAGAGACGACTAAACACCGGCGATATGTTATGCCTAAATTTATACATGATTAACTAACTGTATTTTTCTTTGTACATTTCTGAAATGCACTTTCTGTAAAGCTGCTTTGAGACAATGTGTATTGTGAAAAGCGCTATACAAATAAACTTGAATTGAATTGAATTGAATTGAATATAACCTGGAGGTTCCCGCCTTACAAGCTAAGCTTTTGGCGGTATAAAATTCAGTGCTATCTGCCCGCTGTGCGGCTCGGATACTGAGTTTGACCTGCGTATTGCTCACTGACCGGTACAGCAGCTCTTTAAAATGTTGACACACATGTGGCCACCCAGTTCAGGCTGAATGTTCACCCTGACGGTATGGTCTATTTGTCACATGATTAGCTCCTTTCAGATGCTATTTTACAGGGAATGATGCTTCTAGCCTCTCTTCCCTCACTCTCTGTGAGTTTATGGTGATTATGCACTATATGCGCCCCGGGCTTCGGCCCCTGGGACTTTGGTGTTGGATCCCTACCAGCACAGCGTGTTGCATTGTGTTCCCCATAGCGTAAGATATTACGCAGTATGAGAGATACTCTCGTAAGAGAACGTACTCGGTTACTAACGTAACTGTTGTAAAGGCTCCTTTAAGAGAGGACTTTTATTCTGACATCGGAAATCGTTCTCGGACTGTGCGCTCCTGAGTGAAGTAACTGTTGCTTGCTGAACGGTTATGTTGCGCCGATCGCCGCTGAGGGGACATGGTTACCTGTGATATTTGCCATTTAAGTTACCTTGAGGTGTTAGTCATTGACCTACAAGTAAGCATGTTTGCCTTATGTTTGAGTTTAAAGTGTTTAAAGAGTTTATAGAGATCGAAATGTTTAGTTATTTATCACTGCCTCACGCACGCATGTCCAGACATGCCCTCAGCTATTGTTTCTCTTAGTTTAGCTCAGTGACGCTGTTCTATATGTGATTAATCTTCTTTATTGAGATGTATATCACTGTTTTGGGGTTTTTGATGGTAATTTATCATTCCTTTGGAATAATAATTCAAGATTCTGAGCTGTCTATACCAGATGAGTGATGTAAATTTGACGTGCTCTCTTATTCATATATGGAGTTATATTATCATCTTAAATGGTTGCTTATGGTCTATAATTCACAATGCGATGCCTTATTTTCCTTTATTGAATTGTATAATGGAGAAGTGTTACTGATGAGGATTTAGTCTGCTTTGGCTGCCATGTACCAATAGATGTTTAATATTGTATGCCCAGTTCAACCTTGTTATTCACTACCCTTTTATGGTATTTCTTGTTTTCCAGACTAATTCCTCTACTGCTTGTAATACCTACCTGTACCTGTACCTCTGTGGACTGATCTTATATTAATACATCATCTAAACCTGCCCAACTGTCTCCTCATACTTATATTAAACTGTGCTCTGACAGGCACCCAGAGGGGTTCACTCATCTAATTAAAACCAGATCCAGAAATTCAAAGTCTTCTAAACATTGTGGTCCTTCGAGCCGGATGAGTGTTCCTTTCTGATATGATGGATTCTGATGAGGAGAATATCATTGGAGCACGCCCTAAGCGACTTACTCGTCCTCCAGCCTACCTAGAGCAATATAAGGTGCAGTTTCCCAGAGGTGGACCCAGACCTACAGAGGTGCCAGTCTCACCTTGGTCCCTGTCCTTTCAGCCAGGTATTACTCCTCCTAATGATGGCCGTGTACATCCAGATGGCTTGCAGAGCCGGTCATACAGACATCAGTCTACTAAGCCTGCTGTGTACTCTCAGTCACCTCATTCCTCGCCTTCAGTTGCTGATTCAGTTGTTTCCGCCCACGTCAGCGAGCAACAGCACCTGTGCCAAGAGCGTGCAGCCTTCCGCGAGGACCTGAGAGAATTGAAAGCAGTTCAGGCAGAAGTTCGAGAGTTAGTCCTAGCAGCGCAGTCCCTTCGAGCAGACCTTAGCCAAGTCAGAGGCCAACTGCCATCCCCAGTGCAGCCACGGTGGTCTAATCCTTCAGTGCAACCCTGTGTGTCAACTCCTGGAATCGATGGTGGTCCCTTCCCTGATCTTCCTCCACCGCCTTGGCCTGAGCCTGATGTAGCTTGTGGTGGAAATAATTCTATTCGAAGAGTTAGGAAGAAGGAGACAAGTGGAAACCTTTCAAAATTCAAAGTAACAAAAGTTTATTTCTTTGCAAAGAAGCAAAATTGAACTGGCATTCACATACAGACAGAGTCTACATGAGAAGGCAAATCTTGGTCCTTTCACCCAGGATTATATACCCTCACACATCCTGTGTAAGCTGCATCTGCTGCAAAAACCTTAACAGGAAATCTGTTTGCAAGTCTTCTCGTTCCAACATAAATTCATCTAGACAGAACAATGACATCTTCGTTAAGGTTTCCTGTTTTTAGCTGTCAGTTTGACATCACACCTTTTCTCCTATATCTATTTCTGATCGAAGTCTGCACACATACAATTCACACTTGAGATACAAAAGGTCACTCCGACCTAACATACATTTCACACTTGGAGTACAATAGTCTATTTTTCTACGTGACAGAACATATTGTTCCAGAAGCTTATCTTACTTATGCATTTCTATCAGCTTGGTTATATTCTTTAACAATGTTCTTTAGCTTATACGAACATCTTCCTTTAAATGCTTATTGATTATATATGTCTTAACTGTTAATAAAAAGTTGCACACGTCTAAGTAAAGAAAAACAGTAAGTAAATTAATAAAAACAGAAAATAAAATAAAAAGAACACTCCTAAATGTAAAATTTCCATTACAAGCTTTAGCTAGACAGTTAGGTAACCTGGATTTGTACGATGCAGTCACTTCTTATCCGCCTGTGGTCTCAGAGTCTCAACAGTATCCCATTAAGGTCCCCATTACTCGTTTCCGCCCATCTCGGCCTAGCATTCCAGAGGCTGGTGAGTTCCCTCCGCCTCCTACTCCACAGGACCTTAGAGAGATGCTCACTCCTAGTGCCATGCCCTTGCCTGCTCAATCCCAGTCGGCGCCTGCCTATCCTAGTCACTCACTTTCCCTTCCTCATGCAGAGCCCAGGGTGCGCCCTGTTCTCCCTTCCTCTGAGTCTGTGTACCGTGGTCCCCCTCCTACAATCCCTAAGTTTACTCGTCCAGATCCTAGTGAGTTCACCCGTGTTCGTATCGCATTGGAGAACCTGTTACCCCCAGATGGTACTGAGCTGTTTAAGTACCAGATCTTAGTAGATCACCTCAAGCTTGAGGAAGCTAAGATGATAGCTGATGCTTATTTGAATTCACCTACCCCCTTCAGGGATACTATGTCAGCGCTTTGTGAAAAGTACGGTCAGCCACATCAGTTAGCTTTGAGGAAGATAGCTAGTGTCCTGGATAGTCCTGACGTTAGATGAGGTGATGTCCCAGCCTTTCAAAAATTCGCTCTTCAAGTCCAGTCTCTAGTCGGCCTGTTGAGAACCTTAGGACGTGAAGGGGAGTTGGAGTTGGGCTGTGGTTCCCACGTCGCACGCCTTCTGAGCAAGCTACCCCAAGAGCAGAGAGCAGACTTCCGTCGCCATATGTTTCGTGAACCTGGTGTGAATCCTAACCTCATTGACCTCTCTAATTGGCTTCGTTACGAGACCTGGTGTCATAGTTTCGATGTAGAGCTGACCTCTAAGACCTCACCTGCTGGCAAGAGATCCGTTGCTATCCTGCATGGAGTTGGAACATCCTCATCCCTGGCCTCTTCCTCAGTTGAGTCTTCTATGCCTCTTAGAAGTTCCGTTCAGCCAGCCAAGCCTGCTGGAGCTAAGCGCTATTGTCCTTTCTGTGACACCTCTGAACATTACCTGAGTCAGTGTGCTTCCTTCACCCAGCTTACCCCTGATCAAGTTAAGACCTGGATCCGTAAGCACAATCGTTGTTGGCGTTGTGCCAGATCTCACCATGCTGCTCGATGTGACCTGAAGAAGCCCTGTAGTCTGTGCCGTGGTTTACATCTTCGCCCTCTGCACGATGTAAATGTGGGTTCTTCTGCTTCAGAGGATCCTGTTACCGTGGAGAAGAGTTGCCTTACGAGTTTCTCCTCAGACAGGTTCTTCTGCGATAAACCTTCCATTAGCGGCCGTGTTATGCTTAAGGTGGTTCCAGTGCGTCTGCATTATGAAGATCGTACCTTGGATACCTTTGCCCTTCTGGATGACGGATCAGAGCGAACAATCCTACTTTCCACAGCTGTGAAAGCACTGGGCATTCAGGGTGTTCCTGAAGATCTGCCATTACGGACCGTCAGAGATGATGTTCAGGTCATTCGAGGTTGTTCCATATCCTTCCAGATTTCTCCCGTCTACCGACAGCAGGTTAGTTATCAGATCAGTCATGCATTTACTGCTGAACGCCTTAACCTGTCGCGCCAGTCCTATCCTGTGGAGCAGTTGAAGCGGAGGTACAGACACTTGAGAGGACTTCCTAACCGTACCCTTACCGATGTCCAACCATTGCTCCTTATTGGTTCGGACCAGCCCCACCTTATAACACCTACTGAGCCTGTTCGATGGGGCGGCCCGGGAGCGCCAGTCGCTGTTCGTACCAACTTGGGATGGACACTTCAGGGTCCTGTTCCTTCTACGGGTTGTCCTTCCACACCTTCTCAGTGTTTGCTTACCTCTTTGGTTTCTGTTCAAGATGAACTCATTCAACACGTTCAGAGATTGTGGCAGTTGGATACAATTCCTTACCGTGAGAGTAAAGAGGTTACTCGTTCCAAGCAGGATCATGAAGCCTTGCAGCTGCTTGACCTCAAGACCACTACCCAAGAGATAGAAGGTGTTCGCCGCCTCGCCACTCCCCTTCTTCGTCGTCGAGACATGCCAGTGTTGAAGGCTCCAAGAGATTCAGTCTTGCCTACCCTCCGCAGTGGGGAGCGACGCCTGTTGAAGGATCCTGGGAAAGCCGAGATCTATCGAACAGAGATACATAAACTCCAAGAGAGCGGAGCTGTCCAGGTAGTTCCTGATCCTGTTCCGGATACCCCTGAGTGTTGGTACATTCCTCACCACCTTGTGAGCCACAATGGAAAGTCCCGGCTCGTCTTTAATTGTTCACATCCGTACAGAGGTCAGAGTCTTAACCAGCACTTATTGCCCGGACCTACCCTTGGAGCCTCGTTGTTAGGTGTCCTCCTTCGTTTCCGAGAACATCCTGTAGCCGTAAGTGGAGATATTAAGGCGATGCTCCACCAGGTTCGCCTCCTGCCTGAAGACCGTCCTCTACTCCGTTTTCTATGGCGAGACCTGCAGATGGAGGAGGCTCCTCAGACCTTTGAGTGGTTAGTCTTACCTTTTGGTACCACCTCCAGTCCCTGTTGTGCTATCTATGCACTCCAGCACCACACTCGTCAGCACCCCTTGACAGATGAGGAGATTCGTTTCTCTGTAGAGAGGTGTTTTTATGTTGATAATTGCCTCCAGAGCATCCCTACTGCTGACGCAGCCCGCAGTCTGATCGATCGCCTGCGTACCATCCTTTCCGACGGTGGATTTGAGATCCGGCAGTGGGCATGTAACGATCCTGCTGTATTGAGTCACCTACCCCCTGAGGCTCGGGCTACTAGTGTGGAGTTGTGGCTGACCCAGGAGAAATCTGATGTCCCTGAGTCCACGTTGGGTTTAAGTTGGAATTGGCAGTCAGATATCTTGTCCTATAAACACCGACCTGTGGACTATGAGGCTCCTACCTTGCGGAATATTTATAGGGTCCTTGCTACACAATATGACCCTTTGGGATTGCTCCTTCCTTACATCACCCGTGCGAAAGTGATCGTCAAGCACCTTTGGAACCAGCAGAGACAGTGGGATGATCCTAACCTACCTCCTGACCTGCTCCACTCCTGGACACAGTGGGAAGAAGAACTTCGCTGCCTTCCAAGTGTTTGTCTTCCTCGTCCTTATGTCCCTCCTGAAGTTGGGATTGGAGGAGTTACTCATGAAGTCCATGTTTTTTCCGATGCATCGGAGCAAGCCTATGGAGCCGTAGCGTACCTACGTACCATTGACCCAGCAGGTCAGACCTACCTGTCCTTCCTTATCGCTCGTTCCCGTGTTACACCTAAAAGAGTACATTCCATACCCAGATTGGAGCTCTGTGGGAGCTTGGTGGCAGCCCAGCTTGCGAAGTTGCTGTCTAACGAATTGACCTTGACAATACAGTCTACTGTACTGTGGACCGATTCTACTACGGTTCTTCAATGGTTGAGGTCTGAATCCTGTCGCTATCGAGTTTTCGTCGGCAATAGGATTGCTGAGATCCAGGAGCTTACTGGTCAGTGCTCTTGGCGTTATGTCAGCTCCGCCAATAACCCGGCTGATGATCTAACAAGAGGGAGATCGCTTTCCTACCTTGCCAGCCCAAACCGATGGTCCCAAGGACCCCCTTTCCTTCTCCTTGACCCTAGAGAATGGCCGGTCCTTCCTAATCCTGAGCCTAGTGAAGATCCAGCGGAGTTGCGGAAGTCAACCTTTTGTGGAGTTATTGCCTCATCTAACACCTGTAGCCACACAGATAGATGGAATTATTCTACCTGGTTAGACCTGCTGGACGCCACTGCCCGAGAACTTCAAATTGACCCGGTTACTGACGCTGGTCCAGAAGCTGCAGATTATCATCGAGCTGAGGCCCATGTCCTTAAACAGGTCCAACAAGAATCCTTCTCGGAAAATTATCATCTGTTACAATCTGGGAAGCCGGTTAAACGTGCTAGCCGTCTAGTCGCCTTGGCTCCGGAGATTGATTCTTCTGCTGGCTTGATTAGAGTGGGTGGTCGTTTGAGGAGAGTGGCTGACCTTGCGGATTCTGTTCTCCATCCTGTAGTCCTAGACCCTAAGCATCCAGTTACTCGCCTGATCATCCGTCATTACGACAATCAGCTGCATCATCCTGGATCAGAACGGCTGTTTGCTGAAATAAGGAGGTCTTATTGGATCCTGAGAGGCCGGGAAGCTGTTCAAGGGTTTCAGCGAACCTGTCCGGAATGTTGTAGGTGGAGATCCCAGCCTTCGGTGCCTCAGATGTCTGATTTACCCGCTGCCCGTCTTCAGCTTTACAAGCCCGCCTTTCATTCGTGTGGCATGGATTGCTTTGGACCTTTCCTGACCAAAGTTGGAAGACGTACTGAGAATTGGAAGACGTACTGAGAAGCGGTGGGGTATTCTCTTTAAGTGTCTCACCACAAGGGCAGTACACCTGGATTTACTCCCTAGCCTGAGTACTGATTCCTTCCTTATGGCCCTTAGGAGGTTCATTGCTAGGAGAGGCACCCCCACCCAATTATGGTCAGATCGAGGGACTAACTTTCGAGGAGGCGAGGGCGAGTTGCGAGAAGCACATGCTGCCTTAGCTCCAGACCTACAGCGTCAGCTTGCTCGTCAGAAAATCCACTTCTGCTTTAATCCCCCTGCAGCCCCTCATTTTGGTGGGGTTTGGGAGAGAGAAGTGAGATCTGTCAAGTCAGCTTTGTATACTGTTTTGGGTTCCCAGTCGGTTCCTGAGGAGGTCTTGATGACAACTTTGTTGGAAGTCGAGGCTATCCTTAACTCGAAACCCTTGGGTTATGTATCCTCGGATGTGGCCGATGTTGATCCTGTGACCCCAAGTAGTCTCCTTATGGGGCGGCCTGATGGATCGTTGCCACAGGTCATCTATCCTGAATCGGAAATGTTGAGTCGCAGAAGATGGAGACATTGCCAGATCCTGGCGGATCAATTCTGGTCCAGATTCATCCGTGATTACCTTCCCACTCTGCAGACCAGGCAAAAATGGCAAGCTTCGCCTCCTGACCTCCAAGAGCATACTTACGTGATGATCGTAGACCCTCAGTTGCCCCGAGGTTTATGGCCTGTAGGTGAAGTAATTCAGACACACCTGAGTCCCGATGGCCATATCAGATCAGCAGATGTGCAGATCAAGGGTAAAAATACACCAGACCAGTTGCCCGTTTGGTTGTCTTACCATCATGCGATGCCTTATTTTCCTTTATTGAATTGTATAATGGAGAAGTGTTACTGATGAGGATTTAGTCTGCTTTGGCTGCCATGTACCAATAGATGTTTAATATTGTATGGCCAGTTCAACCTTGTTATTCACTACCCTTTTATGGTATTTCTTGTTTTCCAGACTAATTCCTCTACTGCTTGTAATACCTACCTGTACCTGTACCTCTGTGGACTGATCTTATATTAATACATCATCTAAACCTGCCCAACTGTCTCCTCATCCTTATATTAAACTGTGCTCTGACAGGCACCCAGAGGGGTTCACTCATCTAATTAAAACCAGATCCAGACATTCAAAGTCTTCTAAACAGTAACCTCGGTTCTCTCTAGGGAGGGAACGAGTACTGCGTATCTTGCCGTGCTTGGAATACGCTCTGGTTCGCTTCGGCGATGAAAACCAACGTAGAGCAGCTATCGAGCCCATTTATAGGGCGAGACCACGCCCTTTCTGGCGGGACGTGACGATATGGGCGCGAAAGGCCCCCATTCGTCGTGACGTCACGCAGAGCCTCTCTCGATAGGCTGCTGCTTTTGCCGCAGGGCAGCCAATAGGCGCGCGAGCTGTCTCGCCTATGTCTGCTTGCTGCCGCAAAGCGTTTTACATTAATAAAAAATTAAGGATAATATTTGGCTTCAATATCTCGTGGAAAAGAGTTTACCCCATAGCGTAAGATATTACGCAGTACTCGTTCCCTCTCTAGAGAGAACCGAGGTTACGTTAGTAACCGAGTACGTTTTTTACAGGAGCTCTTGGTACATGCATACAGACATACATACAGACATGAACAGACATTTAAATGAGATTAAGTGAAAAACAGATAAAACAACAATAATAATATTGTGGTATAAGCTGAAAAAGAAGATTTGTGCATTGCGTACTGTATGTACAGCTCTATAAATAAAAGTTGTAGCCTATATGTAGGCTATTTACAAAAACTATTAAACTAATTCTATCTATTGTTTCTCTCTCAAGTACTGATAAATAATTATAAAACAGGTGTTTTAGATCTGTAATATCAGCAGAAGTGCACTCAGGTCGTGTCCGGGGTCTGTGATATTCCTGCCAGTTTCTTCACTCTGGCGTTCTACAAGTCCTAAAGGTTGGGTAAGGTGCACACCATTATCCTCTCAGCTGTCCGAACCGTCCGCTGCAGTCTTCTTATATCTGATTTACTGGCTGACCCAAACCAGACAGTTACAGAAGGTACAGCTCGTCCAGAACCTTGCTGCTGTTGTCGTCGATGAACATGTGAGCCATGGACTTGCTGGCCATGTGACTGAGGATCTTCTTCTGGGCCTTCATGGCCATGTCCTTGGAGCTGAACGCCTCCATCCCGCACCAGAGGACGGAGGGACGCAGACATACAGTGTGTGTTTACCTGCGTCGGCAGTCGGAGGAGTGTGTGTCGAGTCTGGGTGAGGAAGTGACGTCTTCCGCTGCGTAACTGTGAGAGGAAACTGTGTGATCGGAGGAGATATGTCACTTCTGCTTTCTGTCTCTTTCACACACTTAACCCTTGTGTGGTGTTCATATTTTTGTTATTCAGCCAGTGTTCGTGGGTCTGGTGGACCCGCTGCATTTTTGGGTTTTTAATTCAACATAATCAAACAATTTATGTTAAAATACTCAACAGATGTTTACTTCATCCCAATTACAAGCAATATAGCATATATTACAGCATATATGGTAAATATTTTCCCTTTACCTTTGTTAGATCACATTTAAGAATTGCAATCTTGTGCGGGAACGGCAGGGGTAGAAAATAAACTCACTTTTGCACTCACACTCTGCACTCACACCCACTTGGATATGTGGTTTATGGGGACTCTCCATAGGTGTAATGGTTTTACAAATGTACAAACTGTATAATCTATCCCCCTACACTAACCCTACCCCTAAACCTACCGCAGAAAACTTCTGGCCCTTTTTGAATTTCAAAAAACACTATTTAGTATGTTTTTTTAAGCCATTTGGTTTATGAGGACACAGATGTCCTCATAAACCATGTTTACGTTGTAATACCCATGTCATTATACACATTTGTGTCCTCATAAACCATATACAAGAACACACACACACACACTGACAACAGCAAGCCCTGACAGGAGGAGGACAGAGTAAAGGTACACAGAACCTAAAATTTCCACACTTTTATTAGCCCCGGGTCCAGTGGACCCGAACATCCTGTGTGTAATATAAATGTGTAGGGGGGGTGTACAGTGTGTGGTCATTGAAAATATGTTCGGATATATGTTCTTCACAGAAAATGAGCCAAGGCCAATGAGTCTGAGGTTGAAAAAATAATTAATTGTATAATTTTTCTTTTGATAAAAAATGAAAACGGGTCCTACAGACCCGAACACCATACAAGGGAAATTGAAAGTGTGACTGTGAGAACACAAACTAACCTGAAGCATCACCTCTAAACTTCACAAGCACAAACACACGAGAGGCAGTGACAAATCACACCAGATCTCTCTGATGCAGACATACAGTGTGTGTTTACCTGCGTCGGCAGTCGGAGGAGTGTGTGTCGAGTCTGGGTGAGGAAGTGACGTCTTCCGCTGCGTAACTGTGAGAGGAAACTGTGTGATCGGAGGAGATATGTCACTTCTGCTTTCTGTCTCTTTCACACACTTAACCCTTGTGTGGTGTTCATATTTTTGTTATTCAGCCAGTGTTCGTGGGTCTGGTGGACCCGCTGCATTTTTGGGTTTTTAATTCAACATAATCAAACAATTTATGTTAAAATACTCAACAGATGTTTACTTCATCCCAATTACAAGCAATATAGCATATATGGTAAATATTTTCCCTTTACCTTTGTTAGATCACATTTAAGAATTGCAATCTTGTGCGGGAACGGCAGGGGTAGAAAATAAACTCACTTTTGCACTCACACTCTGCACTCACACCCACTTGGATATGTGGTTTATGGGGACTCTCCATAGGTGTAATGGTTTTACAAATGTACAAACTGTATAATCTATCCCCCTACACTAACCCTACCCCTAAACCTACCGCAGAAAACTTCTGGCCCTTTTTGAATTTCAAAAAACACCATTTAGTATGTTTTTTTAAGCCGTTTGGTTTATGAGGACACAGATGTCCTCATAAACCATGTTTACGTTGTAATACCCATGTCATTATACACATTTGTGTCCTCATAAACCATATACAAGAACACACACACACACACTGACAACAGCAAGCCCTGACAGGAGGAGGACAGAGTAAAGGTACACAGAACCTAAAATTTCCACACTTTTATTAGCCCCGGGTCCAGTGGACCCGAACATCCTGTGTGTAATATAAATGTGTAGGGGGGTGTACAGTGTGTGGTCATTGAAAATATGTTCGGATATATGTTCTTCACAGAAAATGAGCCAAGGCCAATGAGTCTGAGGTTGAAAAAATAATTAATTGTATAATTTTTCTTTTGATAAAAAATGAAAACGGGTCCTACAGACCCGAACACCATACAAGGGAAATTGAAAGTGTGACTGTGAGAACACAAACTAACCTGAAGCATCACCTCTAAACTTCACAAGCACAAACACACGAGAGGCAGTGACAAATCACACCAGATCTCTCTGATATCTGTTTCTTCACAACAGCAATGAGATTAAAACTGAAAGTTTTCACCAGTTGTGTCTCCTCTAGAGAAGGGGTTTAGAAACCACAGGCCCTCAAGGGCCACAAGAGAGTGCTGGGGGTCCGGGGAAACTCTGGGGGAAAACTGTGTAATGCTAAGGAAACACAAAGATTTAACTAACTAAATAGAAAAGAGATTAACCTCTTAACCAGCGCCCCATTTTTTGAGAATTTTCTGAAAATTACATACCCAAATACAAATGTCTGTAGCTCTTAAACCCTATGGTCCACATTCAAAACTCTGATCTTTTTTTAAACTAGACACTTGAAACTTTGTTACCCAAGAGTCATTATAACTCAAAGTAGCATAGGAACAGAGTAAAACAAGGTAAAATGTACATGAATGTGACTGACGATTTCTTTGAATTAACTTCACTTAGGGCAAAATGTATCATACTTTTATGTTAAGGGCCTGAAAACACCATAAAGATAAAATTGAATGTCTGACCATGTTTAGATTCAAATTTGAGGATGATACTCCCAAAAATGTAGTTTCTGTAAGCTTTTATTCAAGAAAAGTATAGGCGTCCTTTCCAAAATGCAATTTGGAGACTCCAATGGACACCAGGCACCCAACCACTTTTCATAAGAAGTAAACACTACAGGTCTACATCATCAATTCAAAACTGTTATGCCCTTCAAACCACACAAGAAAAAAACGATTTCAGCACAACATTTGAACATTTTAACAAAATTCTCTTTATTTTAAACAATTCTAATAACAAAAACAGTGATTTCTCACTACATGTATAGACATTGCAGAAGTGTTCATTTTCCAACTAATGTATAAAATATATAAAAAGAAAAACATAAATGTTTTAGAACATTTGCAATTACAAACGTGTTTTTACTCAAATAAATTGCAATAAACTGATATAATGAATATCCTATTACTTTCTGTTGCTCTTCGTCAATTGCTCCTCTGCATCTTCTGCAAAAACACCTTCAAATCTCTTCTTTAGGTGACGATCCATGAGAGAGGTGCTCAGATATAAGCTTTAGAGTAAATCCGTGCATTTATGCAAGCTCCATGTGTCAAAACATCGCGTTTATGTGTCTGTTTACATTCTGGTCGGCTAACTATGTGTGTGCGTGGCTGCGCGCGTGGCGAAAGCGCACATCTGAATGAAAACTTTACGCATTTGAATGACGAAAATGCTTGCATGAACGGTTTATCACTGCAATCGATTTTAGTTGGCTAATATCCCCGTCAATCAAAACGTAGCTCAAAAGACATTGGATAGCATTACTCAGGCTTTTATCCAGTCGAAAGCCCAGCTCCGTGATGGACAGCGCGCTCAGCCTGTCAGGGACTCACTTACTGTTTTGGTCTGTAACACAGCCTGTGATTGAAGGACAGAGAAGTGGAATATACCATTCGATCAGGAAGAGTTTAACCTTGTGCATCAATTAAAAAAAGTTACACATAGCTACATAGAGGACAAAAATGTCCACGTCAAAAAACTGTCATAAAAATTTGAATCTTGGGAGCACAGACTTAAGTTTGGTATCATTTTAAAGAAGACCCTTGGCAGATTATTGCTGAAGTAAAATAAAATGTATATGTCAATCCTATTTTTTTTTATATAGGTTTAAGTTTATGAAAATTATTTATGATCATTATTTTCTATTAAATATATATTTTATTAAACATGTTGAACTCCAAAACTGAAATGAATTCAAAGCCATAAATCTAAACAAGTTGTGTTCCAAATTTGAGGATGATATCTTAAAAAATGAGCTTTCGGTAAGATTTTGTTTGGGCGCAGTAACAGATTTTCCCCATTGGGTGCCAGCAAAACTCCACTGGTGCACACAGTGATTGGAATTTAGATTTGCAGTTCAGTTTTTCTCTCTCAAATATTACAAGCGCACAAACACACACACACAATTATTTTTTTTATTACACACATACAAACCACACTCAGACATCCATACCAACATACCCACACAATTTTCGTTGCACAATTTATCCAATTTTCTCTATAATATGCCGAAGCAGAAAATAGGAATAAAGCGAGTATTTGCTTTATAGGCCAAACCTGAAAAAAGGCACCATCTGATAAAAAAATAGTAAAAATTAAAATTTTGAAGCCTTGCCAACATAATGAAAGCCTCTTAACAAAGTTTGCATCATTCTATAGTTAAATGGCACTGGGATAAAAAAATTCAGTTTTAATGGGTTTCAATGGGGCCATTTTTGGCAAAACGACGCTAAGAGGGAAGTTTTTTTGTACCTAGTGCAAAAAAGATTTTTCAAAGGAAATGGGGGTGAAATAGTAAAATTACAATAAAAATACACACCTGTGCCAAAATTCATGCAGTTAGCATAAACTAAAAAAAAAAAGTTACACATAGCTCCAAAGTGGACAAAAATGTCCATGTCAAAAAACGGTCATAAAAATGTTAGGCTTGGGAGCAAAGACTTAAGTTTGGTCTCGTTTTAAAGAGGACCCTTGGCAGATTATTGCTGAAGTTAAACAAGTGGAAAAAAGTGAAACCAAAAATTTTGTATAGAGGTTTAAGTTTATGAAAATTATTTATGAACATTATGATCATTATTTTATATAAAATATATATTTTATGAAACACGTTGAACTCCAAAACTGATATAAATTCAAAGCCATAAATCTAAACAAGTTGTGTTCCAAATTTGAGGATGATATCTTAAAAAATGAGCTTTCGGTAAGATTTTGTTTGGGCGCAGTAACAGATTTTCCCCATTGGGTGCCAGCAAAACTCCACTGGTGCACACAGTGATTGGAATTTAGATTTGCAGTTGAGTTTTTCTCTCTCAAATATTACAAGCGTACAAACACACAGACACACAATTATTTTTTATTACACACATACAAACCACACCCAGACATCCATACCAACATACCCACACAATTATCGTTGCACAATTTATCCAATTGGCTCTATAATATGCCGAAGCAGAAAATAGGAATAAAGCGAGTATTTGCTTTATAGGCCAAACCTAAAAGAAAGGCACCATCTGATAAAAAATAGTAAAAATAAAAATTTTGAAGCCTTGTCAACATAATGAAAGCCTCTTAACCAAGTTTACATCATTCTATAGTTAAATGGCACTGGGATTAAAAATGGCAGTTTTAATGGGTTTCAATGGGGCCATTTTTGGCAAAACGATGCTAAGAGGGAGTATTTTGTGTACCTAGTGCAAAATAGATTTTTTTAATGAAAATGGCATGAAATATTAAAATTCCAATAAAAATACACACCTGTGGCAAATTTTATGCAGTTAGCAATAACACAGACAAAGTTATCAAAAAAACAAAACTGAAAAAGCCAAAAATGTCCACAAGGATGCACAAGGGTTACGGGGGTGATATGGCTTTTGAGTGTTGGCATACGGATTAGAATCGATATTTCTTTGAAACTGAACATGATGCGAACTCTATGTCAAAAACGGTCATACAAACAGAGGAGTATATTTCATTTTTTCCCTATTTTTTCGTTGTTTTGGATTAAAAAGTGGGATACATTTAGAAGACTGGACCCTTACACTGAAATGCATGCTGTTGTTTCATGGATTTGTCCTAACTGATATGAACCATACGAGATGAAAGATGAGTATTGCGTTTCATTTTGGTCATTTTCAAATGGAAAGTCCTTTTGCATTTAGTTTAACCCTTTCCTCTCTGGTGTATTGCTTGCAAAAACAAGTTTAGAACAGGATTCTTGAGTGTTTTAGCTTTCAAATGATGCATAGTTTATGATGGTCAGTTGAATATTTGTTATAAAACAAAGCTTTAAAAAGTAATAAAAGTATAGCCACGCCCTCGACGGCCCGCCCTCGGGCCGGTGCTTGAAAAGGGGTTAAAATAAATACAAATCGATAAAAATAAATAAATACATTTTATTCAAATGAATCATTTTTTTAACACATAAGAAAATTGTATGTAAATATAAATTAAATAAATTAAATATTTTGTATCAGTTTATTTTAATGTAATATCATTTAAATCAAGTTGTATTGATTTTTTATTAGTTTATTTTAATAAAAATTAATATTATTTAAATATAATAATCTGATTTAAATAAATAATAAATCTAACAGTACAGTACAGAAAAGATGCAATGATGTAGCGTAATAGAAACTTATTAAAACATGATTTAAATAAAAATAATAATAATAAATAAACACCAATTAATATAAATAGCAAATTAATAAATTAAATAGATTTAAAAATTGATACTATTAATTGATACAATGATTGTGTCATGATGTGGTTTTGTGTCCTGTCATGTTCTAGGTTCCCTGTCTTGTCTATTAGTTACCCCAGGTGTTTCTGATTTACCACGCCCAGTGGTAAAAATAAATAACTTTGATTAAAAAGTTGATTAAATAAAAGTGATAATAATTTGATTAAAATAAATATATAAATAAAACTTGATGTAAATAAATAATATATTATTCAGTTTGACTAAAATAAAATTATTAAAATAGATAATATTTTATATATATGAATAACACATTTAACATTACAGTAAAAGATACAATTTTATTTACATGAATAACACATTTAACATTACAGTAAAAGAATGCAATGCATTAATTTGGTCTTTATACATGAACATATATAGTTTCCTCAA
The DNA here is from genome assembly GCA_036326025.1 of Chrosomus eos. Classification (NCBI taxonomy): domain Eukaryota; kingdom Metazoa; phylum Chordata; class Actinopteri; order Cypriniformes; family Leuciscidae; genus Chrosomus; species Chrosomus eos. The sequence goes on along the minus strand of JAZAVI010000092.1, from coordinate 161,031 downwards.
AGCGCTTTACATGGAAGAGGGGGAATCTCCTCAACCACCACCAATATGCAGCATCCACCTGGATGATGCGACGGCAGCCATATTGGGACAGAACGCTCACCACACACCAGCTTACTGGTGGAGAGGAGACAGTGATGAAGCCAATCAGTATACAGGGATGATTAGGAGGCCATGATGGACAGAGGCCACTGGGCAAATTTGGCCAGGATGCCGGGGTTACACCCCTACTCTTTTATCGAAGGACATCCTGGGATTTTTAATGACCACAGAGAGTCAGGACCTCTGTTTAACGTCTCATCCGAAGGTCAGTGCTTTTTAACAGTACAGTGTCCCCATCACTATACTGGGGTGTTAGGACCCACACAGACCACAGGGTGAGCACCCCCTGCTGGCCACACTAACACCTCTTCCAGCAGCAACCTGGTTTTCTCAGAAGATCTCCCATCCAGGTACTTACCAGGCTCAGCCCTGCTTAGCTTTAGTGGGCAACCAGTCTTGGACTACAGGGTGACATGGCTGCGAGAGGTCTCAACTCTATTATTTATAGAACACTTCTATAAATAACTTCTGTAAATACCAAAAGTATAAAATATCTATACTTAAAACATATTCAAAAGTTAAAGAATAAAAACAACTCAACAACGTCTCAATCTGTTCTCAGATCAGTCGGCACAGTTTCTGGTCTGATAAGTAATTCTTCTTAAATCAGATTAAACAACTGAAAGGAATGATATGGGATGTTGTTTCCATCACAGTGGGTTTGTAGTGTAAATGTCTTGATTACATGAATCTTTTTGTTATCTGACTGGAATTATAATATGGAGAATTATAATTTGAATTCAAACTGAAGGAAGCTGAATTACAGAAACTGACATGTTCTTACACACACAGCTGTTCCTTCATACAAACACTGACAGTTCAGCAGATTTGCAGAATCATGAGTGAAAGATTTACTCTTTCATAATTTTTACAAAAATGTCATGGTCCCCAGAATATTTTGTTGTATGAATATCTGAATATGCAATATATAAAATAAAAGAACAGACACTTTACTTTTAAACAACAAAAACAACAACAAGTTTTATTCTTGATTCACGCTTTTCTTTTTTTATCAACACTTGAATGTGGATAAGTTTCATGAAAACAGCAACATTTTGAGCAAAAAGCTGAGAAAAACAAAGTTTGTTTCAGCTGTACAGGAAATCTAGAAGAAAATAGTGTCATAGTCCAGCTTAAGTAAGTTCAGTGTTGATTTATCTTTGTTGTAAAAAAGTAATTCATTTATTTAATTTATCTATACAGCCGCTCTGTAAAGTTACACAGACACGTTTGTGTGTGTGTGTGATGATCGCTGTGGGTTTGTGTCTGTTGATTCTGTTGAATGTGATTGTGTGTGTAGTGGCTCTTTATTCACCATCAGCTGATCCAGAGAAGGCCAGACTAACATCTAAAACCTGTAAGCAAAACACAGAAAGTCAAATGTGTGCGACGTTATTGCATTATCCACTTCACAACAACTAAAATAAAGTACTTAGACTATTAAGTGAGATCTTATAATATAAGACTGTGATACATGATTTTAACCATGACTGTTTTATTTATGCAAAAGACTTTTATTTCAAGATAAAAAGAAACTTGATGATACTTAATTGTTATGTCATGGTTCTGCCATCATATCTTTGATTTCTCTAGTCTTTTGGCAGAATCATGACAGACCCATGTTTTCATGTGCAGCACATGGCCATTTGTTTGCACCATGTGCTTGCTTTGTCTCGTTTCGTTACCCCGCCCCCTTGTTATCCTCGTCTCATCGTTATTGTCTAGTCAAGTTTCGCCTGTCCTTGTCATTAGTGTCTCCCTATATTATCCCCTTGTGTTTGCTGTCCTGTGTCGGTTCATTGTCAAAACTGCGTGTTACTCTCTGTGAGTATCTTGTAATAAGATTTGTAAGTTTGTGTAGTCGTTTGTTTTCTATCTGGCTAGTCTTAGTCAAAGTTTAGCCTCCCAGTCTTGTCTATGTTTTGCCCCCTCGTGGGTTTTGTTTTCTGTTTTGAGCCTCAATAAACCCTGTGTGTGTGCATTCAGTCTGCTTTTGGGTTTGTCTATCTGTACCTTCATGACATGTTACTAACTATTATTTAAAAAATGAATCAGACTCTTATTAAACGTTTATAGTGTGTAATTCATCATTACAAGGAAAGTAAACTAAGAAGAAACTAACTTTGTGAAAAGTTGTGAAAAGTTTTAATCATCACTACTCACTCAAGCATTTTCAGTTTATAACGTGGATCATCCTGCAGATCTGAGAGCAGCTTCACTCCTGACGCTCTTAGTTTATTTCCAGTCAGATCCAGTTCTCTCAGGTGTGAGGGGTTTGATCTCAGAGCTGAAGTCAGATCAGCACAACCTTCATCTGTAACACCACAACAACTCAACCTGTAGAAAACAATGACAGTCTTTAGTCTCTCAGTTCAGGATCTACAGCTCAGATAAGCAGGAACTTCACAATCAGAGACTTAATCCACGGCACCAATAACAGGTCCAGTCCAAGATTCAGTCTAAGGTTCAGACCCGCTTCTAGATGCTGCTTGAGCAGGTTCATTTCAATATAAAAAAAATATACAAATCTTATCCATCACCCAATTATCTTTATATTATCATAAAGCTAGTATTTAAAATTGGATTAAACACGTTATAAAGACCCTAATGAAGATTAAACCATATCTCCAGTTCCCTTTCGTGGGAACTCCTACGTCTCGTCGGAGGAGTTTCCATCGAATTGGGATCACGCTAGGGAGACCAATCGACTTCGAGAGAACTAAAACGAGCCAATAAATATTGGCATGCAAGATTTGCATTCCGCGACCCGCCTGCCAGTGCGGGTATAAAGGGCGGAAGCAAACGCATACACAATGCTTTTTGCTTCGGAGCCGACCAGTTGTGTCCTCTTGAGTGAATGAAACAACGAGTCTCTGTTTTCCGAGACCTCTCTGTGTTGGCGTGACGGCGATTCAGTGATCTTCGCGAGCTCCCGGGTGCTGGCTGTTACTGCACGCGATCTACATCTTCAAACAAAAAGCTGTTCTCACAGCTGGTATTCGGTTGAGTGCACACAGCGGGCTTGCAGTTTCCCCGCTGTGTTGCCGCATTGATCCCTGTGTGCTTCAGCACAATAAGAGAGTGTTTCTGTAAAAGAGCAACACGGGTGAAGATCGCGTCCTTTTCAGGATGACGTTTCACCTGTGTGTTTCTGGATGCGGTCGTTTCCTGTCCTCATTTGACGGCCACGATCACTGTTTCACATGCCTGGGCTTAAGCGTGTTGAGACTGCGTTCGTGGGTGGTTCAAGTTCTCTCATGAGAGCATGACCACGTCGGCGCGTTGTTCGTCTCCCTTTTCTCGTAAAGGCTTGAGCCGTTCAGCGTGCCGTGTGCCGTCGAGCCGCCGGCTGACAGCGCGGGTTGTCACGGCAACCCAGCACGCGTCATTCGGCGTTCTAGATGCGCGGTCGAGACTCAAGTGCCTCAAACGAGGTGGAGTCCCTTTGCATATTCCCCGATCTAGTTCCTCTTCTGCATCAGAAGAGGTCTACTTTGGCTAATAGCATTGGTGATCTGAGGATTACAGTGAGGGTACCCCTCACTCCTCTAACGCATTGCAAACATGCTGAAACTGTGTTCGTGGGTGGTTTATGCTCTCTTATGAGAGCATGACCACGTCGGCACGTTGTTTGTCTTGAAAAAGCGTTCAACGTGCCGTGTGTCATCAAGCTTGATGGCCACGTTCACTGTTTTTTGCATGCCTGGCAGCTTTACGGATGGAATTACTGGTGGTTCTCATGAGGAGCCAAGTGTTTCATTCGGGGCTCCAGGGGAGGATCAGATGTCGATCGCTGCATCGGAGAGAGGGCTGTTAAACTCTGGTTATGGTGATACTGAGTTCCCACTGTAATGGTGTGTGCGCTCATGCTAAATCAGGTCCAGACTTGACAGCCACACTTCCCGGGCTACCTGGGGGCGCAGTGCAACGTGTGTCGCCATGCCCCGCCCCCGTGCTTGCCCGGATGTGTATGAAAAACTTTTTGCAGTATGGAGGCATGTTGGTGCCAAAATCTGTGAAAGTTTTTCCTCTCTCACTACCCTTGATGGTGGTTTTTCTAATGGCAGACCACCTCTTCCCTGCATGTGATGGTCAGTATAGGCCAAAAACACGCAGTGCACAAGGTTGTGGTTCTGAGTCGGGGTTGAGCTGTGCATAGTGACTACCGTGGTTTTAGTCACAGCACTGGCCCTTGGTCAGACGATGTCCACACTGTGGTCCAGAAGTTTCCCAGGGCTAACCTTATAGACGTACGAGACATCGCCAAAGTTTTCTTTCTCGATGCTCCTATTTCTCAAGGTTTGCCCTGTTTCGGTGACACTGTTGGAGACTGTGCCCAGCGGTTCTCCACAGTTCATAAGCAGGCTGAGGAAACTACGAGCTTGACTCGATGTGCTTCCGAGTCACTCATGCTCCTCCTCAGTCTGTTTGTCGCCAAGGGTGTCAGTCCCCTGTGGAAGCTGTCACAGCTAGCTCTACTGTGACGTCTAGCTTCGCAGGAAGTTGGCGCCACCTGTCTCGGCAGCCCTGAGACAGGTGACCCAGCGTTGTAGGGAATTGCTCTCTCGGAGACGGTGCACGCACCTCTCCCTCCCCCGGAGGAGGACGGGGTGGAGAATCTTTTCATTCTGTTCCGCCGCTGGCTCCCAGGAGTCCAGTGGTACCCTCATTTTCTAGAGCAGTTTCTTCCATCTCTGGGTCACGAGGGTGCGGACTGCAGTGAGCAACGCTCCCATGCCTTGCCACTCCTTTCCGCCTCTTCCATTTCTTAGATGTCAGTGACGCCGCCACGGCCTCGTCACTCTCATCTCCCGCTGGGCAAGGAGGTGCGAAAACCTGGACTCGACGCCCTCGGGCCTCGCTCCTCGTTTCCCCTCCTTTCTTTGCCTCGGGACAGCCCGCAGCCGAACGCCTCCGAGCCTTCCCTGCCGTCTGTTCCTCAGTGGAAGCAGGTAGGTGTTGCCCCGCACACCTAGACCTCTCTCTCGGCCGCAGTAATGCCTCCGGAGTCTGGTCCCTGCCTTCCAACTCGCTGCCCCTCCGCGGGTACGCCGGTGGTCCGGGTGGGTTCGTTGGTACGATATCTCGAAGCCTGGCTAGTGCTTCTGAGGCCGTCCCGCTGGCTCACCCGTACTATCCGGCTCGGCTATGCAATTCAGTTTGCCCGCCGGCCTCCCAGGTACAGAGGAGTCCACTTCACTCGAGTGCGGAGTGTCGATGCCCCTGTCCTGAGGAAGGAGATCGACGTCCTGCTGGCGAAGGACGCGGTCGAGCCGGTCCCTCCAGCCGAGATGAGGTCTGGGTTTTACAGTCCTTACTTCATAGTACCCAAGAAGTGCGGGGGGTTACGGCCAATCCTGGACCTGCGAGTTTTGAATCGGGCCCTGCTCAAGCTCCCGTTCAAAATGCTCACGCAGAAACGCATCTTCGAGTGCATCCGTCCCCAGGATTGGTTTGCAGCGATCGACCTGAAGGACGCGTACTTTCATGTCTCGATTTTCCTTCGACACAGACCCTTTCTTTGGTTTGCGTTCGAAGGTCGAGCATATCAGTACAAGGTCCTACCCTTCCGCCTGGCCCTGTCGCCCCGTGTCTTCACGAAAGTCGCGGAGGCGGCCATTGTTCGCATGAGAGAACATGGTGTTCGCATTCTAAACTATCTCGACGACTGGCTCATAATAGCTCACTCGCAAGATCTGTTGTGCGAACACTGGGACATGGTGCTTCAGCACCTCAGCCGCTTGGGTCTTCAGGTCAACTGGGACAAGAGCAAACTCTGCCCAATGCAGAGGATCTCTTATCTCGGTATGGAGTTGGACTCGGTCGCTCAGACTGCGCGCCTCACCGAGGAGCACATCCAGTCAGTGCTCAACTGCCTCAAGTCCTTTCAAGGCAGGTCAGCGGTCCCACTGAAACAGTTTCAGAGGCTCCTGGCATATGGCAGCCGCAGCCGCAGTAACGCCGCTCGGTCTGCTTCATATGAGACCGCTTCAGCGCTGGCCTCACGATCGAGTCCCGACATGGGTGTGGCAGAGCGGCACGTTCCGGGTCAACATTACCCCGCACTGTCGCCAAACCTTCAGTCCTTGGTCAGACCCTGCGTTTCTACGGGCCGGAGTGCCCTTATTCCAGGTCTCCAGGCATGCTGTGGTTTTTACAGATGCCTCTGCCAACGGATGGGGGGCCACGTACAACGGGCATGCAGTTTCAGGTCTGTGGACGGGGCCTCACCTGCATTGGCACATCAATTGCCTAGAGTTGCAAGCAGTACGCTTAGCCTTGTTTCGCCTCAAGGGGCTGCTTTTGCACAAGCACGTACTGGTCCGTACGGACAACACTGCGACCGTTGCGTACATCAACCGCCAGGGTGGTCTACGTTCCCGTCGTATGTCGCGACTCGCCCGCCATCTCCTCCTGTGGAGTCAGAAGCATCGAGCCATTCACATCTCTGGTGTGCTCTACCGTACAGCCGACGAGCTTTCACGGCAGCCACCTCTTCCGGGAGATTGGCGACTCCACCCCCAGGCGGTCCAGCTGATATGGGGAATTTTCTGAGCCGCTCAGATAGATCTGTTTGCCTCTCCGGACATGACCCATTGCCGGTTGTTTTATTCTCTGACCGAGGGATCACTCGGCTCGGATGCACTGGCGCACAGCTGGCCCCAGGGTCTTCGCAAGTTGCGTTTCCACCATTGAGCCTTCTTGCACAAACATTGTGCAAGGTCAGGGAAGACGAGGAGCAGGTCCTGCTCATTGCGCTGTTTTGGCCCAACCGGACTTGGTTCGCGGAACTCATGCTCCTCGCGACAGCACCTCCTTGGCCGATTCCTCTGAGGAAGGACCTCCTTTCCCAGAGACGGGGCACCTTGTGGCACCCACATCCAGACCTCTGGAGACTCCATGTCTGGTCCCTGGACGGGACGTGGAGGTTCTAGGTGGCCTACCACAGGATGTGGTAGACACCTTCACTTCCGCTAGAGCCCCCTCTACGAGGCGCCTCTATGCGTTGAAGTGGAACCTGTTCGTCGACTGGTGTTCTTCCCACCGGGAAGACCCCCGAACTTGCCCGATCAGAGTCGTGCTTTCCTTCCTGCAAGATGGGTTGGAGTGAAGGCTGTCTATCCTATGTTGCCGCAATAGCCGCTCATCACGATGCAGTAGAAGGTAAGTCATTGGGAAAGCACAACCTGGTCATCAGATTCCTTAAGGGTGCCAGGAGGCTGAATCCACCTCGTAATTTGCACCCCTTACCCTCTTGGGACTTAACTCTAGTGCTTAGGGCACTCCAGAGGCCCCCTTTTGAACCCTTGCCTACGGTCGAGTTAAATATCTTGTCTATGAAGACAGCTCTCCTGTTGGCTTTGGCTTCTTTAAGAGGGTAGGGGATCTGCAGGCATTTTCGGTCGACGAATCGTGCCTAGAGTTCGGACCGGGCCTTTCTCACGCTGTTTTGAGACCCCGGCTCGGATATGTGCCCAAGGTTCCTACCGCTCCATTTGTAGATCAGGTAGTGAACCTGCAAGCGCTGCCCCTGGAGGAGGCAGACCCAGCCCTAGCTTTTCTCTGTCCCGTCCGCGCCCTGCGTTGCTACGTGGACAGAACGCAAAGCTTCAGGACCTCAGATCAGCTCTTTGTTTGTTACGGAGGCCAGCAGAAGGGGAAGGCTGTCTCCAAGCAGAGGTTATCCCACTGGTTAGTGGATGCTTCGTCCGGGCTTATGAGTCCCAGGACGTGCCTTGCCCACCTAGGTTGACGGCACACTCTACTAGGAGTGTTGCCTCCTCCTGGGCTTGGCGCAAGGCGCCTCGCTGACAGACATCTGTAGAGCTACGGGCGGGGCGACACCTAACACGTTTGCTAGGTTTTGTAGCCTTCGTGTTGAACCTGTTTTCTCCCGTGTACTCGCTATGGCCAGTAGTGGGAGGAATTAGGTTATGTCGGCTTGCTACGCCATTCCCGCCCCGTGGGCTGGATACGTGCATCTTCTTACTCCGTGGGTTCCCCAACATACGGCTAACCTCGTGAGTTCCTCCATCACCCCTTCGGCACCAGGCGAGGCGGTTCGCCCGGCGCCAGGTCTATTACCTCTCGTAGGAGTTGCTATTAGACTGGGTGGCCTTAACAGTGGTCCCTTCGGCGACCCATTTCTCCACATTCCAGCTACCCTCCGGGTTAGCTCCGTGTCTTCCCTTCGACAGACCCTTTCTGCCGTCCTTGCTGAGTACGCTCCCACCCCTTGGGCTGGGACTACCTCAAGGACTGCCGTATGTTTCACTACCCTACGGGTTAGTACATATGTGTATTCCAGTGCCTCCCTTCGGGCGGGCAGGGGCTCCGCAGCGCTCCCTCCTACGGGTTGGGCACGCTTCCCCAGTGTTATCCAAATCCACTGAGCGGGTCTTGCGGAACAACAGTGTGATTTTTCCTAGCTAGCTCCCGCCATATAACGTAAGAAACTGTTCTAGCGGGAAGCTTAGAGACCAGGGTTCTATATTAACTTTTTTGATCACCAGCCAATGTGGCTGGTAACTTTCTAAAGTTACCAGCCAATCAGAATTTCCACTAGCCAAATTTTTCTAAAGTACAGTACTTATCATGGCGTTTTATTAGGGATCCCAATTCGTCAGGGAACTCCTCCGACGAGACGTAGGAGTTCCCACGAAAGGGAACGTCTCGGTTACGTCTCTAACAGGGTTCTAAATTAACACCCGCCATTTCACCCGCCACCCGGTAAAAATTCGTTTTGGCGGGTGTTAATAAAAACTTACTAGCCAGTTTGGCCGGTGATGCATAAGGTTCTGTTCTCGGTCATTTATCCCCCTGGCAGTACTTCCTACATTTCCCATGAACACTGTGCCGTAATGCTACGTGATGACGTTTCATACGCCCATTGGCTGCGCGCAGTTTGCAGTAAAACCAGCGCGAAAAATGATCATGGAAACGAACGGAGCATCCACCAGAAAACACAAGGAAGACGAAGAACGAACGGAGCCAGAGCAGGGAGCATAGACTGAAAGAGGAGGGACCAAGTAAAGTAAAGTAAAAAGTTAAGATTAAACTAAATGCGGCAGTGGTTGGGAGTGGGACAGACTTCTGGGTTTAAATTTAAATTTTGTTTAACAAGAGATAGGATACGTTATTTTTTTTAAGTTTAAGGTTTTTGTCATTATTTCTGTACAAGCTTATACATTAGGCAATATACACAACAAGCTTACTATATATCTTAAGGTTTTCTTTTAGTTGAAAACAATAAACAATATGTGAAAACAAAAAATATAAACAAAAGCATTTAAGCTCAAGCAGCGTGGACGGGGAAAAAACGCAACAAAAAAAAAAAAGCAGACGCGCAATTATCGTACAGAACGTACATACTCGAGTCAGTATATGATTATCGTGTTTATATTGTTTCACGTTCAAGTTGAGAAAAAAATATATCATGCTCGAGCTCGCGCTGTGCTGACAGACGTTGCAGAGACGTGCGCGTGTGTTTGTGTGCAAAGTGACAGCACTTTGCGTTTTCTGTGCTTAAACCTGTCTCCCTCAAAATCATTTTGCTACCAGAAGGTATCATCTCGTATCACGATTGCATCGCGGTACAGCTGCTTACCTGCAGTCGTTAATGCAGTGATGGATAGCTGCTTAATCAATCGACTGCTGTTTCTTTGGATTTCATGTGATTTCTCATTGTGGTGGTGATATTATGATAACTCAGTTTAATTAATAATTGATTAAAAGTAATTCCATTTTTTAATAGGCTATCATTTTCATCTAAGCAAACTTCGCGAGGCAGACAACAACATTATGTGATCAAATACAAATAATCCACTTGTTAAACACAGCTCCACCAAGTGCACTTAATTATAACTGTGAAAAAAAAAATTAAATTCGAATAGTATTTTATTTTTTTGAATAATAATTACAGATCGAAAATTTGAATATTCGTGCACATCCCTAATAGATAGATAGATAGATCCCAAACTTGAAATGAAATGTTTGCACTTTCTGTGTTGTATTGTATTTTATATGTGTTTTCCATGCCAACAATGTTAATAAAATGATCAAATGCATTCAGTGGCACTCATAATTTTCTCTTTTTTTCACCGGAAAAAAATTTGGCTAGTGGAAATTCTGATTGGCTGGTAACTTTAGAAAGTTACCAGCCACATTGGCTGGTGATCAAAAAAGTTAATATAGAACCCTGGTCTCTAACCCTCGTTCCCTGAGTAGGGAACGGATACGTCTCGTCCCGTCGCCATGCTTGCTGTACCTTCGCGGAGGACTGGGCTCTGTTCGGCTCCTCAGCGAAAAAGCATTGTGTATGCGTTTGCTTCCGCCCTTTATACCCGCACTGGCAGGCGGGTCGCGGAATGCAATCTTGCATGCCAATATTTATTGGCTCGTTTTAGTTCTCTCGAAGTCGATTGGTCACCCTAGCGTGATCCCAATTCGTTGGAAACTCCTCCGACGAGACGTCTCCGTTCCCTACTCAGGGAACGAGGGTTACAAACGTAACCGAGACGTTATCTGGCAGGACACATTTTTTAGATTATGGGGTAATTTTGTTTATTGTTTATTTTTATTTAATCCCAGGAACATAATGAGAATATGGAGAATTTTACACAATCTTACTTCAGTTTCTCCAGTTTACAGTGATGATCCTTCAGTCCACCAGAGAGCATCTTCACTCCTATGTCTCTTAGTTTATTTCCAGTCAGACTCAGTTCTCTCAGGTGTGAGGGGTTTGATCTCAGAGCTAAAGCCAGACCAGCACAACCTTCATCTGTAACACCACAATAACTCAACCTGTAAAGAACAATGACACTCTTCAGTCTCTCAGTTCAGGATCTACAGCTCAGATAAGCAGGAACTTCACAATCAGAAAGACTTAATCCACGGCACCAATAACAGATCCAGTCTAAGGTTCAGACCCACTTCTATATGCTGCTTGAGCGGGTTCATTTCAAAATCATAAGAAAATTAAAAAATCTTATGCATCACCCAATTATGTTTATACTATCATAAAGATAGCATGTGAAATTATATCAGACACTTTGTAAAGAACCCAGTGAAGATTAAAACAACATCTCCTTTTATCTGAAAGCACACCTCTTTTGATTCTGCATTAATTTTGTTTTATTGTATATAATTTACTAATCCCAGTCAAGAATGAGAATGTGGAGAATTTTACACAATCTTACTGCAGTTTCTCCAGTTTACATTGATCCTTCAGTCCATTAGAGAGCAGATTCACTCCTGTGTCTCTTAGTTTATTTCCAGAAAGATCCAGTTCTTTCAGGTGTGAGGGGTTTGATCTCAGAGCTGAAGCCAGAGCAGCACAACCTTCATCTGTAACACCACAATCCCTCAACCTGTAGAGAACAATGAGACTTCAGTCTCTCAGTTCAGGATCTATAGCTCAGATAAGCAGGATCTTCACAATCAGAAAGAGTTCCTTAATCCACGGCACCATTAACAGGTCCATTCTAATGTTCAGATCCGATTCTACATGCTGCCTGAGTGGGTTTATTTCAATATCATAAAAAATATAACAATCTTATGCATCACCCAAATACAGTATGTTTATACTATCATAAAGCTAGTATTTAAAATTATATTAAACACTTTGTAAATAACATAATGAAGATTAAAACAACATCTCTAGTTAGCTGACAACACATATCTTTAGATTCTGTGTTAATTGTGTTTTATTGTACATCATTCATTAATCCCAGTAGGAGCTGAATGAGAATGTGTAGAATTTTACACAATCTTACTGTAGCTTCTTCAGTTTACAATGAGGATCCTTCAGTCCATCAGAGAGCAGATTCACTCCTGTGTCTCTTAGTTTATTTCCAGTCAGATCCAGTTCTCTCAGGTGTGAGGGGTTTAATCTTAGAGCTGAAGTCAGAGCAGCACAACCTTCATCTGTAACACCACATTCAAACAACCTGTAGAGAACAATGACACTCTTCAGTCTCTCAGATCAGGATCCACAGCTTAAACACGCAGTAACTTCACAATCAGAAAAAAAAGACTTAATCCATGACTGTCACGGTCACGTTCAGTTTGTTTTGTTTTCCTTCAGTCACATGTTTTCTTTGTCTAGTTTCCCACCACTCATGAGAGGTCATGGTTACTGACGTGACTAATCTCTTAGTTCAGCTTTGTCTCCTTATTAGCCTTGTTTGTACAACTACTTAAGTTCCTTTGGTCCCTCAGTTCACTGTTGGCTTTTGCCTGTGCACTGACACACTATTTCTTATGTTGGCTTGTTATTCTGAGTTCATAATAAATCTTATGTTATTTTATAATCATCTTCGTCTTCTGTGGATCTGAATGTTACAGAGAAACGATTAACTGGTCCAGTCTAAGGTTCAGATTCACTTCAAGATGCTGCTTGAGCGGGTTCATTTCAATATCATAAGAAAATAAAAAAATTGTATGCATCACCCAATATGTTTATACTCTCATAAAGATAGCATGTGAAATTATATCAGAAACTTTGTAAATAACCTAATGGAAATTAAAACAACTTCTCCTGTTATCTGACAGCCCACATCTTTAGATTCGGTGTTAATTCTGTTTTATTGTATACAATTCATTAATCCCAGATCGAGAATGAGAACGTGGGGAATTTTACACAATCTTACCGCAGTTTCTCCAGTTTACATTGATCCTTCAGTCCATTAGAAAGCAGATTCACTCCTGATGCTCTTAGTTTATTTCTAGTCAGACTCAGTTCTCTCAGGTGTGAGGGGTTTGATCTCAGAGCTGAAGTCAGAGCAGCAAAACCTTCATCTGTAACACCACAATCACTCATCCTGTAGAGATCAAAGATGCATGGTGAACTGATACCAACTGCAATTATAGAATAAAATGTGTAAACTAAAAATGTGATTTCTAGAGGCAGTAAAACATTTATATAAACATTATTAGAGGACAAGCAGTCCTAATCATACAGCATCAATATATAGGAATAGACACTGTTGCTTTTTCGCTGTTAGCTGTTAGTTTTGATCCCCGTCACATTCAATACGTCATCACGTTTTACACACTGATCTCTACAATCATCCAGCTCTCACAGACACACAAAAACCTCCTCAGCTGCTTTAGTAAGTGTGTCTCACACAGTCTTCGGCTCACTGCCAGTAATGGGATTATGAGAAAACTTTCCCCTTTTGTTGATTTGGTTAGAAAGCTAATACTAAAATCATAAATATGATCATATTTTATCAGTGTAATAATTGTTGTCAGTGTGACTTACTGAACTGATCTGGATTCTTTAATCACAGGCAGCATCTTCTGAAGAACTTCATCTGCTGTATTTTGTGCTCCAATAAACTGTTTTAGATCAAAAATATCCATCTTCTGCTCTGATGTCAGCAACACATAAACCAGCGCTGACCACTGTGAAGAGGAGAGTTTGGTTTCTCCTATTCTTCCAGATTTCAGATAATCTTGGATCTCCTGCATCAGTGAATCCTCACCCAGTTCATTCAGACAGTGGAACAGATTGATGGATCTCTCTGGAGAGCGAGTCTTCCTAATCTTCTGTTTGATGTATTGAACTGTTTCCTCTTTGTTGTAGGAGCAGCTTCCAGTCTGTGTCAGTAGTTCTCGTAAGAGAGTCTGATTGGACTCCAATGAGAGACCCAGAAGGAAACGCAGGAAAAGGTCCAGATGTCCATTCTTACTCTGTAAAGCCTCATCCACAGCTATCTGATGCAGACTTGATAATGGATTAAATCTCTTCCAATATACATTTATACAGTTGTTTGTACAGGAGATTTGCACATATAGAGCTGCTAGATGTTCCTGAATGCTCAGATGAACAAAGCAGAAAACTTTCCCCTGATACAAGCCCAACTCCTCTCTAAAGATCTGAGTGCACAATCCTGAGTACACTGATGCTTCTGTCACATCAATGCCACACTCTCTCAGGTCTTCCTCATAGAAGATCAGGTTGTCTTTCACAAGCTGCTGGAAAGCCAGTTTCCCCAGTTTGTGAATCATGTCTTCATCTTTCACTCTCTTCTCATAGTCCTTCTCATGTTTGATGTTGGTCTGAATTATCAGGAAGTGTGTGTACATTTGAGTGAGAGTCTTGGGAATCTCTCCTCTCTCTGCTTCACTCAACATCTCCTCTAGAACAGTGGCTGAGATCCAGCAGAACACTGGGATGTGGCACATGATGTGGAGGCTCCTTGAGGACTTCAGGTGTGTGATGATTCTTTTAGCCAATCTCTTTTTACTGATTCTCTTCCTGAAGTATTCTTCCTTCTGTGGCTCACTGAAGCCTCGTACCTCTGTCACTCGATGGACACACTCAGAGGGGACGAGATCCGCTGCTGCTGGTCTGGAGGTGATCCAGATAAGAGCAGAGGGAAGCAGATTCCCCTCAATGAGGTTCATCAGCAGCTCGTCCACTGATGCTGATTCAGATATATTACATAGCTTTACTTCACTCTTAAAGTTCATAGACAGACGACACTCATCCAGACCATCAAAGATGAACAACACTTTATATTCATCACTGGTTATTTCCATTTCTTTTGTTTCCGGGAAAAAGAAATGAAGAAGATCTGAAAGACTGAGTGTTTTGTCCTTCATCAAGTTGATCTCTCTGAAAGGAAGTGGAAATATGAGCTGGATGTCCTGATTCTCTTTCCCTTCAGCCCAGTCCACAATGAACTTCTGCACAGAGACTGTTTTTCCAATGCCAGCGACTCCCTTTGTCAGCACAGTTCTGATGGGTTTGTCTTGTCCAAAGATGTCATTGCATTTGATTGGTGTGTCCTCTGTTGCTGCTCTCCTGGATTGTCTCTCAATCTGTCTCACCTCATGCTCACTATTGATCTCTCCACTTCCACTCTCTGTGATGTAGAGATCTGTGTAGATCTCATTCAGGAGTGTTGGGTTTCCCTGCTTTGCTGTTCCTTCATACAGACACTGAAACTTCTTCAGCAGATTTGATTTAAATGTGCTTTGGACCAGTTGAGGATCACTTCTAAAAAAAAAAAAGATTAGATTACAACATAAATTGATAACGTAAAAGTGATGGTAAAATGTCTTTATGACAGAAATGTTGTACCTCAGATTAGATGACATGCGTCTTCCCCTAAATGTTCCTCGAGTGTCCATAGACTGTTCACTAATTATGGACAAACATGGACAGAACAGAGAAAATACAACAGTGTTGAGAAAACAGAGACAAGAATTCATATAGAGTCATTCTGTGTCGCCTCAACCAGAGGTCCCTGGACAAACATGTTCAATTTGAGTTATTTTTCTGGTGAAAGAAATTCATAAATGAAGAACAAAATATTCATCAATGGCATTTAATATTTGTGCTGAGTAATTTAATATTCTGTAGAGGGGGTTCAAAACCACGCATAGATAGGTAGATCATCTTTTAGTAAAATTTGACTTCATCCATTTTTGTTGCATTATATACAAATGGTGACCGTTCAAAAATGGGACTCTGAAACACCTTTCATATATTCAAGTTTTTTCAAAGTTTGCATGCCTGTACCTCAAAACGTATTAAATATATCTCAATATCCTTTTAGATTTTGGTTTCTAACAGACTTTTCTTTTGATATCTTTTCTTTTCTTTTAAATTGTTTCAAAAGCCATCTCAAAGCGGCTCAGTGATCAAAATCCAAATGTGGGTCACTTTGCAGAGCTAATACTTGTATTTGAAGAGGAATGTGTGAAGAACAAATAATGTTGAAACTAGAAATTTACTTTTATTCATTCATATAAATACAACAATTGAAGACTTTCATTTTGACTGTCCTCTACAAAATAGTGGATCTATCCATCTATCTAGAGCCCCTTTCACACAGAGATTCCGGAAAATACATGGATAATGTGACCCGGAATTTGTCCCGGGATTGTTTGATTAAGGTTCATTCACACTGCCAGTGATTTGCCAGGATCTGTAAGTGCGTTCACATACAACCCATAAAGATCTCGTAAAGACACATGACGTCAGGATGAGACGTGTAACGTATGCGTCGAAAACATGTACACGTGCGTACCGTTCCACAAAGCTGGCGAATGATCTCAGCTTCAGCGCGGATAGTAAGGAGCTCCTGGTCTCTGCTTCATTCCAGTTTGCAGACATTTGTTCGTCCTTTCTTTGTTGATGACGAACACAAACTTTCTTCTAATGGTGTGTTCACACCGAACGCGAATAAAGCGTCAAATACGCGTCTATTGCGTCTAGTTAGACGCTTGAACATTCGCTCAAGTTCAAATTTTTCAACTTGCGCGGAAGGCGTTCGCGGCAAACGCGTCGCCCGATTCGCATCATTCTCGATGCCCGGCGCGATTGATGCGTCTATTCGCGTCTTTGCATTGACTTTGTATGTAATCTACTCACGCAAATAATTAAAGGGGGGGTGAATCACTCAGTTTCAGTCAATCTCATGTTAATCTTGACTACCTATAGAGTAATATTGCATCCATCATATCTCCAAAAAGTCTTTAGTTTTATTATATTTATAAAAGAAAGATAGGCTGTACCGAGTCTTTCCGGAAAAAGCCGAGTGGGTGGAGGCGTGCCGTGTTGGCGGAGCTAAATAATCACGAACACCATGTCATGCGTGAGTTTTAGAACATTTGTGTGTGTCTACTCGTGGTTTATGAAGACATGATTTGGTTTTACAATAAGCAAACAGACACCTACAGTAGCCACCTAAACAAATGTATTTAAACAAACACACACCATACATCGCATGCTTCATAGATACATTAACTATACGTGATCATGTTGTTTAGCCTACTTGCTGTGCTTAAGTTACACGCCGATAGACACACACAGATATTTGAAGCAGTTCTACTCACCGCCTGCGGTTCCAACGCAAGACCGTTAACCTTTAGTGTTGGGACTGCTCCATCCTTGAGAACTAAACGATTAGCAAATCCGGTTTCGAACTGGGCCTTGTTTATAAAAAAATGCCTCCTCGAAATGCATGTAACAAACAAGAACACTTTTACAACTGTGTTGATGTTCTGGAAAAATAAACTCCAGGTCCCTTAACGCTTGATTCTTTGGGAATCTGTGCAGTGTTGTCTTGCCTTGGCAACCGAAAACACTCTTCTTTGGTGACATATTGCAGCGCAGCCGATGCAGAGCGCTTTGATGGGCATAGGTTACGGCTATCGCTCTACAGCTGTGTGCGCGCCCTTCCTAGAGAAGTGCCCTTAGGACCGTATAAGGAAATTCCGGCGCATCTGACGTCATACGCGCCCATACTCGAAAAAAACTTTCCGAAACTTGTGACAACCAGGAAGGAGTATTTTGAGAACAGAAATACTCAATCAAACGTAAAACTTAATTTTTGAAACTTTGTCCATGTTTAGCATGGGAATCCAACTCTTTAACAGACTAAAAAACTCACTATGCATGAAATGGCATTTCACCCCCCCTTTAAATTCGCGTTCGGTGTGAACACACCATAAGAGCAACAGAGTTGCGCGATGGCACGATCATCATCACTATATGACACACCCCTTATGGCATTGGTCCTGGCTTTTGTTTGTCTTTTGGACTGATTCCGGCAATGTTACTAGGTCCTCAACCCGGCATCAATCCCGGGTCCTGTTTGCGTTCACACAGAAGGCGTTCTGGCAATTTCCCGGCAATTTCCCGGGATCAACGTGCTGTGTGAAAGGGGCTTATGAAATGTTGTACCTCATATCAGCTGATGTGTGTTTTCCCTTAAAGTTGATTGGCTCCGTCATAGACGCATCACTTTTCATGGACACACAGCTGGATTCCGGTGAGACTGATCTGTCACCCTTAAACTGACTTTAATAGAATATAAACAAAAGAACAGAGACAAGAATTCATATATTATATTACAGCACATATAGATAAACCTCACACAGAGAATCAATCCATTCAACCTATATTTTACCACTGGTTTTTAATCTGTTGTTGTGTTTCTGTTCCCCAATAAGTGATGTATTGATGGTGGTATGTATTCTTTACCTCTTTCTTTTGTGAATAATACTTACTTTTGCATCTATTTCTTGTCTTACTGAGTATTTAGACTAACACAGAGCATAGCCGGCGGTTCCCTCCCTAATATAAATCTTGTGGCAATTAGTCTGGGTGTGAATAATAGACGAATTGTTACAGTGCGGTCATGAGTGAGCTCCGCACTGCACTGCAACCGACAGCCGAAGTAACACCTCTCGTCTTGATCCATATGAGACCACTTCAGCACTGGCTTCAGGGTCGAGGGCTGAGGTGGGCGAGGCAGAGTGGCACGCTCCGTGTGACAATCACCCCGGCCTGCCACCAGGGATCTGGACAGGCCCCCAACTGCATTGGCACATCAATTGGATCGAGTTGTTTGCAGTACACCTTGCTTTGAGACGCTTCAAAATGCCACTGCTCAGCAAGTATGTACTGGTTTGTACGGACAACACTGCGACCGTTGCGTACATCAACCATCAAGGTGGTCTACGCTTCTGTCGCATGTCGCAACTTGCCCGCCACCTCCTCCTATGGAGTCAGAAGCATTTGAAGTCGCTTCATGGCACTTATATTCCCGGCATGCTCAATCGTGCCGCCGACAGGCTCTCACAGCCTGTGGCCCGGGGAGAGTGGAGACTCCATCCCCAGGAGGTCCAGCTGATCTGGGACAACTCCGGGCCACACAGATAAATCTGTTTGCCACTCCGGACTCATCCCATTGCCAGTTGTTTTACTCCCTGACCGAGGGGACCCTCGGCTCGGATGCACTGGCACACAGCTGGCCCCGGGGCCTCCGCAAGTATGCGTTTTCCCCAGTGAGCCTATTGCACAGCTACTGTGCAAAGTCAGGGAGGAAGAGAAGCAGGTTAACCCTTATTAGTTAACCCTTATTGGCCCAACCGGACCTGGTTCTCCGAACTTGTGCTCCTCTCGACAGCCCCTCCCTGGCCCATTCCTCTAAGGGAGGACCTCCTCTTTCAGGGACGGGGCACCGTATGGCATCCGTGTCCAGACCTCTGGAAACTCCATGTCTGGTCCCTGGATGGGATGCGGAGGTTCTAGGTTGTCTACTTCAATCAGTTGTAGACACCATCTCTTTTGCGAGAGCTCCCTCTACGAGCCATACTTACGCCCTGAAGTGGAACATGTTCGTTGAGTGGTGTTTTTCTCACCGAGAAGACCCCAGAAGGTGTTTGATCGGTTCCGTGCTTTCTTTCCTGCAAGATGGGTTAGAACAAGGGTTGTCTCCCTCCACCCTCAAAGTGTTTGTTGGATGCAGTGGATGGGAGATCCGTGGGAAAGCACGATCTGATCGTCAGGTTCCTGAGTGGAGCGAGGAGACTGAATCCGCCTTGCGGGCCCTCTATACCCTCTTGGGACCTATCTCTGGTGCTGATTGCACAGCAGAGACCTCCCTTTTAGCCACTGCAGGCAGCTGAGTTAAAAGTCCTGTCTTTAAAAACAATTATCCTGCTTGCTTTTATCAAGAGGGTAGGGGACCTGCACGCATTTTCGGTCGACAAATCGTGCCTGGAATTCAGGCTGGCTAACTCTCACACTGTTCTGATACCCCAGCCTGGATATGTGCCCAAGGTTCCAACCACTCCCTTCCGGGACCAGGTGGTGAACCTGCAAGTACTGCCCCCGGAGGAGGCAGACCCAGCCCTGTCTTTTTTTTCTGTCCCGTCCCGTCCTTGCGGTTATACGTGGACAGAACGCAAAGCCTCAGGACCTCAGACCAGTTCTTCGTCTGTTACGGAGGCCAGCAGAAGTGAAAGGCTGTCTCCAAGCAGAGGTTGGCCCACTGGATAGTGGATGCATCATCTTACGTATGATTCCCAAGGTGAACCTTGTCCCTCCGGACTGCGAGCTCACTCCACACGGAGTGTAGCCGCTTCCTGGGCGTTGGCACAGGGTGCCTCACTGACAGATGTTTGTAGAGCTGCGGGCTGGGTGACACCTAACACGTTTGCTAGATTCTATAGCCTATGTGCTGAACTGGTTGCTTCCCATGTGCTCTCTTCACATAGAAGC
The DNA here is from genome assembly GCA_036326025.1 of Chrosomus eos. Lineage (NCBI taxonomy): Eukaryota > Metazoa > Chordata > Actinopteri > Cypriniformes > Leuciscidae > Chrosomus > Chrosomus eos. Next base: position 140,906 of record JAZAVI010000092.1, on the reverse strand, counting down.
CAGTTAACACCACAATCCCTGCTCGAAGAGTCGACTTGCTGCGCCACTCCCCTCCTATGGACTGGATACGGGCGCCATTCTTGCTCCAGTTGAGTTCCCCTTAAACCAATCCTTGTTGAGTTCCTCTACACCCCTTCGGCATTGGACTTGGCATAGCATCCGATGCTAGGCCTACCACTTGTATGCACTGGTGGAACTTGTGCTAGGCTGGTTCCATAGTTTGTGATCCCTGCGGCGATCCCATATGTGTATTCTTCCATGGTACGGCTCCATGCAGATCTCGCACGCCAATGTGCATTGGCTCGTTTTAACAGTACTCAAAGATGACAGGCTCCCGAAGCGTGATCCCAATCACTCGACACGTCGACTACGTCTCCGTTCCCTCCTTCAGGGAACAAGGGTTACATATGTAACCGAGACGGTTTATGGTACGGAGTGTGGATTTTGTAAGAGGTAAAGAGATTGAGCTCCCTGACACTCAGACAGTAATGTCTTGTGTGGCTCAAAAATGGGTTGAATACATGATGTTCATGTATATCTTCTTTAGTCTGTTGGCTATTTAGGTTTTTTCCTGGCACACGACACTTGCACATCACTTACAAGACTTGTCGAGTCTTGTGTAGACTGTTTACATATTTGTGTCCATATGTACATTTTATGTACTGGTGTTATTGTGGAATACATATTTCTAAAATTGTATGATGTTTTTGTTGAGTTATTATTACACACATTTTTTTTCCTGACCTGTTTGAATCTGGCCCCTGACAAATAACCCAAATTACAAAAAAAAAACTAAAACTAACACTAAAACTAATAAAAAACTAAACTAAAACTAAGCATTTTAAAAAATATAAAAACTAAACTAAACTAGAAAACCCACTTTAAAAACTAATTAAAATTAAACTTAATTTGAAAACAAAAAGTCCAAATGAAATAAAAATAAAAACAAATGAAAAATGCAAAACTATAATAACCTTGCTTTGCATAGAGATAATGCATGTATTTGAAGAGGAATGTGTGAAGAACAAATAATGTTGAAACTATAAATGTACTTTTATTCATTCATATAAATACAATAATTGAAGACTTTCATTATGACTGCCCTCTACAAAATAGTGGATTCATCAGTAATTAATTGTTCATGGCATATAATACAGTTTTTTAAAGCTCACCACTATGTTTATCATTCTTCAGAAAAAAATCAAATAAAAAATGTATCCAGAAAATTCTGTCTATCTATCTATCTATCTATCTATCTATCTATCTATCTATCTATCTATCTATCTATCTATCTATCTATCTATCTATCTATCTATCTATCTATCTATCTATGAAATGTTGTACCTCATATCAGTTGATGTGTGTTTTCCCTTAAAGTTGATTGCCTCCGTCATAGACCCATCACTCTTCATGGACACACAGCTGGGCTCCGGTGAGATTGATCCGTCACCCTTAAACTGACTTTAATAGAATAGAAACAAAAGAAGAGAGACAAGAATTATTAGATTATATTACAGTACATGTAAATAATCCTCATATAGAGAATCACTCCATTCAATCTATCTTTTACCACTCGTTTTTAATCTGTTGTTGTGTTTGTGTTTCCCATAAGTGTAGTTGTGTAGTTTGGTTGAATCTGGTTTGGTTGAGTTTGTCAGTATTGTTCTGGTCCAGATTATCAGTGTTTTGTGGGTCAGTAGATGTTAGTGAAACATCAGGACTGAAGCTCTGGATCAGCTGTGAGAGGAGACCTGATCCTGTGCTCGACTCCTGCTATTGCAGCGCTTTATAATAGTGTGAGTCTCTGAGTTATACATGATTACACAATATCATCACCATTTTCTGTATTTTGATGATCAGTGGATATTTGCCAAATTTTTCCATACATGCATTATTTGTGTGTGTGTGTTTGTGTGTGTGTGTGTGTGTGTGTGTGTGTGTGTGTGTGTGTGTGTGTGTGTGTGTGTGTGTGTGTGTGTGTGTGTGTGTGTGTTTCTCTGTCTGTCTAAACAAAAATGTTGTACCTCAGATCAGGATCTCCCATAGACTGGTTACTCTTCATGGACACACAGCTGGACTCCGGTGAGACTGATCTGTCACCTTTATACTGACTTTAATAGAATAGAGATAATAGAGACAAGAATTAACTTGGCTGATTTAACATGAAAATAAATCCCACCTGACAATGTTTAATATTAAGATAGTGTGTTGATAAGTGATGAGACTGTCCAAGGATAATGTCATATATCATTTAGCTGTCTACTGTATCTGTGTGTCTTTGGACAGTGTTTAAAGACCCTCAAGACTACTGTATATCCGGCACCAGAATATGATAGAGACAGCAGATCACTAACCCAACCCTGGCAAACACACACAACACCCTGTTATGTGTAGAAAATGAGTCTTCTATAACATTAAGATCATATGAAGATTGAAGTACCTGAATCCTGGAGAAACATCGCCACATCTTAATGTGTGTGTGTCGTCCATGATTTATTCAGTCTTCATGGAGCTGCTCGAGTAAGAGATCAGAAACACTCATTCACACAAAACAAATCAGATTTCTGATCAGTAATTATGCACATTTCACTCCTTTTCAGTGTTTGCAATCATGCTAATGAATGTTCAGAACTGGTATCATTTGAATCATCAAATTCTCTTCTTCAGTCAGATCTGTAACGTTTGCACCAGTATTTCATCTGTGTGTGTTTAAAACAGAAATATCTCAGTTGAACAGACTGGGAAGTTTGTAACACTAGAGTTTAATGTTCTTTTACTGAAGCCTCAAATATTTGTCAGGGTTGAGGAATGAAGCGAGGACTCAATTGCAGGATGATTGCAATTCATGTTTATTAGTGATGTTTATCAACAAAAACTAGTAGTCTGACACTGGCAGTCTGACACTGAAGCTTTGATACGTGCTTCAAACCATTAACTACAATTCCATTTGAACCACTGCTCCTAAGGTTGCTTTGGTACGGAAAAATCACGTGACATATGAAGTCCGAAGCAGCAACTGCTTCTTTCTCTGAATGAATCACCCAAGTGGTTTGCAGCGCCACCGCAACACGAGAACCAGTCAGGTGCAACGTACGACTGGATTAAAAAAACCTTCCACTGTGGATGCTGTGCTTTTTCTTCAAGATGCTCTGAGACTGTCCTTAGCCATGTTAGGAGGTTGTCTTGTTGTTTTTTGTTTGATAGGACTTTATTTTCATGAGTCTGTTGGAAAATATTGGAAATAAGAATGGCCATGTTCTGTAGTGAAGACTTGATTTTTGAAGTAAGATAACCTGCATGTTTGTTTTTAATGTAATTTGATTTGTTTAGATTGCATTCTCTGTATTGTTTATTGTAAACTCATTTAGTTTGCGAGCGCTGTTCCGACTATGCAGCAGAGCAGTTTGCCTCAGCTTTTCAAAAATGACAATAAACATTTGAACAAACGTTTAAACTAACGTTAACTGTCTATGTGATATGCTTAAGTTGTTTTATATCTATGGATTATATTCAGCGCTTGACATAAACTTTTTTGCTCACTAGCCAATGTGGCTAGTGGTTTTCCAAAGTTACTAGCCACACAGCATTTTTACTAGCCACATTTTTTGTTGTTGTGAAATTACCTGATTAAAGTTGACTATGGTGTGCTAAAATTTACTTGAACTATAGATTTACAACCCTTTTAAATGTAAAACCACTGTACACACCCAAATCAAGACTACATAAATGTATAACAATACAGGTCATTATCATTAGCTCTGATAAGGTTGTGTTTACAACTCTTTTTTAAAAATAAAACCATATATTAAGATAAAGACATAAAACTAGCTTCTATTGCTTAATAAAAGTGGTGCATGGATGTAGAAGATTGATGAAAAAGATTTTTTAAAAACACTGAAAAAAAACTTTAGCATTAGAAACACTGTCTGTTTAAATATCAGAATCAGACCCAGTAGGCTATTACTTTATTGAGCCCCTATGGGAAATTCTTTGTTACAAGTTGCAATGGAAAGTAGGTCAGTCTCGAAACCTCACGAAAAATGCATGCCATGGTCCGGAATCGGACACCACATAGCTCCACCGGCGTCCAACGACGTTAGGCCGGCGACACACTGACTGCGTGGCGTTTTCTGTGTCTTTGCACTATAAAGTCTGTTTAAAGCGCTATAAATGCAGTCCATTTACCATTTGCACACCAGAAACGTGTCTGACGCGGCGCTGCTGGCGACGTACAGGGAGGGCTATCTCGGGACATAGGCGCCGTTTATACATTTTATACATGTTTATATAAACATAAATATATAACCTACTACTGATACAGCAAAGACAACGTCGGCAGTATAGACGGCAAAGTAGGCTATAGCCTACAGATTATTTCGTTCTGTATTGACAGGTGCGATATTTAAAAATCGATAATTAGGCCTTTTAGCCTATTTATTTTTTAAATTATATTTATATCTGCATTTGTCAAAACCTATAGACTTTCAAACATAAAAATATAATTTATTAATATGTGTTCGTGTCAAACTGACATCTTCGTCTGGAAACGCTTCCAACACGCTTGCGTGACGCGTGAAAAATAGGCGTCAGTTCTATTTCTAGCATGCACGCGTTATCGGCGCGGCTCGAGACGCGCGTGTCACGCAGTGCAAGCTCTAACCTGTTAACATGGGAGCCGAAATAAAAACGGAAACACCACGCAGCTGAGACACGCACGCAACACAGCCAGTGCGCTCTTTTCAGATGCCTTTTGAAAAGACTACAATGATTCAACCCGCAAAAGTGGCTAGTTGGAGTGACTGCGTTACCCGCCACGAGCAAAATCCACCCGCATTTGGCGGGTTGGCGGGTGTTAATGTCAAGCCCTGATTATATTGTAGCCAAGTAAAGTGTTGATTTGAGAGGCTATAAATGGATCAAACTTGTTTAACTCGCTGCCGGCTGCTTGGTCGTCATAAAAACAAACAAACAATTGTCTTAATTAACTTTATAAAGAAATGAAAATAAACGTACCGGTCATTTCAAATATTTTTTTTATTTTATAAACGGGCTCGGGTCGGACTCGGGCTGACCATTCTGATGAGCTGTCGGACACGGGCCGGGCTAGTGCCTGAGCATCTCGGGCCAGACATAATAGTAATAGCTGTCTCAAGTCTGTAGAAAAACATTAGCCTACTTTATAGGCCTATATGATTAGTGTAGCCATTAGGCTCTTTAAAGACTCTAAATACTTTTTTATTTACAAATTATGGCAAAAATATCTCTGAAGGTGAGGTACTTGGTGTGTTCTGCTGAACTGAAGTACCATGGAAATACTTCATCCATGAATAGGCACTTCACCACAAAGCATAGAGCTGCTGTAAATCAGGGGGACCCAAGTCATGGTAAGGTATATGTTTTATTATTAGACACACTACTGATTATTCTTTCTCAATATGATATGTTATTCCATGACTCCTAGGCCTGTAATTTTACATAAATCATTAATTTATTTTGTTAATTCTATTTTTATGTCTTTGTTTATTTGTTTGTTTTAGTGGACCGAAACCAAGAGCTGGATGAGGCTCCTGTGAATATGATTGTGAAAGACCTGCAGCCCTTTTCCATTGTGGATGACAGCGGTTTCAAGGACTTTGTGGCTTTGCTGGATCCCACATACACTCTGCCATCTAGACGGGCTCCGAAGAACATGGTGGTCCAGAAGTATGAGGAGGAGAAGATCAAGGCTAGGGCCGTCATGCATAAGGTAGAAGCTGTTAGCCTGACTGCTGATATGTGGACCTCCATTAATATGGACGCATATCTAGCAGTCACCTGCCATTATGTGGATGACTCTTCAAAGCTGGCCACAGTTCTTTTGGGAGTGCTGCCTTTCCCTTTAGATCATACAGCAGATAACATCTCAGCTGCACAGAGATCTCGGTAACACTTTATTTGAAGGGGTGTGCATAAGACTGACATGAACACTGTCATAAACATGACATAACACCTGTCATAAACATGAAGGAGTCTTTATGAATGTTTATGACTGTTGTCATTAAGTGTCATTCGGTAAATTATGACACTTTCAATGCAAAGTTGACATTGTTTAAAATGTCTTTGTTATGACAACTTGACATTACCCAAGACAAAAATGTCTTGATTATGACAACTTGACATTAACAAAAACAGAAATGTCTTTGTTATGACAACTTGACATTAACCGAGAAATCATAACCTGTCAACCTGTCACAACTTTGGCCGTCATGACACCATTATAACTGTGTCATGAATATTTTACTTGTCCTCAAGTAAAGTGGAACACATTTTACTAGTTATAAAGATGTCATTAAGGGTTATTACACTGCAAAATGCTTGAAGTTTGATAATTAGACCTGTTATGACATATTTGTGACAGGTTGACAGGTTATGATTTCTTGGTTAATATCAAGTTGTCATAACAAAGACATTTCTGTCTTTGTTAATGTCAAGTTGTCATAATCAAGACATTTTTGTCTTGGGTAATGTCAAGTTGTCATAACAAAGACATTTTTGTCTTTGTTAATGTCAAGTTGTCATAACAAAGACATTTTAAACAATGTCAACTTTGCATTAAAAGTGTCATAATTTACCGAATGACACTTAATGACAACAGTCATAAACATTCATAAAGACTCCTTCATGTTCATGACAGTTGTTATGTCATGTTTATGACAGTGTCATGTCAGTCTTATGCACACCCCTTCAAATAAAGTGTTACCGAGATGTCTCATGGAGGAATGGGGCATTGACACCAAAGTCACCTCCATTGTGACTGATGCAGGAGCCAATAGGGTTGCCACTGTGAGAATTTTAAATCTTCGCCACGTGGTTTGCTTTACACATGCTCTTCATTTAGTGGTTAAAAAGAGCCTGGATGCAACCCCTGGCCTAGCAGACATACGATCAAGGGCAAGGAATGTGGTGACATATTTTAAGACCAGCATCACAGGCAAAGAGAAGCTAAGAATGCCTGAAATTGCTTGCCCCCTTCCACCAGGCCACAGTAGAACTATCTGAGGAGAGAGTCTCTGGTTCAAATATCATCCCAATGATCAAAATGCTTATGCTATACTTGTTGGATCCAATGGGGAAAACGGGTTACACCACAGCCAAAAACCTGGTAGAGAACATGATCATAATGATGCAAAACAAATTTGACAGTGTAGAAAAGAACCAAACAGCATTAACCTTGGCACTTCACTAGGCGCTGTTACTGAAGCTTCGAGTAATGAAATCATTTTACAAACAATTCTTCTAAGTGGTTCAACGCTTCACCAAAGCTTCATTTGCCCGTCACTAACAAAAATGACACCGTTGAGGGAAAAAACAGACTGGCAGCTTGACTAGGATTGGAACAGGCATGGCACACAACTAGAATCATACAAACCAGCACATGACTGCAAACAAAAGGAGAATAAATAGGATGGCAAACAAGGCAGGTAACGAGGGAGGACAGTGGGGAAAAAATAACCAATAATCAGGAAACAAGATGGGCGGGGTTAGACAATCTACACATGGCACAAGGAATCATACATGACAAGCCATGTGCTCACACTAAACATACAACAACAACAACCTTTATTTACGAAGCACATTTAACACAATACAAATTGATCCAAAGTGCTCTACATAGTGCATAGCAGGACTACACTATAAAAAACAACAATTACAAGTTTCCAAAAGCTAAAGAATAAAAGTGTGTTTTAAGAGTAGATTTAAAAATGTCCAATGAAGGAGCAGACCTCACATGATAAGGGAGAGCATTCCAAAGCTTGGTCCGGGCCACAGAAAAGGCCCGATCACCCTTTGATTTGTAGCAACACAGTGACATTTAAAAGCAAGTGATTTGAAGATCTAAGTGCTCTAGCAGGACAGTATGGCACAATAGAATCACAAATATACCTTGGTGCACAGCCAGACAACGCCTTATATACAAACATAAGGATCTTAAAATCAACTCTAAACTTAATGGGAAGCCAGTGAAAGGATGCCAAAACAGGAGAAATATGATCCCTCTTTTTAGACCCAGTCAGAAGTCGCAAAAGTCTTGCATTTAGCACTGCAGTCTTGCAGCTTGCAAACATAACACACAACTATGAGAAAATCATGAGCTGTCTGTTCACACCACACATAACTCCAACATGCATGCCAATGAGTTTTTACAGACTGTGTGTTCACACTAAACCAACACAAGTACATATCTATAGTACGAATTAAAAAAAACCCGCATGCTACACAGAACACGACAACACAAGAGCACCTGGTCAAAGAAATATTAACCAAGCGCTTACAAAACACACAAGACAAGAGCAGATGGCGAGTGAATGAACACACTGCAAGAAAAACAAGACATGATGGAGTGCGAGTGCTCGAACCCCGACACTGGACCGAAACAGAACAAGACATAAGTACCGAAATCCGAACAAAAAACAAGGCACGCAGAAAAGAGCACGCACGGCTCGAGCACACTCGCTAGTTTGAGATATGTAGAATCTTTTTTTTTTCACAAAAACATTACCAAAGGTAAAGTAAAACTTTACGACCTCCCTTGTATACTGTACTTATTTTTTTTAGTAATACAATAGAAAATATGTAAACTACTCGTCATTTGTCGGTTACCTTATTTTAAAGTTGTGGCTTGTAGAAAGTTGTGATGATTCACCAAGCTGTACTGATAATTAATGTAATTTGTTTAATTATTCACTTATATCTCCAACCCCACCCAAAACATTGATAATATAAAGAAATTCATGTTTCTTTTTTGTGTTTCATGTTTAAATTAAATTCTTCAAGAAAGTATTTCCTGGTGTCTGAAGTTAATGAGGAAAATAACGCAGCTCACCTGACTAATATTCACTCACCTGGATTACACTGTTGGGTTACTGGTTCTCAACGTGTTCATTTCTCATCAACTGTTTCCCCAAAACGTCAATTCCTGTAGAGGCAACTATAAATATTAATATTAAACACTTTGATGCTCGGCTTTTCTGAGGTAAAGAATCTTATTATGTCCTGGTGTAAAATGGCACACAGTAAAACTCTGAAAACACTTTTACTTCTGGAGGCAAAAGTTGCCAAACCAGTTTGAAGAGGAAAACCAGCAGATCCAGTTCATAAACAGTATGAGAGAGAGAGAGAGAGGAGAGAGAGAGAGAGAGAGAGAGAGAGAGAGAGAGAGAGAGAGAGAGAGAGAGTGACTAGTACCTCACCAGTTTAGATCAGTAATCAAACCCAATTTGCCTCTCACCAAAGATTTTACCTTCTGCCTGGACAGTTTTGGGTTCCTTCAGTATATAACTTGTCCCACACACGCCAAAGGCCACACTTTAGACCTGATTTGTTGCTCTGGAGTCACACACACACATTACAGTTGATGATCTCCCCATAACGGATCATTTTCTTATCACATTTACAGCTGAACTTACCCTCTCAACCACCAAGACAGCACGTCATATCACTTTTCACAATATAAAAAACATTAACCCAGTCAATCTAACTACAACTATTGACTCGTCTGCCATCCCCAACATCCACAAACTCTTCACCCCGGATGACTTGGTTTCTCATTACAATACTGGACTTTTAAACATTCTCAACTCCTTTGCTCCGTTAAAGACTCAATCTGTTTCATTCACTGTCTCTGCCCCCTGGTTCACTGCTGATCTTCGCCTTTTGAAAGCAAAAGGATGACAACTGGAAAGACTGTATAGGAAATCTGGTCTCACCATACATAAAGAACTATATAATAACCATATTTTGCATTATAAGGATTCCATAGCCATTACTAAAACCCAGTACTACTCGAGTTTAATCACTGCTAATTATGGAAACTCAAAGTCACTTTTCAATATTTTAAACAAAAACACCCAACCACAGGATTCTTTGCCTCCCCATTTGTATACTACTCATTTCTGTAATTCCCTCATGTCATTCTTTTCTGCTAAAATCAACAATATTCACCTACACCAAGATTACACTCCACACCCTCTTCACACCTTTTCTGACCCCCATCCACCCATACACACACTCTCTTCTTTTCAACTGCCCTCTTTCTCCAGAACTCACCGAACTCATCCAGAAATCCAAATCGTCCACATTTCAACTAGACCCTCTACCTACACATCTTGTCAAATCCTGCCTCCCTTCTCTGCTCCCTATCATCTCGGCCATCATTCACTCTTCTCTCACCACTGGAACTGTCCCCACATTCTTAAAAACTGCTGTCATTACACCTATCCTGAAAAAGCCTGGTGCTGACCCTTCCATTTTCAATAATTTCCATCCTATTTCCAACCTACCCTATATTTCCAAAATTCTTGAAAAAGTAGTTGCCACTCAAATACACTCACACCTTTCTCACAATAATCTCTATGAACAGTTCCAGTCTGGTTTCCGCCCACTTCACAGCACAGAAACAGCACTAATAAAAATCACCAATGACCTCCTCATGGCAGCTGACTCTAGACTACTCACTATCCTCATTCTCCTTGACCTGAGTGCAGCCTTTGACACCATCTGTCATACCACCCTCCGCAAAAGATTGTCATCCATTGGTATTACCCACACTTCACTAAACTGACTCACATCCTACCTCTCTGGCCGCACTCAGTTCATCCAACTTAAGTCATTCAAATCCACTTCATCTACCGTCACCCCAGGGATCTGTCCTGGGGCCCCTTCTTTTTATTATCTACCTTCTTCCCCTTGGAAATATTCTCCGTAAATTCAATGTTAATTTTCACTGCTACGCAGATGACATCCAGCTCTATCTCACCACAAAACCCACATCCACTCTTCCACTCACTACCGTCACTGATTGCATTGCAGAAATAAAATCCTGGCTTACCCTCAACTTTCTTAAACTTAACAGTGGTAAAACCGAGGTTCTCCTCATTGGTACCAAATCCACCCTAGCCAAAACTAACAGCTTCTCCATCAAAATTGATAATTCATCTATTTCACCTTCCCCTCAGGTTAAGAGTCTGGGTGTCATCCTTGACAGCACACTATCATTTCAACCACACATTAATAACATCATCCGGTCAGCTTACTTCCACCTACGTAACATTAATTGTCTTCGCCCTTCCCTCACCCCCCACACTGCTGCCATTCTGGTCCACAGCCTTGTCACCTCCCGCCTAGACTATTGCAATACACTTCTCTTGGGTCTCCCTCACAAATCACTCCGTAAACTTCAACTAGTCCAAAATTCTGCTGCTCGAATCATTACCCGTACCCCCACCATCCATCACATTACTCCAGTCCTCCAGCAGCTTCACTGGCTCCCTATCCAGTTCCGTATTCAGTTTAAGGTCCTCTTGCTGACATTCAAAGCCATCCATAACCTCTCTCCCCCTTATTTGTCTGATCTCCTACATGTTTCCACTCCATCTCGTTTTCTCAGATCCTCCTCCACACTACATCTGTCTGTCCCACCTGCCCGTCTCGCCACAATGGGGAGCAGAGCATTCAGCCGCTCTGCACCCCGCCTTTGGAACTCCCTTCCATTTCATCTCAAAAACATGGATTCCTTCCCTCATTTCAAAACTGGACTGAAAACCTTTTTGTTTAAGCAAGCCTATTCGTTGTAGCACCCATTCATCTGCAATTTTACTTGATTTTAAATTGATTTTAATCTATTCTTAGTATAACTTTATTATTTGTTTATTGTATTAACTTTTATGTATGCCTGTACGGTGACCTTGAGTGTCAGAAAGGCGCCTTTTAAATTAAATGTATTATTATTATTATTATTATTATTATCATTTGAGGGATGGATGAGATTTTTAATCTCATGAATATTAATTATATAAAAATGAGACTAATTTGGATCCAGAGATTATAGTATTTACTCATTTCAAGTAAAATGTTAATAATATTACATTAATAAATATACAGAAATTCTTTAATTTCTTTTATTCTTTCATTTTAATTTTGACTTCTTTGTGTCCATTATTTAGTTTGCCACTAGTATCTTACATATATACAGATGCACAAAGGAAGAACAATTTAACAGGATTTGGAAGACTGGTGGAAAAAAACACAAACAAAAACATTTCACAGAAAATTAACCCTCTCATTTAATGTTCTCCCTTTTGCTGACATTCTGTCAACACAACACATCAGCATTAAAATACACAGTGGAGGACAGAAACACTGGAGCTGACGGCCAGTCCAGCATTACAGAAATATTATGTTTCACTCAGTTTATTTTTCAGCAGCTTCAACTCTGTTTGAGAGCTCAAGATTGTAGGAACAGTCCAATTATGGACATGGTCTGATGAAGTTAAAAATCAACTTGTTGGCTACAATCTCAAAAGGTGTGTTTGCAGAAAAAGGGAGAAGAATGTTGTGGCGAGCAGGATGAGGTCGCTAGGACGGTGGCGCTCATTATCAATCACGCCTCCGGCCTCGCGCCATTCTCCCACGGCCCTCGACCTCGTCCTGCTAGCCACTAATGTGACGAAAAGATCATCTTGCTGACTGTTAAACATGCGGTGGATTTGTGATGCTTTGGGGTTTGTGCGGCTGCCAGTGGAACATGAAATATTGAAGAACAGATTCTACTAAACACCAACAAACCCTGGAAGCTGAAATCCCACAGTCAGTGAAGAAAGTCAATCTGAAGAGAGTTTGGGGAATTCATACGCCAAACATACTTCAAAATCTACCATCAAACTCCTCAAGAATTAAGACTTCATTTATTTGACCGAAAATACAGTAAACACTGTAATAATGGGAAATAGTATTACAATTTAAAATAACGTTTTTGTATTTTTTTTTTTCTATTTTAAAATATAACTCATTCCTGTGATCAAAGCTGAATTTTTTTAGCACCGGTCTTCAGTGTCACATGATCCTTCAAAAATCATTGTAATATTCTGATTTGCTGCTTAGGATTTATCATATATCTATAAATTAAAGGAATGTCTGTCTGTTTTTCGCATATATCTCACAAACCGTTGACACAGACACAAGTCTGTTATTCGTACCATGGATCGTAGGAAGAAAACCCTTGTTTGTCATATTAATATGCTTAAGCCATACGTACACAAAGCCAATGGTGTTCAGAACGATTCTGTCTCAGTTGCACTAGTGTCTTCTGTTGCTGAAAATGGAAGCTTTAGCATAAGTTCTGCTGGGGAAACTCAATTGCTACGTCCCTTATTACCTTCTCATCTATCCAATCATGTTCTAATAACTCGTGGTATAAAAGATAGGTACTTTCACATCTGAGTTCATAGATGCTGACGCTTCCATTCACCTCCATCCTCCCCACCAGCATCAGGACGGTCCCTTCCTATACCTTCCAGGGGGTTTGCTGCGCCCCTGCCTTCGTCTTCAGGCAGGAAATGCAAAAACCCTCGGATTGCGAGCTATGGAGGGGGCCTACGCCAAAGAACTTTATATTGCTTGCTGGGCTGTCAATAAATGTATAATTGTTACAGCATTTATTCTCCTGAGTCTTTCTGGTAGAACTGAATGTGAGGCTGAATTGACCGTGAAAAAGTGACCGTTCCTCCCATATTCTCGATTTCAGAAACAGTGAAGGGTACAGATGAACATTTATCTTACCTTTGTGATTCTCATCAAAGAGATATTATGCTGTTGATGACACAGATTTTGTCTCTTTTCTCTGACACACTCACTCACTTTTGTTCCATGATATTGAAGTTATTGGTTCAGCTCCCATCAAACTGCATCCCTATTGGCCGATCCGAGGAAGAGGAGGGAATGGAGGAGAAGATTACCTGTTGTGAAAGGGTCTGGTGGTGTCAGGCTCGAATCTGTGGAATGACTAAATGACTGGGTACTATAGAACTTTTTGCAGGAATGTTTCCACTATAGTTTCCCCTTTAACTGATCTGTTGAGTACGGCTAGAGAGTTGAACTGAACTCTGAGTGTGATCATGCTTTTGCTGCTGCTAAAGATCTAATAATGTAATGAGCCTGTTCTCTCTGTTCCTGACTTTACTCACCCATTCAAGCTTGAAGTGGATGCAAGTGCATTAGGCTGTGGATCTGTGTTATTACAGGACAGTGAACTTGGCATTGACCACCCGATATGTTACTTCTCTAAGAAGATTTCAAAAGCCCAAAGACAGTATATCACTATTGAAAAGCAAGCACTAGCATTACTTCTTGCTTTGCAACATTTAGAAGTATATGTAGGAGGCAGATCTGAACATGTCGCAGTGTTTACTGATCATAATCCCCTTGTGTTTTTAATGCGTATGTGTAATTCCAGCCAGAGGCTGATATAATGACTGAGACAAATCAGACACAACTATTTATTATATTTAACAAATAATCTTTAAAACTCACTATGGGATCTATGCCTTTTAAGTTGACCAGTTGACCTGAAGACCCAAACGGCTGAGGTGCTGAAGCACCAGGTCCCTGTGTTCGCACAACAGATCTCGCGAGTGAGCTATTATGAGCCAGTCGTCGAGATAGTTGAGAATGCGAACGCCATGTTCTCTCATGGGAACAATGGCCGCCTCTGCGACTTTCGTGAATACACGGGGCGAGAGGGCCAGGCCGAAGGGTAAGACCTTGTACTGGTATGCTCGACCTTCGAACGCGAACCGAAGAAAAGGTCGGTGTCGAAGGAGAATCGAGACATGAAAGTACGCGTCCTTCAGGTCGATCGCTGCAAACCAATCCCGGGGACGGATGCACTCGAAGATGCGCTTCTGCGTGAGCATTTTGAACGGGAGCTTGTGCAGGGCCCGATTCAAAACTCGCAGGTCCAGGATTGGTCGTAACCCCCCGCCTTTCTTGGGTACAATGAAGTAGGGGCTGTAAAACCCCGACCTCATCTCGGCTGGAGGGTCCGGCTCGATCGCGTCCTTCGCCAGCAGGACGTCGATCTCTTTCCTCAGGACAGGGGCATCGACACTCCGCACCCGGGTGAAGTGGACGCCTCTGAACCTGGGAGGCCGGCGGGCAAACTGAATTGCATAGCCGAACCGGATAGTGCGGATGAGCCAACGGGGCGGTCTGGGAAGCGCTAGCCAGGCTTCGAGGAACCGGCGCCAAGGAGCCCACTCGGACCACCGGCGTACCCGCGGAGGGGCAGCGAGGTGGAAGACAGGGACCGGACTTCGGAGGCATTACTGCGGCCGAGAGAGAGGTCTGGGTGTGCAAGGCAACACCTACCTGTTTCCACAGAGGCGAAGGAAGGAGGGGAAATGAGGAACGAGGCTCGGGGGCGTCGAGTCCAGGTTTCCGCGCCTCCTTGCCCAGCGGGAGGCGAGAGCGCCGAGGCCGAGGCGGAGTCACTGTCCCCTTCGCGCTGGAGCGAGGGGAACGAGAGTGGCGAGACAGCGAGGCGGCGCACACCGTCATTCTGACCCTCATGGATGGGGGAGACTGAGGAGCCAGTCTCGACCGAGATAGACCCAGAGGAATTGGAAACTGCTCTTTTATTGAGAAAGTGGGTACCGCTTAAGGCAGCGGCGGAAGAAAAACAAAAGGAAACAAAAGATTCTCCACCCGGCCCTCCTCCGGGGAAGGAGGGGTGCAGTGGCACCCTCCTGAAGAGCAGCAGTCAGGTCCTCTGGGTCGCCCGTCTCAGGGCCGCTTCCCTCTCCTCTTGCTGGGGGGTTTAGACGAGCCCCGAGCGGGCTGGGCACCTCTCTTGCGGCCGGGCGCCTGCTGCCTAGGAGGCTGCTGCTTAGGCGGAGCAGGGCCGGAGGCGGCGGCAGGAGGGCGCCCTCGGCGACGAGCAGCGCGAGGTGGAGCCGGGGGGGACGGGCCAGCAGCAGCCTGTCTCCGGGGCATGATGTGCTTGATCACCTCGGACTGCTTCTGAGCGGCGGAGAACTGTTGGGCGTAGTCCTCGACCGCGTCGCCGAATAGGCCACCCTGGGAAATGGGGGAGTTCAGAAACCTGGACTTGTCTGACTCCGTCATATCGGCCAGGGTGAGCCAAAGATGTCGCTCCTGGACCACAAGTGTGGACATCGCTCGGCCCAGGGAGCGCGCGGTGACTTTCGTCGCCCGGAGGGCAAGGTCCGTCGCCGTGCGTAGCTCTTGGAGCATCCCTGGGTTGGCACCACCCTTCTGCATGTCGCAAAGCGCTCTCGCCTGATGGACCTGGAGGAGCGCCATGGCATGCAGGGCAGAAGCAGCTTCTCCACACGCACTATAGGCCTTACCAGTCAGACTGGAGGAGAACCTACAGGCGCGAGAGGGGAGAGTAGGGTCACCCCTCCAGGTGGAAGCGGATTTAGGGCACAGCTGTAAAGCAACCGACCGCTCCACCGGGGGAATGCCCTCATAACCCTTCACTGCCCCGCCATCGAGAGTGGTAAGGGAGGAGGAGGGACTCGATCTATGTCGGGCCGCCAGAGGGGCCTTCCATGACTTTGTCACCTCCTCATGCACCTCCGGAAAGAAAGGTACCGGGGCGGGGTGCTGAGAACCAGCACGGGCCGCCCCGAGAAACCAATCGTCGAGCCGCGAAGGTTCGGGACACGGTGGAGGGTTCCACACGAGCCCGACACTTGCGGCCGCCCGGGAAAGCATAGCGGCCATTTCCGGGTCCGGCTCGGACAATGCTGCCACACCCGAAGGGGGCAACGCAGCCAAGTCGTCATCCCCAGAGAATGACCGCTCTCCCTCCGATGCAGCGATCGACATCTGATCCTCCGGCGGCGCCCCGAAGGAGACGACCGGGACCATACGAGATGGCCCAGCGCGCTCCTCCAAAGGCTCCAATGGCAGCAGTGTGGAGGAGTGAGGGATCCGTGGGGGTCTTTCACCCGGCGGATTGTTCCTCACTGTAACCCTCAGACCACCAATGGGATTAGCCGAAGTAGCCGCCTTCTGAAATGAACCAGAAGACGAACTAGATCGGGGAATCTCCAAAGGGACTCCCCCTCGTCTGAGGGATCTCAGTCTCGATCTTAACACTGCGACGGTCATATTCCCGCAATGGGAACATGACTCGTCCACGAAAGCTGCCTCAGCGTGCGCGAGGCCCAAGCACGAGAGACAGCGATCATGACCATCAACCGGAGGCAGAATCTGACCGCATCCAGAAACACACGGATGAAACGTCATCCTTAACCCTTTGGGGTCGAAAACCGCGTCCACGCGTTTTGCTGGATTTTTTCCTTATCAGTGCAAAAGAGAATCAAATTACTCTGTTGATTTTGATCTTAAATATAAGTGTTGTACATCATTAGATCCTGTTAAGTTTCTATTTTTTTGTGGATACTCACAATAAAAACAAAGTGTTGTGCTTTTCGTCAAATAAAGAAAAATAAACATGATGCGCGTTTTAACTTGTCTCTGTCAGTGAGGTCCGTTCTGAAAACGCGTCCGAAATATTAACTGTAACTCTCTCAATACTTGTCACAGAGATACGAGATATGTCTCTTTATGAAGCTGAGATTCTCTTCTTTTAAATTAAGTAATTTATTTAAAAAATATATATTTACAGTTTATGTAATCCGTTTGAAACAAAGGAGAGTTACAGTTTTTTCGCTCTCCCTTGATTATAGATAATTAGGTGAGCCCGCCACACCCCCAGCGCTTTTGACATGGTAAATCTATGCATCACACGCGCACGCCCCCCGATCAATGCCAAACACAGATTCTTCATCAGAGATTCACAGATAGTTCATCGCGTTTTAGGGATGGAAGCACGCTAACGTTACTCCTTCAGAGGATTATGGACAAATGGGAATAATTCACCTTTTTCTCAGTGGAATTTGAAACTCAGACGACGAACGTTCCATTTTGAAGAACGAATTGACCCCGAGGATTCAAGTTCGGAGTAAGTTGTTTATAGTGTTTTATAATTCCTTTTCTGATCATAGAGCTCAAATGCATTTTCATATTGTGCCTAGTAATTACCTCAACACAACATTCGTGTAGCAGGCCTATACGCTCGTGTAAACTTTTTAAATAACTGCTTAGGTTATAATGATTTAGTGAAATATATCGATCTGCAAGTTTTGTTTGAGTTCTTCTGTGGTCTAGTGGTTAGAATGCTTGCCAAGCGTGTCAGAGGTTACGGGTTCGAAACTGCCCCCGGCATATTTTTTTCTCTCATCAAAACCGAATATGTTCATCAGTGGTACAGTCTATATCAAGCACAAACGTATATAGGACACCCGTTTGTGTGCATTTATTTTGTGATTTCACCGGAATGAATAGTGTCCGCAATGGCAATAGATTGAAGAGCACGTCCTAAGAGCGAGTGAAGACCGCACGCGTGCGCCGCCACAAGAGACTGTATCCATGACACTGATAGCAGGACACGAGCGCTCAGCTTGAGTTCAAAAACAAAACATTTTAGCTCTAGATCTCTTATTTAAGAGCGGACTAAATTAATGCTCTGCTAGTTAACTGGAGATGTTTTATTTGTATTAGGTAGGCTACAGCCGTTAATTGAGTGTATCAGTAAATGCGTGCGGTCTATATGGGCCATAAACAGATACTCGCGGTTACGCGGTCTACCCATCAATAGATGTTTCTCTGTCCATCAACAAATACATTGTGCATATATTATCATAATTGTCCATCAGTTTACTTTGGATAATGTGCTAAGAGTTTTTTTTGTTGTTGTGTTTACATCGTCACCATCAGTCTTCAGAAATCATTCTTATATCCTTTTTTTTTTTAAATCAATGTTGTAAACAGTTGTGCTGCTTAATTTTTTTTAACCTGTGATACTTTTTTAGGATTCTTTGAATGCACTTTTTTTTTATTTATATAACCACTATATAAGCAATATTTTATATATATGTTTTTATATATAAAAAAACAAGTTTGGTCTTTTTATGGTTTTTTTTTTTTTTTTGAAAGGAAGTGTTAAGTGATATGAATGACTTTAAGTCTTTATGTTCTTAGGAAAGATTTCTATTTTGAATAAATGCTGTTCTTTTTAACTTTTTATTCATTAGTGAATCATTCTTAGTTCAGGCTGCCTCACAGCACCTTGATGGGGCATTAGCACATTGGGGGAGTGTCTTTAGTCTTCCCAGGTGTAA
Organism: Chrosomus eos; assembly: GCA_036326025.1. Taxonomy (NCBI): domain Eukaryota; kingdom Metazoa; phylum Chordata; class Actinopteri; order Cypriniformes; family Leuciscidae; genus Chrosomus; species Chrosomus eos. The sequence goes on along the minus strand of JAZAVI010000092.1, from coordinate 121,878 downwards.
ATCGCATTAATATTCATGGGCATTAACACTCCCACGCATACAGCAGTAATGACCCAAAAACTGATGTAAGAAATTCAAATCGTTATATTGATCTTTCTGAAAGAGTGGTCAGAATGATTTTCACTTCATTTTGAAGTGAAAATTCTAGCCTACAAGAATAGTAACTCAAAAGTATTTTTTACAACTATTCAGTATGTGTTAAATGGCCTTATTGCGGTGACATTTTTTTCCCCAAAACGTACTAACCACGCATATTATTTTTTTTCTATAAAATGCAAACATGTACATCCATTTTGCTCACATATTATTGTAGCAGAGTTTGTGCTGAATACAGCAAATTTATATGTTGGCAAATGGTATGTTTTAAGTAGCTGAAATAAGCACAAATGTCAGGGCATATCAAAACACCGAAAGAGTCCCAAAACAGCTCAGACCCCTAAGGGTTAAATGGAGTTTTGGATGCCAGGTTTAGAGATAGCACAACTGGGTAATGATCAGTTATATCAGTCATAACCACACCTGACTCCAACCTCGAATTTTGGATATTTGTAATAATATTATCAATGATAGACTTGGATGAGTGAGTTTCTCTAGTGAATGTATTAATAGTTGGTATAAAGGGGGAGGAGTAAAGAGTGTTCATGAAATCATTTTTAATAGGACTTTCCCTAGAGATGTCAATATTAAAATCCCCAAGGATTATACAGTTGTAATTTTTCCTATTTATATCAAAAAGAGTTTTCTCCAAGTTACTAGTAAAAGTAGTAGGGTCAGGGGCGTAGGAATCAGTTTAACATTGGGGGGGACCAGGGGTGATTTTAGGATTTAAATTTTAGGGAGGCTCAGTCCCCAATGACAATACGGAGGGGTTTTTCTTGGCTCAAAACGAGGAGGAAGACATGAAATCCTGATCATGTACTTATTTATAAGATAATTATAATATTATTTTTCACAGGCCATATGCTGTTATTCCCACAGTATTTTTGTGGATGTAGCCCAGTACCTCTAGGGGGGTCCGGGGACATGCACCCCCGGAAGAAAATTTTGCACATTTTAAAGCTAAATTCATTAATCTGGTGCACTTTGAGTCATCCAAATCCACTGTTGAAAATAAATAATCCACCCGCCAATCGACTAGCCTATGAATTCTCTGATTTAGATATCTGCATCTAATTTTTTCTGCATCATATTTTCTGCATCATATTGTCACTTCAACCCAAATCGGTTTATTGGAATAAACTACTTGGGTTCAATTCAACTCGACTTCAGTGGACTACATTACACATATTGTAGACATAATTCATGGGTCTTTTTTAAAATTATCTATATATTTTTGTCTTCATTTTAAAATCTGAAAGTTCTTGTTTTAGGTTCTTCATATGCCTATTAGGATACCTTGTTATAGTCCTCTCTCTCTCTCTCTCTCTCTCTCTCTCTCTCTCTCTCTCTCTCTCTCTCTCTCTCTCTCTCTCTCTCTCTCGTATGTATGTATGTATGTATATATACATATAAACATTAAGAAAGGTTTTAATAAGTGAATAAAACGTTTTTCATTATATCTTAGAAAAACATTAAGAGAACGTTTATATAGCCTAATGGGAGAATTGAACGTTTGAATAACGTTCTTATAACCAAGCAAGAACGTACAACGTTTATATAAAGGGAGAATTGAACGTTCTTATAACCTAAAATTGTTAGCTGGGGAAGAGGAGAGATTCCCCTATTAAACTTACCTGCTATTGGATCTTCTGCTTCCTTTGTGTGTGGTTCCGTGACAGAAGGACACCGTCAACAACCAAGATCCAGCGGTATGTTTTTTAATATCTCTTCCCCAGCCACCGAGCGGGAGAGAAGGGAGTTGTTTAAGGGGACCCGATTGGTCAAGTTTCGTGGTACCCGTGGAGGTCGAAGTGGAGGAGGTGGTCGAGAGATGATTCACGTCCCTTCTGCCCAGCGAGAGACTGTTCAAGTCACGTCTGCCCAGCGAGAGACTGTTCAAGTCACGTCTGCCCAGCGAGAGACTGTTCAAGTCACGTCTGCCCAGCGAGAGACTGTTCAAGTCACGTCTGCCCAGCGAGAGACTGTTCAAGTCACGTCTGCCCAGCGAGAGACTGTTCAAGTCACGTCTGCCCAGCGAGAGACTGTTCAAGTCACGTCTGCCCAGCGAGAGACTGTTCAAGTCACGTCTGCCCAGCGAGAGACTGAGCAAGTCACGTCTGCCCAGCGAGAGACTGAGCAAGTCACGTCTGCCCAGCGAGAGACTGAGCAAGTCACGTCTGCCCAGAGAGAGACTGAGCAAGTCACGTCTGCCCAGCGAGAGACTGAGCACGTCACGTCTGCCCAGCGAGAGACTGAGCACGTCCAGTCTGCCCAGTCTGAGAATGAGCACGCCCAGTCTGAGACAGATCTCCTAATGGGAGAATTGAACGTTTGAATAACGTTCTTATAACCAAGCAAGAACGTACAACGTTTATATAAAGGGAGAATTGAACGTTCTTATAACCTAAAATTGTTAGCTGGGGAAGAGGAAGATTCGCGATTGCACTGAACACGTTTTAAGTGCGGCATATTCTCTGAGCGAGCCCAGAGAGGGAATTCTTACAAGAGAAGTGTATCTGAGAACGCGCGCGGGAGATTCGCGCTCGGCACATCATATTCTGCGCGCGAGCACAGAGATTCACGCTCGCGCATTATATTAATGTACTTTCGCGCTACAATAATGCGCTCTCGACATTTGATAGGGAAACCAATCAAATACGTGTGTCTCACGGCCAATGCGTGAGAGTTGGCAAATATGTTTGTCTTCCGCGGTGTCATTTTTGGGTGGGACAAATGCGACTGTCTCCAATATTGGGGGGGACACGTCCCCCCCGTCCCCCCCGGTTCCTACGCCCCTGAGTAGGGTTCACATCGGGAGGGCGATACACTATGCCAACAATAAGATTACTGATTGCATTCATACTTATGTCAACAAATAATGAATCTGTTTGTTCATCATCCAAGGCCAAATTATCACAGACATTGTCCTGGAATCTTGATTTAACATAAAGACAAACACCTCCCCCCATTCTACCTAATCTGTTCTTACAATAAAGTTTATAGCCCTTAAGGTTGAAAGAATCACAGAATGACTTATCATTTAACCAGGTTTCACTGCAAGCAATTATATCAAAACTACAATCTGATACAGACAGCATTGACACTAATTGATCATAATTTTTAGCTAGACTTCTGATATTAATGTGGATCACCGAGAAGTTATTATTCATAGTTAAGTATTTAAGATTTTCAAGGTCATATTGCTTGCAAGTGGTATAAGCACCAATGTCACTGCAATGCCGAGCCTCCCCATCAAGATCATCCAATTCAGCCAAACCCATATAAAAGTGATAGATCTAGTCCTACATCCAACATCCACGATAAGGCATATAAACATAAAACATTCAATCCTAAATACAACAAAAAATCAAAGGGAATACATACACACTTGCCTAGACGCACTATCTTTTGCACCTTGCTCCATTTACACCCACACCCACACACACCCTCCCTTCCACACCCACTCACAACCACAGGTACATTTATGCAGGGCACAAACTGACACATTTGTACATATGATGGTAATCTCAACACCCACATTTATGAGTATAAATAATTAGTCAGTCACTGGGTATGCATGAATAATTTTTGATCATCAAAAGAAAAAGTTTACAAGGCTATTCGAATAATAACACAGGTCACCAACCAGCCAATTTAAGGCAATGTCTTAGCATATTGTTTTGCTTCAGAAACCGAAGAAAAATACATCCTACCTCCCTCCTTAGGTTTGATAAAAAGTTTGGCTTAATAAAGCTTAATAAAATAGCATTTCTCTTGGGAAATTTGATATCGCAAGAAATATCGTTATTGCAATACTCAACAACAATATCGCATATAGCATATTTTCCCAGTATCTGTCACAGTGTCTGGTTGTGGTTCCCTGGGTTATCACTAGAGGTCCTCGTTCTCACGGTGTCATTCACATTAGACTACAATTCCCAGCATTCTGTTCTGTCACTTATCTGATTATTGCACTCAGCTGTTTTCCATCACCTTGTTAGTTTTGTGTATATATTCCCTGTCTGTGTTAGTGTTTGTTACGGAGTCCTTGTTTAATGTCATCACACTTCTGTGCCTTACGTTTCCTGAGTCTCGTTCTTTTGTTTTATGTTGGATTGCGTTTTTGGATTTTGACCTTTGCCTGAACTGTTGTGAGTACCGATTCCCCTATTAAACTTACCTGCTATTGGATCTTCTGCTTCCTTTGTGTGTGGTTCCGTGACAGTATCGTGCAGCCCTAGTTTAGACCCGTGTTTACTGTTAAATACTGTGTTTGTGGATATCTGCTCAAATGAGATATGTATAATGTTACAATAATGTTTCATAGTTTGGAGCGACTCGATTGCTTCAGTAAACTTTCTCTGCACGTGCAGGAGTCAGAAAAGCAAAACACCAAACATTAGGCTTCATGTTTTTACTGCAATCTTATTTCATAATGAATGGAAAAGGTTTGAGGTAACATGATAATCCATATATTTTTGTCTAGTGTAGTGTTACTGAAGTGTTCCTTTTTAACGATTTATAGGCTGCCTGCTATCTATCTATTATTTTATGCAGCAGCCCTACACATATGCCTACAAGGCACAACAAACTTGGTGTTTATATATATATAATTTTAACCAGAAAAATCTAAAATGTATTCCCAAAATCGTGCAGCCCTATAGTTTATCTTGATATCAGCATGTTCACAGGTGTTCATTTTTGTATTCAATTTTTTACAGGGACGAGATGCCACTGATGAGTCCTGCTGACTTCAACATTCAACAGTCTCTGTACATGAACATGGTAAAATGAAAAATCAAACACCTTGGAAATGACAGGTATGTACTATGTTTCAGGAATGGCACAAAGTTATGTGACTGTTCAAGCCTCTGTCTTTAGATTAGTGTGTTTACTAATGTGTTTTTTGTCATTTTTTTGTGTATCTTTGGATTATGTTGTGTTGTAAATAAATCCAAACAATCTAAAAGCCATTCTTTTTTAAATCTCCTCATTCTTTGTGCAAGGCTCCTGATAATGATATGGCCTGATAGCACCTAATAGGGCCATTATGGGAGGGTCTTTGTCTTTCTCAGGTGTGAAATGCCACACATATTAATGAGAGATCACGCCTCCTCGCATAAAGCTTTCTCACACAAAATATTTTTAATTTTTAATTCACAATTTTTAAATCACTTTATTGTTTTATCTGAATGAGTTGTCAGGATGATTTTGACATAGTTTGGGAGCAAATATACTAAGTTATGTGGTACTTTTTTAAAAGTCTTGTGAAGAAATAATCAGTATGGGTTTCATGACCTTATTTCAGTGACAAATTTTTGTTTTTATTTCACAAAGCATGCATACATGTCATAATCTCAAAACTACAAACTTTTACACATATGCTGTTGACATATTATTGTAGCAGAGTTTGTGCTGAATACAGTGTAATAAGACTTTAACCATGAGTTGTCTTGATTGAACTGATTTATATTTTCTCAGAGCTGTCAGTGCATCAGGTCTGTTCAGGACGAGGTTTATTTACAGTAAACTGGATTAGATCAGAATAATTGTGCTCATACTTTCACTGATCAAGTGTTTACAGTGCGATCAGATTATCTGGGTTTATACATTTCACATTTATTAATAAACTGACATTTATTAATTTTGCTACAAATTTCTATTTAACGATATATTTTCACTTGAAAGGTAATTCACACACACACACACACACACACACACACACACACACACACACACACACAATGATTTTACTGTCTATATGAGGATTTATTTTATTTCAGTGACATAAGTTCAGCTGAAGTACTAATGTAAGATTATTAATGTGAAGAGAAAATAAGAGACTATAAAAACATCTGTTACTGATTTATCATGCAGCTCAAAGCATTATGGGTAGAATCTCTCTATAGTCTATTCTCATTCATCAACACATTTTAACTGATGATCCATTATAATGAAACCCAAACCCAGGATAGAGTGTGTCAGTGAATGTGGTCTGGACTCTGTGTATGAGGCTCATTGTGTCAGAGACTCTGTAGAAGGACAGTGTTCCTGCACTGTGATCCACATATACTCCTATTCTACAGCTGATGGACTCTACAGGGAGTTCAGTCTCTATATTATTGTGTATGAATGAGTAACTGAAGGAAGAGCAGATCAGACTCCAGGACTGATCATTACATCCAAACCGACACTCATTACCTTCACCCTTCCTGCTGATGCTCTTATATGACACTGATATATACACATCACCAAACACACCACCACTCCACTCAATCTCCCAGTAACAGCGTTCACACACACGCTCTCTACACAACACCTGCTCATAATTATCAAATCTGTCTGGATGATCAAGATACGACTGAAGCTCTGGGTAAGTGACAGTAATAACTCTGTTCCTCCCAGACAGATTGAGGTGTTTATTCACTGTGTTCAGATCCAGAGTGAACTGATGATAATCTGATGGAGAGAAAACACACAGAATCAGGAATTATGAATCTGTCAGATCTGTCTAATATTCTGTGCAAATCATCATTATCAATTATCCATCATCCAGGACCCTCACAACCCCTCTTAATAAAATATTGTCTAATTGTCTTCCCTGAATATCAATGTTGATTATTATTCAGTGTATTACACCTCCACCCATTCCACATCATTATTTTACATTTAAAATATATTAAAATAGAAAACAGTTCTTTTAATTAGTAATAATATGCCCCAATATTACTGTTTTTACTGTATTTTTGATTAAATGAAGACTTCTTTCAAAAACATTTAAAAATAAACTTAGACACAAAACTTTTTATCGGGGGTACATATTATAGATTTTTATTTCTAATATGTATTTGTGTATATTATTATTATTATGAATAACCTATATATAATTAAAAAAAAGCATGTAAAGAGGAATTATATGTCTAAGTGTTAAATAAAACCAGCTTCCAGAAGAGATCAGATGTGCTCCTACAGTAGTCACATTCAAATCCAGACTCAAAACTACTCTGTTTAGCTATGCATTTACTGAATGAGCACTGTGCCACTGTTCGCCCGACTGTTTTTACTGTACTTTATTTTATTTTTTATTCTAAACTGTTTTAATTATTCTTATTTGTTTTGATTATTGTATTTTCTCCTATGTAAAGCACTTTGAATTACCATTGTGTATGGAATGTGCTATATAAATAAACTTGCCTTGCCTAAATAACCGCTTTAGAAATCTGGCACTGAAACCTTTAATTATGTAGATTCATTTGGACATCCATATCTTAAAATATATCAATGCCATTGTTTTGTCTCAAGATGCACACCAGTAATGTTTTTTTTTCTAAAAAAACATTACTGTACATTCATAAACACTACTTAAATTGTCACGGAATGGGTGGATTAAGGAGTGAGGACTCAAGTGCAGAAACAATGGGTAAGTTTAATAATTAACAAACAAACAAACAAACAAACACAAACTACAAACAACAAACAAAACTCCATCGTGGGTGTGGGGGGGAACATAAACAGGCAGGATCGGAAACACAAGGAACATGGGGTGCTTCTCAATATCCCTCCTTGTCTCCTCACTCCTCTGTCCTCCATCCTATAACCCGGAAACTGATCGAGCTCAGCCATCTTGAAGGACATCTCAATTCTCTAATTGCACACCAAGGAGGCGAGGATCGAGGAGTGAGGAGGCTTCCAGAGGAGTCATGAGCGAGGATACACAGGTTTATCCTATACGGAAGAGTTTTATCGACTAAACGGGACGCACGCATCAATTCTCCTCCCCCTATTATACATCTGTCATAATCATTTTAATTTAAACTTTACCCTTGCAGTTTATATAAACTACACATCTCACATCTCACATATTTCAATAGGGTAGCTTGCTTTATTGTTATTTATTATGAATTTCTTAAATAAACAAACTTCAACAACATAAGGGCAGATCCTTTGAGCGCTGCTGATGACGCTGTGAAGTGACGCTCGAGTGATCAAGTATTCCAATGTATAAAAAAGCTTTAATTCGATTCCTCCGTCCTCCCTTTCTTTCCTTGCAGCCTTCCCTCGCGTCCTACAGGGGTGGAGCTGAGACGCGAGGAAAGGAAGCGAGGATGCACAAATAAGAAATGAGAAGCACCCATGGACAACAAACCAGCACAGGACTGCAAACACAGGGGCTGCGTTCCAAACCGCATACTCAATGAGTAGGTACTTAATTTCAATGAGTACCTACTTAACGAGCGCTAAAAGAGTAGGTACTTTATAGCCAAATCTCGTTGAGTATGAATGCGATCCGGACATCATCGCCATGTTTACGTTATCATGTGACCTACGACGCGTTATCACAAGCGCAACAACTTAAAAGATGAACGACACGTTTAATTCATCTATCTGTAAATATCTTGATATTGATGAAAGTTGCTCATTTTGTTGTATTGTTGAAGAAACAGCTGCCGGTTTTTTTGTGAATACATTTAGGGTTGATTTAAGCAGTTTTATCCTTATAACGATATATTTATTATTATTAAGTAACCTCAAAAAACGTCATGTCTTGAACATGTTGTTAATTTATTTATTTTCCTCAGAACTATTTAAAGATATGAATAGTATAAATAAATAAGTAGATATAAATAGTAATAGTATCTCGCCTTGTTATTGTTCTTTTTTTCCTGTGTATAAATATCATATTATGATGTACACAAACCAATGATCTTTATGTTTTCTGCTTTGTCATTATTGTTCATTGTTAGATCAATCTTTCCATGATCTTGTATGTAATAAGTTTATAAGTTTAAATGATATGAGCGACAGGTGCACTAACACTTCACATCAGTAACTCGACAGCACAAACAGTTTTCCTCAGCGTTTGTAATGTCTGCACAAAGGAGACGAGCAGCTCGAAGATCTCTCCGTTGGAGGAAACTGTTGATTTATACTTTATAAGTATCGCTCCTTAAAAATTAATATTAGCCTACCTTAGAATGAATTGCATTGCAAATGCTGACCAATACTTAATTATATTACTTTTTTATAGCCTACTAAAAATGATATAATTTAATAAAACAAGCCGAATGTAATTTGTTTTGTCATATGATAGTTATACATGAATAGCTACACACTAGCTATAAATGCAGTGAAACATCTCAATTTCCAGTCAAGCAATGAATTAATGCATACATTAGGCTAAATAATTATATTTTATTTACTGACAACAATAATAAACATGAATAAATGAGTAAACGAACAAATAAAAGTAACCATCACAATAAACAAATGCATATACAAGACAACAACGCATGAAACAAAACTTTTTTCAGACTACAAGCATGTATTTACAGGCGGTGAACCCCACATACTGCCATCTCAACACAGCGGTTCGCATTCTGGGCTTTATCCTGATGAAGTCACCAGAGCTGAGCCGTGCCTGCTCGTTGCTGCACTTCACAATCTGCAGTAAGGGCAGATAGAGTGATGGAGGGTCTCATAAGGGCAGATGGAGTGATGGAGGGACTCATCCATGGGACCGTTTCCAGGATTCAGCTTTGGGCTCCAGTCTAAAAAGATAAAAGAATAAATAAAACGAGCGCTTCAGTCAGTGACGGCTTCCTGGTTGTCGTTTTTACTCTTGAACGAAGCACATCACGGGCGCGCGCTACTACTGGTATGCTAAGCGAAAATAATTTAATAAATGGACATAACACTCTTCTTTTTAATATAAGCATTTAAGCAATATCAACAATATATTAGATAAATAACATTTACAAATTCTACAATGCATTTAAAAAAAAAAAAAGACAATAAAGATAAAATCCACTAGGCTATATCACACCCACACCAGTCTGTAGACATTTCAGATCCTACAAAAATGCACAAATATTATATAAAATTATTTACAGCACATTTGTCTAATGAAAACAGTGTTGACAACAGTGAATTATCTTAAACAATAGTACACGTAACTCAGAAGTCTATTTCACATCTATTAGACGTAGAAATATGCAATTCTTATATTCGTTTTTCTTACCAGATATTAAATAGACATTTAGAAATTATTTAAGATGCATACGGTTTAAAATGTATGCAAATCCAGTTTGGAGACGTATGTGTCCTTACTGGAGCTCCTCTGTTAGCTATAGCCTACAATAAAATGTGATTTACAGCAAAATCACAAATTTACCATAGCCTACTATATAGCGTCTTTACACCTTCAACAATTCAACAGTTTACTGTACAGTACTTCAACACATGCGATCATTTGATTTGTAATATCTAATAGGCTACTCACATTTGAAAACACTCGTCCGTCATCATTTCGTCCGGCGTCATGTTCGAGTATGACCTATCCTTCTTCTTATTTTATATGACGTATCCTCTCGCGTGGCCTCCTGGGATAGAAGAGTACCCATCGGACTGCACTCAAAAATCGGGCCGGAAGCAGTAAGCCATCCGGGAACTTCTCGCCTACTCTTTTATGAATACTGATGTTTCGAACGTACTGCTTCTTTCACGTGCTGTTTTCGCCTACTATATAGTAGGAAAGTAGGCATATTCGTACGCACTTAAGTCCGAATCTCGCGATAATTAGTACGTCAGCCAGGTAATTCTCGCCTACTCTTTTGGATTCATACATACTTTTTCGCTCGCCTACTCTTTTTCCCATACTAAATAGTAGGGAAGTATGCGGTTTGGAACGCAGCAAGGGAGATTAAATAGGGGAACAAACATAAGAGGGTAACGAGGCAGGCAGGTGGGGAAAATTAAACAATAATGAAATAACAAGATGGGCGGGGTTTGAAAATTGACAGGAGAGCACTTGGCACAAGTAAATAACATGACAGCCATGTGCTCACAACAGACCAGACTAAACACAAACACATGACAAACCGGGAGTGTCACAGCTCTATCACTAAAACAAGAGAAAACACAGACAAAAGTGACAGAACTGTGACATAAAAGCCCTAATTGAACTAAGGCTTAATCCTGGCTTAATCTAAACGCTGTCTGCGAAACCAGGCCTACAAGTTTCATCTCGTAAATATTTGGCATTTAAAAAAATATATGTTCTCTGGACACCCCGTTGAAAAACCTAATTTACATGATCAACTCTAAATCTCTTCTGTCATGTTTTCTTTCACCTTCTACAGGAAGAACATGAACACACTCAGTGGGTTTCTCTGCTTGTTTTCTTAATGACTTACATTCTAGGAAGTCGTTCTTGGTTTTGGGAACAATGTTGGTGGAAGTGACTGTGGAAATCAACAGACATGAAGAGTGTGAAAATGAACTCTGCATCTGTTCCTAAGACATTTCTAATACGATCTTCTACATGATCTGAGATGATGGAGGATCATTTCTGAGAGCAGAATCTGCAGGACTTTACCTCTGTCAGAGATCTCCTTCTCTTTGCAGAAATCCTCCAGTTTGTCTCTCAGCTGAAGGACAGATTCTCTCACGCCATCAAAAGAGGAGAAAGAACTAAAGGGATTGTCATTTATGTCTGTAGATTCAGGAGGAGCTGAGAGAGACTGGAAACTCTACAGAAAACAGAAATCAAAGCTCATCACCTCCACATTTAATCAATAACCTGCACTACTGTCAGATCTTTAGTAACTCTCCTCAATCCAGCACTTTCACAGCATCAGCTTCGTTCTTCTCATAATAATTACATCATGTTAGAGCTTCAAGTTCTAGTGTTTGCCACTTACACTGTATGTGAGCTTCTAGGAAAACACTTGGATGATCAAACATCTGGCAAAAACATTAATGTAACAGATCAAGTGCATCAGTGGCGTCACATGGCAGGACTGAGTAGATTTGATTCATTCTGAAGTCTTTGGCTCATTCTCATGAAATGTTACTCTGCGAGTCTCTTGCTCATGTCCACTATGATCTTGTTCTTCTAGTTCTACCAGAAAGACTCTGCAAAATAATAATGTAACAATTAACCATTTATTAACAGCCCAGTAAGCAATATTATGATATAAAGTTCTTTGTCCGTAGCTCGCAATCTGAGAGTACGGACTCTGCATTTCCTGCCTGAAGACAAAGGCAGGGGCGCAGCCGACCCACAAAAGAGGTGGAATAATAATTCCACGGGGCCCACCCCCAAAGAACGGTAAAGAAAAGTATACCCACCAGTCGTGCATCCTGTAAAGCCTAAAATATAGAAAGAGAAGAGAGTTAATAATGAGCATGAACATGGAATGTGGAAAGCCTCATAGCCAATAACTAATTAGTAAGAGGCGACTTCATCATAGTGAGCCTGAAAGGTACTATGAGAAGACGTGAATAATGCATTTATGTTCTGCTGCTGTATGTACATTAAGCATTTATCCATTGCTGACGCTTTCATCCAAAGCGACTTGTTACGTTTCGAGATGCATTTACGTCTGATCGAAGCCAGTTTCCCTGTGAACAAGTTGGAGGGAAGCAAGCGTTGTCGAATAGTGACAGGAACTGAGAATGAGGCTAACTTAGTACATAGGGACAGGTCATTGGGACACAATCTGTTGTAGACCCACAGAGACGAGGCCACATTGGGCCACACAGAACCGGCCACATGGGACAAGGCCATAACGGCCCACACAGAGACAAGGCCGCATTGGACCACACAGACAATGCCAGATTGGGCCAGGCCTCACTGGACCACATAGAGCAGGCCACCTAGTGCCATACACAGAGCAGGCCTCCTTAGACCACAAACTGGCCACATTGGACCACACGGCCATGATAGACCACAGAGACAAGGCCGCAATCAGCCACAACGGCCTCTAATGCTGCACATAGAACGAGGTAGACTGGACAAGGCCGCACAAAACCAGGCCACAAGGACCACAAGACAACATGGCCATTTTTTAGCGAGGCAACAATGCGTCAAGGCCGCTTGGCCGCACAGACAATGATATCCCACAAGGCCACTATAGACCACACAGAACAAGCCACACAGACAACGGCCAACGTTGGGCCACAAGGCTGCTAAAGCCACACAGAGACTAAACCACTCATAGACAAGGCCTTAGGCCACATAGAACTAATGCCATAAATGGCCACAAGACCAAGGGACAAGGTCTGTGTACGTTGCGTTCATTCGTTTTTCGATTCAATATTGAAAGTAGAAAAATGAGAAAACGGCTCATTTATTCATTTTTCTTATTTGCAAAAAAATAAAAAATTGAGAATTCGGCTTGATTTTTATATTTTTATGTTCAGGGATAGAAAATGGGAAAATGGCTTGAATATTCGATTTCCACATGTGGGCGCGCATGAAACGCCCCTTTCCGCTGATTGGTCAACCAAAGATCAACGCTTTCAGTTCTTCCACAGTCCTCCGCTGCTGGACGGATTCTTAAAGTGTTTATTACAAATAAACTCTCTCTCATCCAACAACTGGACTAATTCTTGACACAAATCGCGCTGGGCAGGGCCTAGAAAGGGTTTTCTTCTATATAGGCATGGATTCGACAATCTACACTAGAGAAATATTAGCTGATTATTTCAGAAATATTATGTAGATTATCTCGCACCTGCACCTACAAGACCCATCATTAGCCTACTTCACAGCTGGGTGACCCACTGACAGCGCGCAGACCAGTATCCATTTAAGTGTAAACATGCAGGAGTCATAACTATTATTTTAGACTGCACATTGAGTTTTGGACAAGGGATGAAGCTGAAATATGATAGATATTAAAATATATAAATTGCATTATTTAGTGTCCATGTCACAGCACATGTATTTTGGTTGTTATTCTATTCGTTTTTGTTGTTGTTGTTGTTTGTTTGTTTGTTTGTTTGTTTTTCACAGCTTATAGCTTTCATAGCTTATAATCATGTTTACCTATATTCTAATATTTTTTAAATATAGGCTATTTGTCATCTTTTATAAAAAAATAGGAAATTTAATCGACAGATTCAATTCGAATAATAAGACAATAAGCTGTTACCAATCAAATTAAATTAGCATACTTTTTTACAGTCTATGGTGTTGTGTATGGATGTGACGTCATCAACGTCATTACGTACAGAGTAAAGATAAAGGACGGATGGAAGTTGAATCTGGTGTCCGTGTGGTTTGATCCGAAATAACTAGATAGGATGTAACATTGGCGACGAGGATGCTACAATAAGGACTGACTCGTTAGTTAAATCTGAAAGTGAGTTAGGTGCGTCACGCCGACTAGTTACCTCAGTTAACTGAAGTCTGGAGATACAGCACGCGTCAAAGATGGACGGTACTGTTCCTAAGTTCGACTGCTACAGTGATCCAGCCACGTTGGGTCCGCGATGGACAAGATGGTTAAATGCATTCGAACTTTTTGCCGATGGAAAGGGTTTGATCCTGACTGACGATGCACCTGACGCTACAAAGCAAAGAAGGCGAGCTTTGCTCTTACATCACGCTGGGACAGATGTGCAGGATATTTTCTCCACACTTGATGACACAGGAGGGCCAACTGGTTACGTGCAGGCAGTAACAGCACTGAACGCATACTTTGTGCCTCAGGTAAACACCGCGTTTGCAAGACAGTCGTTTTATCAGCTAAAGCAGCTAACGGGACAGACTGTGCAACAGTTCACCACATGTTTAAGGCAAGCTGCAAAAGATTGTGACTTTGGAGCTGATAAAGACAATCAAATTAGGGATGCTGTTCTGAGTCGATGCAGCTCTGAATACGTGCGTAGGAAATTGCTGGAGGAGGGAACGGCTTTGACACTTGCTCGCACGCTAGAAATCGCAGCGCGGTGCGAATGTGTTGAACTGCAGATGGCGGCGTTACACGTTTCCCCAGACACTGAAGAGAAAGAGACGGTGAGTCTTGTGTCCAGAAAAGGAGTGAGAGATCAGAAAAAACGAATGCAATATAGTAAAAGTAGTGTTTGCTGATTCAAACAAATCCTGCTACAGATGTGGACAGACAGGTCATTTTGCAAAAGATTATAAATGTCCCGCACGTGGAAAATCATGCAGAAAGTGCAATGGAAGAGATCATTTTGCAAAAATGTGTAAAACAAAGGAAAGTGTAAGACAGACAGTGAAAAGAGTTGAATCAGGGGTGAAAAATCAAGACTTTGCATTTGTTGTAAGAGAAGAGAGCAACATGGACAAAATAACATTTTCGGTGGGAGGTGTCAGATTACCCATGTTAGTTGACTCCGGGGCAACAAGCAACATAGTGGATGAAGGAACGTGGGAGATGCTGAAAGAGAAAAAGATCAAGTGCAGCTCTGCCAAATCAGACAAAAAATTGTATGCATACTCAGCAAGTGAACCCTTACCAGTGAAAGGAGTTTTCTGGTGTGAGGTCGGAATCGGAAAACGCGGCACAACAGCGGAGTTTACAGTTATTTGCGGGAGAGGGGAGCCACTGCTCGGAAAAGACACAGCAGTTAAATTAGGAGTGCTAAAGATTGGTGCTAATGTTGCTGTGGTGAGTGATGTGAACTCCATGATACGACAGAAATACCCCAAATTGTTTTGTGGAGTAGGCAAACTAAACACAAAGCAAATTAGTCTGCACATAGACAGCACCGTGACACCAGTTGCACAGCCTCTTAGGCGTGTCCCATTTCACCTCAGAGAAGCTGTTGAGGAAAAAATAAATGAGCTGCTGCACATGGACATTATTGAAAAAGTCAATGGAGCAACTCCTTGGGTAAACCCAGTTGTCATTGTACCCAAAGCGAACGGGGAAATAAGGATGTGTTTGGACATGAGGCAAGCAAACACTGCAATCATTCGTGGGCGGTTTCCGATCCCCACGGTGGATGAACTGTTGCAAGGTATGAATGGGTCAGTAGTTTTCAGCAAATTAGACCTAAAATGGGGGTACCATCAGCTGGAACTGACCCCGGAATCAAGAGACATCACCACGTTCGCTGTTCATAATGGCATATATAGGTTCAAAAGACTGGTGTTTGGAGTGTCATCAGCAAGTGAGCAGTACCAGCACGAAATAGCCACTGTTCTAGCTGGTATTGAAGGAGTTGAGAACATATCAGACGACATCATCATCCATGCACCTGACAAAGAGGCTCATGAGAAAAGAATGCACGCAGTACTAAAGAGACTGGAAAGTTGCGGCTTGACTCTGAATGTAGAGAAGTGCCAGTTTAACATGGACAAATTGGTGTTTATGGGCATGCTGTTGTCAGTGAAAGGCATTGGCCCGACAGCAGAGAGGGTGAGAGCAGTTGTGGAGGCAAGAGAGCCTGAAAACGTTTCAGAGGTGAGAAGCTTTCTCGGTTTAGCTGGCTATAGTAGTCGCTTCATACCTCAGTTTGCGAGCATCTCAGAACCGCTGCGCAGGCTAACAAAAAAAGACGCCAAATTTCATTTTGGAACTGATCAGAAGCAAGCTTTCAAAACCCTCAAAGAAAAATTGGCCGAGGCCACAACTCTGGCGTACTTTGACAAGGACGCACCAACTAAAGTCATTGCTGATGCTGGACCAAAGGGTGTCGGAGCCGTACTAGTTCAGGAACAAGATGAGGGAATGGTTCCTGTCTGCTATGTGAGCAGGAGCTTGACAGAGTGCGAACAAAGGTATTCGCAGACAGAGCGCGAAGCACTGGCTCTGGTCTGGGCATGTGAGCGATTGCACCCTTACGTTTATGGTCGGAAGTTTGATCTTGTCACTGACCACAAAGCATTGGAAGCGATTTATAGCCCTCGCTCAAAACCATGCGCACGAATCGAAAGGTGGGTCTTGAGATTACAGCCTTATGATTTCCGGGTGATTCACATACCTGGAACACACAACATCGCAGATCCTCTGTCACGTCTGCTGGGCCCATCAGCCAAAGGTGAGATGCACACACATAAAGCAGAGGAATATGTGCGGTTTATAGCAGTTTGTGCCACACCCAGCGCCCTGACCACCAAGGAAGTCGAGCAGGTCTCAGCAAATGATGTGGAATTACAGAGACTGAGAACCGCTATTCAAACAGGGTGTTTTGATGACTGTCCTGCATACAGACATATTGCAGGTGAGCTATGCGTCATTGGCCAAATAATACTCAGAGGAACAAGGATTGTTTTGCCACAATCGCTGCGAGGGAGAGCGCTACAATTGGCACATGAGGGTCATCTTGGTGTGGTAGGAACAAAACAGCACCTGAGAACAAAAGTTTGGTGGCCCGGAATGGACAGGGCTGCAGAGAGACTTGTGAGGACATGTCATGGTTGTCAGCTGGTAGCGAGACCAGATGTTCCTGAACCACTGTCGCCCACAGTGATGCCTGAAGGGCCATGGCAAAACTTAGCCACAGATTTACTTGGTCCGTTACCGGATGGACATTCGATTCTGGTCGTTGTCGACTATTACAGCAGGTATTATGAATATGCAATCCTCAAGTCAACAACAGCAGAAAAAGTGATTGACTGTTTGGAAGACATTTTCAGTCGGCACGGACTTCCCTTAACAATCAGGTCAGATTGTGGCCCGCAATTCAAATCCAGTCAGTTTCAGGCTTTTTGTCAGGAGAACGGAATACACCATATCAGAACCACTCCGAAGTGGGCACAAGCAAATGGAGAAGTGGAAAGACAAAACGCGTCACTGATGAAGCGAGTACGGATTGCCCATGCTGAGGGTCAGGACTGGAAAAGAGAGCTACGCAAATATGTGACTGTCTACAGGTCTATACAACATGCCACAACGGGCAAAAGCCCAGCGGAACTTCTTTTTCAGAGGAAGATCAGAGGGAAGTTACCAGACGTCACAACTCCATGTAGTGATCTTGAAGCTCGAGACAAAGACGCAGAGCAGAAAGGAAAAGCCAAGATATACACAGACCACAGACGAGGCGCTAAGACATCAGGCATAGCGGTTGGGGATCAAGTGCTTGTGAGACAGGACAGAACAGACAAATTTCACAGCACACCTCACAAGGTTGTACACAGAGAAGGTAACAGCGTTGTTGTTCAGTCACCCACTGGAGCAAAATATGCACGGAATACGACATATGTCAAGAAGTTTCTGTCTGCGGAAACACCAACATTGGATGGTGAAACAGTATCTGTTCAGGAACCAAGTAATGATACGGAGCAAAAGGGAGGTGCAGAAGAATGCAAAAGGAATGGTGAGACATTTCAGAGAGAGGAACAGATTCCTAAATCTTGTAGGCCCCAGAGACAAATCAAATTGCCTGAAAGGTTTAGAGACTATGTTGTTGAATGACTGATAAAGGTTTGGCTATGTAAGGACGAAAACAAGTGAAAATCAGGTTAAGAATTTCGTTGTGGTGCGATGTATCTGTTCAGAAAGCATTGCTTATGTTCTATCAAGATGTACAGTGTTACATGTACTTTGAATGTTTTAAATAGTCTTAATCTCTAAGAAAATGTGAATGTTTAATTTGGGTAAGTTCACATTCAAGTAAAGGGGGGATGTTGTGTATGGATGTGACGTCATCAACGTCATTATGTACAGAGTAAAGATAAAGGACGGATGGAAGTTGAATCTGGTGTCCGTGTGGTTTGATCCGAAATAACTAGATAGGATGTAACATATGGTATCAACCAAAGAGGCTGCATCTGAATTCTGAACTGGCATGTAGACCTATTAGCCTACTATTAACTGTTTAATGCTGCTCAGAGGATTTACACAGTAATTACAATTACATAGTATTATGATATTAATGTTTTAAATATAATATTTTGTATAGCCTTTTAAATATGAAATCAATGACAAAATGAAACAATACTTAAATGAGAGTAAGATCCCCAGTAGGTGGCAGCACGTAACTGTCTTAATAGTCAGTCAGTGAGTCATTCATTCAACCGATTCGTTCAAAACGCTGATTCATTCATGAACCAATTGGCTGTACATCATGGGACATTGAATCATTCACTCAACCGATTTGTTCAAAGAATCGAGTTCTAGTGAGTCAGCCTAGTATTTATTTGGAGAAGAAAACCCTTTCTAGTCCCTGCCCAGCACGATTTGTGTCAATGAATCCGTCCAGCAGCGGAGGACTGTTATTCTGTGGAAAAGAGCTGAAAGCGTCCCAGATAGCAAGCACAGTTGGGCCGATTCCGGCTGAAATGCGTCACTGTCGGCTCACTGTCGGCATCGGTGAACAGATAATGGGCCAGATCTGTGCCGACTGTGCATAACGCATCTGGCTGACTGACGGCTTTTTCTGTATGGGCCAGTATCGGCTGAAAGCAGTTGTACTGGTGTCAGGTCCATACTCGTTGTAGCTGCGTGTATTTACCATCGGCCCTAGTTCGTTTTGTCACAAGCGGGCCACTACTAGAATTAAGGAACTCAGCCGCCGGAAAAAAGGTTTTGGCGGTTAATTTAAATCCTGAGGAGGATCCTGCAGACGCAGTCAGAACATCGCTTTCGAGAGGAATCATTCAGCTGAAAAAACGAGTAAGTAATTGAATTCATTTATTGTTCTAGTGTTGTTTGATGTTTAAACTGTCAAGATAAAAATAGTTTTTTTAATATAGATGTTTGCGATGATTATTGGGCTTACGTAACGTCAGAATACCCATTCGGTCGCGGAGAGTGTTGATGAGAAGGCCTAACGTTACCGTATACGGTCTCTTTTTAGGATGGTTGTGTTTGTGCTGTGATGGACACAGTGCACTGTAATGTTAGCTAATGCAATGATACTGAGTTATATTCAATTTTGTTTGCTAAAATTTAGTCAGTCAACTCGTCTTTTTCAACGAGTGATTATCGAATCAGAATCAAAGGAGTCGGACAACGCTCTCGGCGCCGCATTTCTCTATACAGGCGACTCTTTCTGATTTGATTCACTTACATTTCAAAAGAGTCATTTATTTATGAATCGAACTACACGACCACGCTGTTGCTGCATTACACCCGCGGAGACAACGTGTATAATCTGAAATTAAATATGTATTTTGTTTTAACACTCCTGTGGGGAACTCCGAAACAGATAACGTTACGTTAGCTACATAAGAGAAGCTGCCAAATAAGTGCAGCTTCTTGATTCATCGTCTTGTGTTCTTGAATGTAACGTTAACGTAATCTGCTTTAGAGTAGGCACTTTACGTGAAAGAAAAATATTAAAGCGAATATATCTCTGTATAATGTTATTAAAATGGTAGTTAATTTTTTTACTGCAGTGGGGATGTTAACGGTTCTATGATTGAGCGAACGAACGCACTGTTTGGAATCTGACACCAACACTTTTTACAGATATTTTGGTAACACTACAATAAGGTTTCATTCGTTAATATCAGATGACTAACGTTACATTAGTTAACATGGACTAAGAATGCACATTTACTAACTAATACATTTTTAAAATTAAAAGTGAACACTAGTTGTATTTTGTATGTAACTAATGTTAACAAAGATTAATAAATACGGTAACAAATGTATTGTTCAATGTTAATTTTAGTTAACACATTAACTAGCCTAATTTTAACAAATGAGACCTTATTGTAAAATGTTACCAATATTTTAAACTGCTGCGTGAACTCTGGCAACAACATTTGTCAAACCTATGTGCTTAAACTAATGCTTAAGAATGCCTCACAATATCTATTCCTTTATTTAAAAGATGCAGTTCAGAGAAACACTCATGGCTAATGTTGCTGAAATGGAGATCGAGGATCCATGAACTGGCAGCAGATCGAGGGGCAGACACAAGATAAGTTTAAATCTATATTAAAAATACACCTCTTTAACCTAGCATAAACATTACACACTCACATTTCTGTAATTCACATTCGTTAAAGGTAGCTACACCGAATGTACTTGTTACATTGTAGGAAGAATGGCAGGAAGAATGGCATCTATGCTAATGTTAGTCTCTCTGTCTCATTCTTATCCCAAGGTTAGGCTACTGTAGTCAGCCGGATCTAGTCCGCATCCAGACCAGATGGTGGACCTGCACCCTGAGATGACCACAACAGCCTGAATGCCAGACGAGAACATCACAACTAGACGAGACCTAGAAACAAACATCTGTGAAGACCTTGTTGACACAACAGTCCTCGGCACAGTCATCGGATCATCGGATCAGATCCACGAGAACCAGACCAGTTCTCCACACAGACCCAACGGCCAGCTTCAACTCCCCTCCCACCAACGCCGGCATGATCTCATGAAGGTAAAAGAGTAGCAAAACTGGAACATAGATGTAAATTGGAGAACTTGTACAATAAATATTTGTACTTGAAAACCTGTTGAATGTTGAGATTTTAACTCGCAGACAATAGTCACAAACCTGTATTCTGAATTTGAAGCTGCAGACAAGTAGTCACAAATGTGTAAAATGCCATTCACAGAAATACAATGACAGACAAAAACTTGTATTTGTTCATTCATATTCGCAGTACAACCTCAATTAGGCATTTGCAACTTCTCAAATCTGCCATTGCTATTTCAAATCTTCACGCATTGACTTTGCAACTATTTTTGCTATATATTAGATGCATAAATAACTTGTGCATTTGTAAACTGAGTGGCGTGAGAGAGAAAGGAGGGGCAATTAAAAAAATTACAATGACAGATTTGAGAAGTTGCAAATGCCTAATTGAGGTTTTCACATTGAAGCTTTGAGTGTACATTTTATTGTACAAGTACAAATATTTATTGTACAAGTTATCAAATTCATATCTACATGCTCTCGAGTTTTGCTACTCTTTTACCTTGAAGTAAATCTTTTCCAATCTCCAAGCAAAAGGAGCTGAATAAAATACTCTGAATATCATCAATCCACAATCTGACTTGTGAAGCAGCCTGAACCCTAACACACACCGTGTGCGTTGTTTGGCCAGAGGAGAACTGCCCCCCCGACTGAGCCCGGTTTTTCTTTCTTTGTTTTGTCTCTGATGGAGTTTGGGTTCTTACCACTGTCGCCTCTGGCTTTCTTAGTTGGGGACACTCATTCTTAATATTGATCTGCCTGCATTGACACCATTATATGAGAACTGAACTGAGCTGGACGATGACATCACTGTTTTCTGCAGAGCTGCTTAACAATGAAAATGGACTCTTTTTATAATTGATATACTTTATACAGTTATTGAACAATTGAATCAACACCGTTGAATTCAGATGAACAATGACACTATTTTCTTTTTAGAGCAGCTTTACAGCCAAATTGATTATTTTCCTGTTTAACCCTGTAAAGCCGCTTTGAAACAGTCATTACTGTATATAGCGCTATATATTTAATGGTGACTTGACATTTGCAAAAGGAATTTATTTAGTGTTAAAGAGAGTGAAAGAGAGTTTGTGTGTGAAAGACAATGATGTGTTTCTTTTAATCATATACAATAAATATAATTTACTTATTATTTTGTGGTTTAAAATTTGTTTTGTTAATAAATGTTAAAGTGTATTTTGTTCATTGTTAATACATGTTTATATTAAAGTGTATTTGTTAATTTTATAATAAAAACCCTTTTTAAATGGTTGAATTTGTGTTTCACTGTTTGCCAGTTTCTGGGCCACATCTGGCCCGGGGACCCAGCCGACTCTCAGCCAGATCCGTCTTACAGTGCCTGGGCCAGACCTGGGCCATATCGATACAGGGTGTGGGCCACATCTGGGCCAGGGGAAGTTGTTTGAGTCCGTTTTCAGTGTGTTGGGCCAGTTTTGGGCCGGGGACCCAGCCGGAACTGGGCCAGAATTGAAGCAAGGATGAGGCCCAGAGGTGGGCCAGACAAATTTTGCTATCTGGGTTGATCTTTGGTTGACCAATCAGCGGAAAGGGGCGTTTCATGCGCGCCCACACGTGGAAATCGAATATTCAAGTCATTTTACCATTTTCTATCCCTGAACATAAAAATCAAGCCAAATTCTCATTTTTTAATTTTTTTGGAAAAAGAAAAATGAATAAATGAGTAGTTTTCTCATTTTTCTACTTTCAATATTAAATCGAAAAACGAATGAACGCAACGTACACGGACCGGACAAGGCAACATTAGGCTATTAGACTATTGTGGGTGCAGGGGCATGTGTTTCACAATGTTGCGCCTGTCCGAAGGGACGCTCGCGGGCTATCTCTTCTCTGGTGCTCATCATCCTTTAAAGGGGTCATGAACTGGGTTTTTAAATCTTATTATATTGTTGTCTGAGGTAAACTTATGACGTTCGCTTGGTTTTTGCATTCAAAAACATCAAAATGAATAAGTAATCAGAATCAGAATCAGAAAGAGCTTTATTGCCAAGTGTGCTTGCACACACAAGGAATTTTCTTTGGTACTGAAGCTTCCAGTGCACATATACAGATACAAATACAACAAGAAACAGTAATACAAAATCTAAAAATAAAATCATAAAAAATATGAAAATACTATAAATATAAAATAAAAAATAAAATATAAGGCCACAGTTGGGTTTAGTCAGAATAAACATTAACGGATTATGAAAATATTTACAGTATTTGAATAGTATGAATGAATATAAATAAAATCACCTGAGTTTAGGAGATATTGCACTAAACAGTGGAAGTATTGCACTTGGGGGGAGTATTGCACTTACAGGCAAATGCCTTGGGAGATATGTTAATTGTTCAGAAGGGAAATGGCTTGTGGGAAGAAACTGTTCCTGTGCCGAGATGTTCTTGTGGCCAGTGATCTGAGTCTCCGTCTTGACGGTAACAGTTCAAACAGGTGGTGTCCAGGGTGAGTGGAGTCTGTGATGATTTTACCTGCTCTCTTCCTCACTCTGGAAGAGTACAGGTCCTGGAGGGTTGGCAGGGGGGCACCAATAATCCTCTCTGCAGTCTGAACTGTCCGCTGTAGTCTCATGATGTCTGATTTGGTAGCTGAACCAAACCAGACAGTGATGGAAGTGCATAGGACAGACTCAATGACGGCTGAGTAGAACTGGATCAGCAGCTCCTGTGGCAGATTGAACTTCCTCAGCTGGCGAAGGAAGTACAGTCTCTGATGGGCCTTTTTCACAATGTCGATGTGATTGTCCCACTTCAGGTCCAGAGAGATGATAGTGCCCAGGAACCTGAATGACTCCACTGCTTCCACAGTGCTGTTCATGATGGTGAGTGGGGGGAGTGCTGGGCTGTTCCTCCTGAAGTCCACGATCATCTCCACTGTTTTGAGCGTGTTCAGCTCAAGGTTGTTATAACTGCACCAGACAGCCAGCTGTTCAACCTCCAGTCTGTAAGCAGACTCGTCACCGTTTCGGATGAGACCGATAACAGTGGTGTCGTCTGCAAATTTCAGGAGCTTGACAGTGGGTTCTTTAGAAGTGCAGTCGTTAGTGTACAGGGAGAAGAGCAGTGGGGAGAGAACGCACCCTTGAGGGGCACCAGTGCTGGTGGTGAGAGTCCTGGATGTGTGTTTCCCCAGTCTCACGAGCTGCTGCCGGTTCGTCAGGAAGCTGGAGATCCACTGACAGATAGAGGATGGAATGGAGAGCTGGGTCAGTTTGGCTGTGAGAAGATCAGGCATGATGGTATTGAAGGCCGAACTGAAGTCCACAAAGAGGATCCTTGCATAAGTCCCAGGTCTGTCGAGATGTTGCAGGATATAATGCAGTCCCATGTTGACTGCATCATCCACAGACCTGTTTGCTCTGTAAGCAAACTGAAAGGGATTCAGCAGTGGTCCAGTGAAGTCTTTCAGGTGGGCCAACAACTTCATGACCACAGACGTGAGAGCGACAGGTCTGTAGTCATTAAGTCCAGTGATTTTGGGTTTTTTGGGGACCGGAATGATAGTGGAGCGTTTGAAGAAGCAGGGAACTTCACATTGCTCCAATGATCTGTTGAAGATCTGCGTGAAGACCGGGGCCAGTTGGTCAGCGCAGGCTTTTAGACAAGCAGGTGAGATGCCGTCTGGGCCTGAGGCTTTCCTAGTCTTCTGTTTTTTGAAGACTCGGCTCACGTCCTCCACACAGACCTTAAGCTCAGGTTGGATGGCAGGAGGGTGGAGAGGAGGGGGTGTAGGAGGTGATGGTGGGTGTGTGAAGTGCAGGTCAGAGCCGGTGAGTGGTGTGAATGAGGGCTTTTCAAATCTGCAGTAGAATGAGTTTAAATCATCAGCCGGGTGTGGATTGTCCACAGATCGGGGGGATGGTGACCTGTAGTTGGTGATGTTCTTCAGGCCATTCCAGACTGATGATGGGTCGTTGGATGAAAACTGGTTTTTCAGCTTTTCAGAGTAGGCTCTTTTAGCAACTCTGATCTCCTTTGTCAGTCTGTTCCTGGCCTGGTTATACAAGATCGTATCCCCACTTCTGTAAGCATCCTTTTTGGCATGACGAAGCTGTTTGAGTTTCCCAGTAAACCATGGTTTATCATTGGTGAATGATAAGAATGTCCTGGTAGGAATGCATGTATCCTCACAGAAACTGATATATGATGTAACAGTATCTGTGAGCTCATCCAGATCGTTGGTAGCAGCTTCAAAAACAGTCCAATCAGTGCAATCGAAGCAGGCCTGTAGATTCTGCTCTGCTTCATTAGTCCATCTTTTTACAGTCCTTATTACAGGTTTAGCTGATTTCAGTTTCTGCCTGTAGGTCGGTATAAGATGAACCAAACAGTGATCAGAGAGCCCCAAAGCTGCTCGTGGAACGGAGTGATACGCATTCTTTATTGTGGTGTAACAGTGGTCCAGTATATTACTGTCTCTTGTGGGACATGTAACGTGCTGTCTGTATTTTGGAAGTTCACGGGAAAGATTTGCTTTGTTAAAATCCCCAAGAATGATTAAAAGAGAGTCTGGGTACCTTTGTTCTGTTTCAGCTATTTGTTCAGCCAGCTGTTGTAGCGCCGCGCTCACGCACGTGTCTGGAGGGATGTAAACATTCACAAGCATAAAAGAGGAAAACTCCTGTGGCAAGTAGAAAGGTTTACAGTTTATGAAGATCGCCTCTAAATTAGGAGAGCACATCTTCTTCGGTGTTGTTACATCTGAACACCAACTTTCGTTAATGTAGAAACACAATCCACCACCTCTCGTTTTCCCCGTTAGCTCCGTGATGCGATCCGCTCGGAACAGCTGGAAGCCCGGCAGATGTTTTGCGTTGTCCGGTATGGCTTCACTCAGCCAGGTTTCAGTGAAGCACAGAGCAGCAGAGTTTAAAAAATCCTTGTTAATGCGGGTGAGGAGGAGAAGTTCGTCCATTTTGTTAGGAAGAGATCGGAGATTCGCAAGATGAATACTGGGGAGTGCAGTGCGCAGGCCGCGCTCGCGGAGTTTAACCAGCGCGCCAGCTCGCTTCCCTCGTTTGCGTTTCAGCGCGCGTTTGAACAACACTGCTGCCCCTCCGACGAGAATGTCCAGCAAAACGTCTGAATTATCAAAAACTGTAGAAAAGTTATCTGGTGTGTGTTTCCTAATGTCCAGTAGTTCGTCTTTGGTGAAACTGATAGGAAAATAATGACTAAAAACAGGACAAACAAACAAAAACAACACAATAACTGGAGAGCTCCGCACCGAGGCAGCCATCCGCGGCGCCATCTTGAGTTGGCCTATAGGGTAGAAAATAATAGGCTATTTTCTACCCTAGTTTTGAGCCTAGCTGAAAAACGCTCGATTTGATGCACTTGGGGGAAATGCACTTGGTCGATGCATTTGGGGGAAATTGTTTTGAAAATGTCCAATGTTGTAAAATGGCAAACAGAATGATTCGCCCATACATGTTCGACCTAGAGTCCAGGTGTTGCATAATTCCTGTCAGATCCAATATAGACGGCACAGCACCGTTCTTTACTCTTAATCGGTCTGCAAATCCAGTCTTGTTTACAAAACAATCCTCAGTGAAATGAAGCGAACAGACGGACAATGTTTTACCTCGTCAGCTGCAGTGGAACGTTATT
Organism: Chrosomus eos; assembly: GCA_036326025.1. Taxonomy (NCBI): domain Eukaryota; kingdom Metazoa; phylum Chordata; class Actinopteri; order Cypriniformes; family Leuciscidae; genus Chrosomus; species Chrosomus eos. The sequence continues at coordinate 95,001 of JAZAVI010000092.1, read as the reverse complement.
AAAATGCTATTGGAATGCAGAGGAAGCTTATGCAGCGACTGTCTTCTTCCACAACCAGGCACTGCACAATATTTTGTAAACGGCATGTTTATTGCTCGGTAGCTCTCCGGTTTATCATCACGAGGTAGGCCTATGTTATTTAGCTATGCGTGTAAAACGCGAATCGGTGGGCGGGGCTAAACCGGCCGCGTTGAAGTAGGCGTTGATCTTCTTCTGCGGGGATGGTGTTTTATCCTCTTTGACGTCATAGTTCCCCACTTTGAAAAACGAGTCGTTTGCTGAGCCTGGTGTCAATAAAAGCTTTTATTGGACTAACGAGGACGTTTTCAGTTCTGAGACTTACAGGATATTCTTATAATATGATGACCTCTCAGATGTCAAAAGCTCAAGGAAAATTTGATTTCTCAGTTCATCACCACTTTAAGAAGCACTCCCCACCAAGTCGTGTATAATAACATCCTCGCTGGTGGGGGTCAGACTGGTGCTTAGTTGCACACTATGGCAGTGTTGCAGGCATATCAAGCTGATCTGATAAAAAAAAAAAGTTATAAAAAAGGGGGCTCCCGTAAAGACTGGGGACTGGCTCGTCGCGCTCAGCAGCCCTTTCGAAACCATTGTAACATCCTTTTCACCTCTGGTGATTCGGGGGGCAGCGTTTTCCAGCTAAATGTTGAAGGTTCTTTTGTTTCCTGTTATTGCCCAGGATGAAGAACATTTAACATTCCCCTAACAGGAAGTATTAAAGAGACTTTGGCAGCGTGAAAAACTACTGCTGGGTATCTCTTTTTGTGTTCTCAAGAAAGTAAAAAGGAATGTTGCCCTCCTCATTTTAACAGTGTGGTTCCCACTACCGTGAAACAGGAATAGGCGCATCTGCTGTCACAAAAATGGGGGATTGCTTCCGTTTTTAGATCCTTGAGGCTTGAACCGTTCAGTCGGAACGCTCAAGTTCAATATGCTAACTATCAAGAAGATTGTGTTTTAAATTCAACACTGTGTTTGGATCTTCATGGTCGATCTTAAAAGACACATATTTTCATATAGAAATATTGCCACAACACTGGAAGTTCCTGATGTTTGCTTTGGGGAAGAAGCTTACCAATTCCGGGTCCTTCCATTTTGACCTACCCATGTTACATAGATGATTGGCTGATACTGGCCCAGTCTCAAGAGATTGCGCTTCGACATCTAGATCGATCCTCGCTCATCTTCTCTATATGGGGCTGAGTTGCAATGCCAAGAAAAACGTTCACTCTCCTCCCAAGAGGGTAACGTGCTTGAGGGTTAAATGGGACTCTGTCACCATCGGGGGCACAACTGTCCTCCGCTTGTGTCAAGACCATTTTAAACACCCTAAAGCAACATCTGGATAGGTCAGGACATTACATAGGTCTCATGGCAGCTGCGTCCACAGGAATCGCTCTGGGCCTTTTGCTCATGAGACCACTTCCGTTGTGGCTCAAAATCACTATACAATCCCCTATGGCGTTATATGTGTGCCTCAATCCTGAGCGAGTAATTGTAAGTTTTGAGCACAGAAAACTATATTTAGCAAGCACATTTCATTATATTTTGAACAGAAATTAACAATCGCAAAAATTCGTTTGAGCAAAGAAAAAATTATTCCGTGCTCAATAAATGTATTTGAATTATCCATATTAACGTGCAATAATAACCCCTCTCACGCAGTTTTAAAGGTGCTCTCTCACAAACTTATTCTCTGCGCTCCTGTCAAGTCCTTCTCTCTCTCTTAACCTCTTGAAGGGATACTCCACTTTTTTTGGAAATAGGCTCATTTTACAACTCCCCCAGAGTTAAACAGTTGAGTTTTACCGTTTTCGAATCCATTAAGCTGATTTTCTGATATTTAGAAAAATTTCAGTTACCAGACATTTTCTGGTCTCATTGACTTCCATAGTAGCCTAGCCTATATTTTTTTCCTACTATGGAAGTCAATGAGACCAGAAACTGTCTGGTTACTGATATTCTTCTAAATATCAGAAAATCGGCTGAATGGATTCAAAAACGGTAAAACTCAACTGTTTAACTCTGGGGGAGTAGTAAAATGAGCCTATTTCCAAAAAAAGTGGAGTATCCCTTTAATTCTGTGCACGCTCAACTCTTGACATACACGCTCGCTCAACTTGCAACAGCGTTACAAGTGTGCCACAAAATCAACCAATTGGAAAATTAAAGGTCAATTGTGATTGAGCGCTGTGGCTTCGTTCCCTTTCTATGTGGTTCAGACCCCGGTTCCTCACCTTGGGTCCCACTCTTGGTCGCAGAATGCTAACGACAGACGCCTCCCTGTCAGGCTGGGTAGTGGTCTTAAGTGGTCGTCCAGCCCAGGGCATCTGGGAAATCATCTTGACTGGCAAATCAATTGTCTCAGGTTGATGGAATTTGTATTTCTGGCCCTGAAATACTTTCTCCCTCAGTTGAGAGGCTGTCCTAGTGCAAGGGGACAACACAGAGGCAGTCTCTTACATAATCACCAGGGAGGTCTGCACTCATGCAATCTGAACAGAATAGCGAGGCAGATTTTCTCTGGGCCCAGAAGAAGCTCCTGTCACTCAGGGCAGTGTACATTAAGCGGATTTACTGTCCAGACAGAAATTACACACCCCCCGTGTGGAAACTCCACCCAGATGTAGTAAAATAGATCTGGACCAGTTTTTACGAAGCAGAGGTGGACCTCTTCACCTCCCAGCGGACAGCACAATGTCCCTTCTACTTCTCTCTAAGTCACCCAGCCCCCCTGGGTCTGGATGCTATGGCGCACACATGGCCCAAAATGTGCCTGTATGCATTTCTTCCAGTGGCTCTGCTCCTGGGAGTTCTAACCAGAGTTCGCCAGCAAGGGTCTTGCCTCTTACTGATAGCGCCACGTTGGCCGAACAGAGTATGGTTCTTGGAGATAATATTTCTCCTCGACGGCTCGCCATGGGCGATTCCGAAGAGGTGGGACCTTTTGTCCTAGGCGGAGGGCATGATATTCCTTCCCAAGCCCAACCTGTGGAACTTTCATTTTTGGCCCCTGATTGGTACCAACTAAGGGACACTGGGCTTTCGTCTGACGTTATTGAGACCATTCTAAGTCCTAGGGCTGTACATAATGCAGATCCGGTCAACTGCCAGATTGCTTTAGTTCTGGATTTCCTGCAGGGAAAATTATCAACAGGCACATGCCCCACCACTCTCAAGGTTTATGTGGCCGCTCTTTCGGCTTGCCAAGCCTTGGTTGACGGGGTGCCACTCGGGAGACATCCTCTGCTCGCTCGCTTCATTCGTGGGGCCAGACGACTGAGGCCTCCCGTAAGAACCAAGATCCTTTCGTGGGACTTAGCTATAGTCCTTGAGGGTCTGGTTGAGACCCCTTTAAACCTCTAGAGTCAGCATGTGACAAACTTCTGACCCTAAAGATGTTTTTTTCTTATGGCTATAACTAGGGATGCACCGATACCGATACCAGTATCGGTATCGGGCCCGATACTGAGCTCATGTACTTGTACTCGTAAAATTGCCCCGATACCAACAACCGATACCAGGCAGCATGTGTACAGTGTCAGAAATTATAATGGGGATAAAAAAAGAAGGCTGTATATGAAGTAAATGTATCTTATCAGTGGAATTTTAAACAGAATATATTAATGCGTCGCCTGTTTAACTGTGGTGCGCAAGCTGATAAAAGAAAAACGTGCAGTGGATTGAGCGCGCTACGACACAGACGCGCGAGCTGGTCGAGCGCATATCCCTTTTTCACAGACGTCAGTGGAAAGTTTGTAGTTTAGTCGTATGTCAATGGCAAATAAAGTAAAACGAGGCATGTAGCTTATTAATAACGTTAACTGACCAGAGAGAGAGAGAGAGAGAGAGAGCACTTCTGTTGAATGCTGTTGGTTGCGGATCGTTCACTCAGCACGTGTTATCTGGATTAAAACTAAATCGTATATGTAAGTAAAACATGAACTGTTACCTTATTTATGTTTAACGAGTGGTTGCCTACATTATTACTGGACATTTGCAGGTCAAGAATTTACATGAACTTTAAACATCCACAGCGCGCGCCCAGAAAACCACCAGACAGCGCGCGAATAGCCTACTGAATGGAAGTCTTTCACGTATTGCGCTTGTACGGACGAATTCACATAAAACTATGTAAAAACACCTGTCTTGGCGAGTATCCTAGTAAAAGTCTGTTAACGTACAGTATAATTCAAATGCGTCCGTGCGTTCGGTCTTAAAGGAGAAGCAAATAAATCTGCTGCTGTGTTTTAATGTTAATCAAACGAATGACAAATAAATTGTCTGCTCTTGTCTAAATAGGCTACCTCTTTCAACTTTACAAAAAGATCCATCTATATTTAATTTATACAGTAATGAATATGCAGTGCATGAAATATATATTTGATGAACTAATTAAGTTTAAATTTAATAAACAAATAATATGATTGATATTATTTTGATTTCTCTACCAATACATTTAAAATTTACAAATGCATGAATTGAAAATTAAAAATACAGGTATCGGTTATGGTATCGTTATCGGTGAGTACCAAAAATGAAAGTATCGGTATCGGACTCGGTCTGGAAAAAGTGGTATCGGTGCATCCCTAGCTATAACCTCTCTAAAACGAATTGGGGACATGCAGGCTTTGTCAATATTGCCATCCTGCTTAGACTTTGCCCCAGGAATGGTGAAAGTGATTTTGCAAGTGATTCTATCGACTTGTTTACACACTATATTCACAGCAGGTCACGATTAAAGACGTTCCCAATGCGCTAAGCAGCGCAGCATCTCGTTCCGCTTTTTCAGGGAACAGGGTTACAGTCAAGTAACTCTTAGATGTTTTTTTTTGTTGTTTTTACATTACCAAACTCTGGTGAGTGAGCAGACATGAAGAGTGCGACCCGTGAATATGGCATATGCATAAAAGCTCTTCATCAGTTACGCAGTTGTTAGTGGGTATTTGCAAACTGCCCATGAGAGCGTGGTATATCGACAACGCTGATATTATTAGATTACCACTGTACTGTGGAATGATAACGCAAAACTTTGCTTACACTTGCTACGAACATTAAGGCGAACTATCCGGCCTCGTTGCAGTCTGCAGATCAGCAGTTATTAGGAACACGCCACATCACCGTGGACACCAATTTGAACATTGCCGCTAGTGTAGGAATCAACGGAGAAATACTTACCTGAGTGAAGTTTAATCATGGTAGAGGTAAACACATATTAACATATTAACAGTGGCTGGTGGAAACGCCTACCAAAACTTGAAAAACGACTTGAAAGCCTTTGAAGTGGAGCTTGAACTTGAACCAGTGAGAGAAGATCGCCTCTTGTGACTTGCAGAGTTGTTGATTCATGTCTGTGGATCGGTGATCTGTGGGATAAATGGCACCTGTGCAGACAGTGAGGTTCTTTTGCTGGACAAGTTGAGGATGACATTGCAGTTCTCTTCCTGCTGGATTATCCTGGCTGAGCTGACGCTGTTGAGGCTTTTGATGACGTGAAAATGGAAACTGATGGGTTACCCAGGGTTTTTTGGGCCTAGAGGAGCAAAACGTCTCATGAGAGGCCTTGGCTGATCAAAAACTCTCCGAAGAATGCTGAGCCCATGGGGAGATAATAATAATAATAATAAATTTTATTTGTAAAAGCACTTTACATTTTAAGAAAAAAACCTCAAAGTGCTACAGGTCTGATCCTAAGAACAATATCTACACATTTTTAAAATTCATAAGATCTGCTAAAAAGTAAAGTTTTTAGTCCCTTTTTAAAAGTCTCGATGGTCTGTGGTGACCTCAGATGGTCCGGGAGAGCATTCCACATCCGGGAGCAGCAGAGCAAAAAGCACGATCGCCCATTGTGCAGAGTTTAGTTTTTGGTATTAAAAGGCGGTTTGAGTTTTGTGATCGGAGGGATCGTGCAGTAGAAGCAGGGGTAAGTAGTTCTTTCAGGTAGGGGGGTGCGTTTCCATAGATGCATTAGATGCAGCACTGAACGTAGGAACCTCGACGTGCAGCAGGAGATACGGCGGGACATATCCATCGTCGGAACTCAATAATTGTAAACAATATGCGTGTCCTGAAACATGTTGGCTGGCGACTGAACGAGATCATAAATTGAAGCGTCAGCATTTGCAAACTCAGACATGTGTAAGCACATATCTTATATACCACAAGTATAAGAACACGATTGGATAAATAAGAAGGTAATGAGTGACATAAAAATTGAGTCTTCCCGGCAGAACTTCAGCTAGAGCTTCATATCTCTGTTACCTGCAGGAAATGGATGTGATCCTGTGTGTGTGAAAGCTGCTCCAGCTCAGCGTCTCTCCTCCTCAGATCATTGATCTCCTGCTCCAGTCGCTCCAGTCGTCCTTCAGCTTGACTCACTGCAGTCTTTTCCTGATCTCTGATCCGCTGTGTCGCCTCAGAGCGGCTTCTCTCAATGGAGCGGATGAACTCAGTGAAGATCCTCTCACTGTCCTCCACTGCTGTCTGTGCAGAGCGCTGTTAGGACACACAATCAATCAATCAATCAACATTTATTTGTATAGCACTTTACAAGAACTATGAGGTATCCAAAGTGCTAATTTTTGATCTTTCAATTTCTTGTTATACATCAATCAATCCTGTTCAGTTTCTATTTTTTTCTGTATACTCACAATAAAAATAAAGTGTTTTGCTTTTTTGCCAAATAAAGAAAAATGAACATGATGCGAGTTCTGCACTTTATCTGTCAGCGAACTCCAATTTGAAACGCGTTAGGAAATCATATGTAACTTAAAATTCAGTCAAACAGACAAACATACCCACGGGCATAAAGCTAGAGATCGCATCTTTTAAATTAAGTAATTTATATTAAAAACAAATATTCTCAGCTTCTGTAATCTGTATGAAAATAGAGCGATTCCAGTCGAGCTCATTACGAGCTCATTGACTTTAATTCGTTCACGCCTACTCCCGGAGCGCGCTATTCACAAGATAATGTGTTAAGCCATCTATGGAAAACAGGTAAACGCCCCCAAGCAAATGAATGAAAGGCTTCAAGTTTCATCATTCAGTTTACCCGCGCGTTGGGAAGATGGCACGATAAACCAGTGTAGAAGCTCTTCAGCTCGTCCTGGATACTAGCACAAAGAATGTACAGTATTTTCTTCAGAAGAAGAAGAGCACGACCGTATGTATTTTGAAGAGCGACTTGATCCAGCCGTCAATCGAAATTCGGGTGAGTAAGTATTTAGTCTTACTTCCATTAGTTGACAAACTATTCAATATAAACATGTAGCTTACATACTGGGTGGAATATTTTCCACTTGCCATCCAGAGTATTGACATTTGATATAATCAACACGATCTATACCATGAATGTAATATCTCGTACCATTTCAATGTCAAAAATGTTTTTTGTTTTTGTTTTTAGTGCATATGCTACGCACTGTAAACCCCATGGTTAGGAAATTTGTGTAAATGATATGTTTAGATCATTATGTATGAAAGCTAGAATTTAGAAGTTTTTTTTAGAAAATAGGCCTACTAGATGTTTAGATTATATTTTGACTAGTTTAAATGCTGCCTCATTATTATCATTGACGATGCTTGCTCGCATCAGTTGTAAATGTGTGTAAATGTGCTGAAATGTGTAAATATACCCAGTTAATGAATTGCGCAAATATGTTTGTTTGCGGTGTGCCTCCCCGGTAATGGCCCATTGACAAGCATATAGGCTTAGGCTCAATCCCAATTCACCCCTTGCCCCTACCCCTTGGCCCTACCCCTCCGTTTTGCGCGTTCACGTCAAGGGGTAGGGTGTCCCGATTCTTGTTTAGATCGAGGGGTAGGGCTACATAGCCCTCGAAACTGAGATTTTTCAGAGGCACACTCCAAACGGAGGGCTACGAGAAAGTTCGCAGAATACATAGCGAATCACCAGTGAGATGGCTTCACAAGCGGCTAAACAATTAAATTTAGCGCCAGATGACACCACCGTGCACTTTATTTACTCTTATAATAATGATATAGTCATTTAAATTAAGAAATTGTATAATAAATTACCTTTCCGAAACAGAAAAGACATACATTTCGGGGAAGGAACGTTATAAGCATCATGTTTCCTCAAAGTTAAGATCAGCTGCGCTGATTGTCAGTCGTTGTCATGGAGAAATCCTGTAAAAACTCCGTAACGGCAGAGCCATCGCCGACGACTGATGACGTATCGGGTTCATGAAGGGTTGTTCCATTTCATAGGGGAATATTTCAACCCCTTGGCCCTTGTAACTCTGTTTTAAGGGCCAAGGGGTACACTCGAAAACAAGGGTAGGGCCAAGGGGTGAATTGGGATTGAGCCTTATTGCACGTGTCTAAAATTCTTTATGTAATAATATTCCTCAACTTATTTAAAAGGAATGTACTTCATCACTACCTCCGCCTGCAACTCAGAGTGCGCTTAGCAACACAGTCCGAAATCAGAAAGAGTAAGTACATATTTACCTACAATTTTACAGATGTTAGTTCAATTTTGTTTATACTTAGTGTTAAGGCATCAAGATTTTTTATTCCTCTTTTTAGTCAATTTTAGCGTGGGTGTGTTCACTTATTCTAAGCTGTGTGTGTGTGTGTGTGTGTGTGTGTGTGTGTGTGTGTGTGTGTGTGTGTGTGTGTGTGTGTGTGTGTGTGTGTGCGCGCGCGCGCGCGTGTAATTAAATCGCAATTTTAACCAGAAAAATCTACAATGCATGCCCAAAGTCGTGCAGCCATATAGTTTCTCTTGATCAGCATGTTCACAGGTGTTTATTTATTTTTTTACAGGGATGAGATGCCACTGATGAGTCCTGCTGACTTCAACATTCACAGGAGACATGAACATGGTAAAATGAAAAATCAAACACCTTGAATTACAGGTATTTACTATGTTTCAGGAATGGGACAATGTTGTGTGACTGTGCAAGCCTCTGTCTTTAGATCAGTGTGTTTACTAATGTGCTTTTTTGTCCTTTGTTGTGTATCTTTGGATTATGTTGTGTTGTAAATAAATCCAAACAATCTAAAAGCCATTCTTTTTTACATCTCCTCATTCTTTGTGCAAGGCTCCTCATAATGATATGGCCTGATAGCTCCAAATAGGGCAATTATGGGAGGGTCTTTGTCTCTCTCAGGTGTGAAATGCATACATATTAGTGAGAGATCATGCCTCATCGCATAAAGCTTTCTGACACAAAACACGTCATACACAATCTAAAAGACTTTTTATGACTTATCTGAATGAGTAGTCAGGATGATTCTCACATAGTTTTGGAGCAAATATTCTAGACTATGTGATACAATTTTCAAAAGTCTTGTGAAGAAATAATCAATATGTGTTTTTGTGGCCTTATTTCAGAAACTTTTATTTATATTTTTTTAATAACCATGCATAAATAATTTTCTCTCAAAAATACAAATATGTACATTTTGCTCACATATTATGATAGCCCCAATTGTGCTATATAGAGTGAACTTACACCTGTGCCATTAACATGTTTATAAGTAACTGAAAAAAGCACAAATGTCAGTGCATGTCAAAACACCCCAAAGGCCCCAAAAACAGCCTGGTCCCCAGAGGGTTAAGCTAGGAGGCGAAGCTGGAAAAAGCTAATTTTAACAACATTGCTGATTTGCTTGTCAAATTTCATATTGCAATCCAAAGTAAACCCCAACACATCACAATCACACAGTGTCATCAGTTAGTCCTGACTGAGACGTCTCAAACTTCTCTTCTTCTCCAGACTCACCTTATGAGACGCCACAGCCTCTTTCAGCTGCTGAAGATCTTTCTCTCTCTCCTGGATCCTCTGCTGGAATGACCTCTGCGTCTCCTTCAGCTGGCGCTAAAGGACAAACCAGTGACAGGAGAAACATCACACAAATCATCAGGTAAACAGATATGAATCCAGTATCGGTGAAGTATTGAGACTGAGCAGTTAAAGATCTTACTTGGTAAGGTTATTTTCATCAATTTATTTAATCAATATTATAGGGATAGTTCACCCAGAAATGTGAATTCTTTCATTTTTTATTTATCCTCACGTCTTTCCAAACTTGTATGATATCTTGCATAACACAAAAGAATGTATTATGAATAATGTCTCTGTTTCTAGGGCTAAAACAGCGTTCAGACAGAGAGGTGAAAACATACATTAAATATTTAAATGTATTCTAGTAGACCCATAAACAAAATGATGAGCCTGTACATGAGTATTAAGAGACTCCTTCAAGTTCATACCTGATTCTCTGTCCTCTGAGCTGCAGCTGATACAGTGTCGTGGTTTTTATGTTCATCCATCACACACAGCAGACATATACACTTCTGATCAGTGCGGCAGAAAACCTCGAGGATCTTGTCGTGTTTCCGGCAGATCATCTCCTGCAGTCGTCCAGTGCCGTCAGTCAGATTGTGTCTCTTTCCTTTAAATAAACTCTCATGTTGTTCAAGGTGATTCTGGCAGTAAGAGTTCAGACACACCAGACACGACTTGACGGCTTTGCGTTTTCTTCCAGTACAGACGTCACACTGCACATCTCCAGCTCCAGCATAACAGTCAGCAGCAAGTTTAGTCTTCTTCAGTTTCTCCACCACTTCAGCCAGCATGGTGTTTTTAGCTAAAGCAGGTCTTGGACTGAAGGTCTGTCTGCACTGAGGGCAGCTGTAGACTCTCTTCTCATCCTCCTGATCCCAGCAGTCTGTAATACAGCTCTTACAGTAACTGTGTCCACAGGGAATGGCCACTGGATCCTTCAGGAGATCCAGACACACTGGACAGATAAACTCATTCTGATCCACTGAAATTCTGACTTCTGTCATTTTACTGCATATATTAACAGAGACACAAACACACAACAGCTCAACTTCACTTCAGTTTCTCTTTCCCTGAACTGAAACTGTTTCTTGTTTCCTGGTTCTGTGTTTAAGTGCCGTGTGCAAAACAGGCGTGTCTGTAAACCAGCTTCCTCATTCCTGGTCACACACACACACACATATTGTGTTTAATCAGTCTCAGACACAGACTCAAAGAACAGAGTTACAGAGAAGCAAGACAACACCCTTAATAGTTCAGTTATTCTGTTTCATAAATAAGTCTTCGGGGTCAAAAGTGGATAGGAAATGAATGGGAAATTGGCAAAAATACAGAGGCTTCAAAACAACTGCTTATCCACTTTAAAAAGTAACCAACCAAACCAAGAACAGAAATAAGATATATGTTTGCACTTTGACATTAACTTTTTATCTGTTCATCTAAAATATAATGGGTTTAGTTCAATTGTACTGCATTTATTTAGAAATTCTCTAACATTTCCATTATATACTTCCAGTTAAAACATATATTAGGCTAACCTGTTAATATTAATGATTTTAAAGTTTTAACATGCAATACAGACACAAATTTAACTACTGTGACATAAAAAATCTTAAAATTAAATAAAACTACTTCTCGTAAAGTTCTTTTCATGAATGATATATGCATTCTTTATTATAATTTGCATACATTGTTCTTTATTCTTTCAAGCAGACATATGTATTTGTATAAATGAAATATAATTCATCCTTATTAAAGCTATTAAAAAGCAGTGAATGCTTTTCTCTTTTTCTTTTGTTGTTTGATTAATATTAAAGGCAGGGTAGGTTTAAGAAACTAGCAGAAAACTGCTGGATTTTGAAAGTATCCAACAGGGAAACTCTCTGTCCTTCTGCGCTCCTTCCAAAGCCACGCCCCCAAAACACATGAACTCGTGATGCCGACTGCTCAGCTGGAGGACACGTTTACCAGCGCCGAGCGGAAAGGAGCGCAGTGCATGGAGTGACATCATGTCAGAATCAGTGGTAAGAAAATACCTAACTTTATCATTATGAATATAAACAACTAACATGGCCGTTAGTACTCACTATAAAGCTAGCATATCGATACTAGTAAAGTTTAAAATATATTGAGTTTGATTCGGTAATGAGCTAGTAACATTAGGCAAAGCTAAAAACAGGTTGCACTTATACACGTTTTCCCGTACACTGTGATGAAGGTGAATTTCGTGTAAGATTCATAACATACGGTGTTTTGCATGTTAGAGCTTCCACAATGAAAAGCACTGTTGGCTCTGATGAGGACTACACTCCGTAGTGACAAGTACCACATCGTCGGCTCAAGGACAGGTCCAAGGTCGAGGGCGAAGCAGAGGAGGTCGTGCAAGAGGGCGGGCAACGAGGGTCCAAGGAAGTAGAGGCCGAAGTGCAGTTCAAGGAGCACTTAGTCTTGGACAAGAGGACCTGCGTCGAGTTTTGAATCTTCAAGATCAAAACAATGTGAACAGGTATGTATCTGTGTATCTGTGCATCTACAAAATTCTGTAAGAATGCAATTATGCAGCCCATCAGCAAGTGTTCAAGTGGCAGCCAGGTTTGCTCTCTTACAAATTGTAGGTGCTGTGAGGTATCTCTCCAAACAGGGCTCTTAAAGGCCATTCCAATGAGGAGGGAAACTTCCAGACTTATCTCAGGGATAAGGCAGAGGATGACCCCAACCTGGAAAGCTGGCTGCAGAAGCATCTCCCCTACACCAGTCCTTAAATACAAAATGGAAATGTTGGGTATAATGGGAAACACCATAATTAGGGGGATTGCTGAAGAAATTTCTGCCTTACCTGTACTGCAGTGGTCCTTCATAATAGATGGAACCCAGGACATCAGTGGAACGGAGCAAATCTCCATCTGCCTCCGCTATGTTGACAAAGACCTGGAGCCAAGGGAGGAGTTTGTGGGGATGTACAAGGCCTCTTCCACAACTGGCATGCATCTTTGGAAAATTGCCTGCGATGTGCTGCTCCGCCTCAACCTCCCACTCTCAGGTCTTCGTGGCCAAACATGACGGGGCGGCAAACATGTCGGGGCACATATCTGGGACGCAAGCTTTGGTCCGCAGAATACAGCCGCTTGCCATTTTCGTCCACTGTGGGCCGCATTGTGTGAACCTGGTCACTCAGGCAGTCTCCTCATCCGCACCAGTTGTGAGCGATGCCCTCACATGGATCCATGAGCTGGGTTGTTTGTTTGGCCAGTCTGGGAAGTTCAAGACCATCTTCAAACAGATAGCCATATCTGAAAATGTCTTGTTCACCACCATTAAGCCGTTGTGTGCCACAAGATTGACTGTGCACACACCAGCCATCAAGTCGGTACTCACACAGTATGAGGTGGTCCTGGCTGCACTGCTGGAGATGGCTTCAGATAAAGGGAGTGTCTGAGCTCCTCGGGCAAGAGGCCTTCTTGGCCATTTCCACAAAGGCACATCCGTCCTTGGCCTTGTAATGGGGCAGGATATCCTGCTGAAGCTGGAAGGTCTCAATAAAAGCTTGCAAGGGAGAGCAGTATCAATTGGTGGGATGTTACAGGCTGTGGATTGCACCAAGAAAGTCTTCATGGCAAAGAGAACAAGCGATTCACGTCAACATGGCGGATGATGTCCGGATCGCATTCATACTCAACGAGATTTGGCTATAAAGTACCTACTCTTTTAGCGCTCGTTAAGTAAGTACTTTTTGAAATTAACCCTTAGGGGTCTGAGCTGTTTTGGGGCTCTTTCGGTGTTTTGATATGCCCTGACATTTGTGCTTATTTCAACTACTAAAAACATACCATTTGCCAACATATAAATTTGCTGTATTCAGCACAAACTCTGCTACAATAATATGCGAGCAAAATGGATGTACATGTTTGCATTTTATAGAAAAAAAATAATATGCGTGGTTAGTACGTTTTGGGAAAAAAAATGTCACCGCAATAAGGCCATTTAACACATACTGAATAGTTGTAAACAATACTTTTGAGTTACTATTCTTGTAGGCTAGAATTTTTACTTCAAAATGAAGTGAAAATCATTCTGACCACTCTTTCAGAAACATCAATATAACGATTTGAATTTCTTACATCAGTTTTTGGGTCATTACTGCTGTATGCGGGGGAGTGTTAATGCCCATGAATATTAATGCGATTTACACCTGGGAAGACTAAAGACACTCCCCCAATGTGCTAATGCCCCATCAAGGTGCTGTGAGGCAGCCTGAACTAAGAATGATTCACTAATGAATAAAAAGTTAAAAAGAACAGCATTTATTCAAAATAGAAATCTTTCCTAAGAACATAAAGACTTAAAGTCATTCAAATCACTTAACACTTCCTTTAAAAAAAAACAAAAAAAAACATAAAAAGACCAAACTTGTTTTTTTTATATATAAAAAACATATATATATATATATATATATATATATATATATATATATATATATATATATATATATATATATATATATATATATATATATATATATATATATATATATACGTATATAAAATATTGCTTATATAGTGGTTATATAAAAAAAAAAAGTGCATTCAAAGAATCCTAAAAAACTATCACAGGTTAAAAAAAATTAAGCAGCACAACTGTTTACAACATTGATTTAAAAAAAAAAAAAGTATATCAGAATGATTTCTGAAGACTGATGGTGACGATGTAAACACAACAAAACAAAAGCAAAAAACTCTTAGCACATTATCCAAAGTAAACTGATGGACAATTATGATAATAGATGCACAATGTATTTGTTGATGGACAGAGAAACATCTATTGATTGGTAGACCGCGTAACCGCGAGTATCTGTTTATGGCCCATATAGACCGCACGCATTTACTGATACACTCAATGAACGGCTGTACCTAATACAAATAAAACATCCCCAGTTAACTAGCAGAGCATTCATTTAGTCCGCTCTTAAATAAGAGATCAAGCGCTAAAATGTTTTGTTTTTGAACTCAAGCTGAGCGCTCGTGTCCTGCTATCAGTGTCATGGATACAGTCTCTTGTGGCGACGGGCACGCAGTCTTCACTCGCTCTTAGGACGTGCTCTTCAATCTATTGCCATTGCGGACACTATTCATTCTGGTGAAATCACAAAATAAAATTCACACAAACGGGTGTCCTATATACGTGTGTGCTTGATATAGACTGTACCACTGATGAACATATTCGGTTTTGATGAGAGAAAAAAATATGCCGGGGGCAGTTTCGAACCCGTAACCTCTGACACGCTTGGCAAGCATTCTAACAACTAGACCACAGAAGAACTCAAACAAAACTCGCAGATCGGTATATTTCACTAAATCATTATAACCTAAGCAGTTATTTAAAAAGTTTACACAAGCGTATAGGCCTGCTACACGAATGTTGTGTTGAGGTAATTACTAGGCAAAATATAGTCTGAAAATGCATTTGAGCTCTATGATCAGAAAAGGAATTATAAAACACTATAAACAACTTACTCCGAACTACCTTCAATTCAGCGTTTCTGCAGAATCACAGGTATGCATTGGTAATTTTTTTCGCTGATGACAGTCATTTGGTGAGAGAAGTGGTTCTCAGGTATTTTGGGGAACAGTCTTTTCCAACAAGTAAAAATCCTTTGCAGTGGCAGAAATCAAATGAGGCAAGGTTTCCTTCTCTGGCTTGTCTTGCAAAGTCTTACTTAAGTGTCCTTGCCACGTCAACACCTTCTGAACGTCTCTTCTCCTCAGCTGGAAACATTGTCTCTAAGAAAAGAGCCAGAACATGTGGATATGCTGACAGTCTTGCATGATAATACTGAACTTTGATTTCAATGATTTGGAGTGGACCATGAGATGGACTTGCACTTTAAATAAGTTGCACTTTACTTTTGCTTTAAAAAAGGAGTTTCAGTACTGAAGCCCTCTGTTTATTATTTTCATCATGCTGGAGATGTTGGTTTAAATCTGTTGTTTACACATTTACACAGAGCACTTACGTTTTAATACTAATTTGTTTAATGTGAAAACCCAACAGATTTTTTTTCACAGATGTAATGAACAGAAGCCAGAACATGTGGATATATTGGCATTACTGACTTTCTCAGACTTTTGGTATGATTTTTTGTTATGTTTGTTTTCAAATTTTTACTTTTGTACATTTTTAGTCTTAGTTTTACATTTAGTTAAGAGCTTGTTTACATGTATATTTTTTATGGTACACTACTGAATGCCAAAGATGCAAGTTAAATAAAATGTTCTTTAGTAAAATTGTTGATTTTTGGCGGAAAATTAATCGTTTAGATTAATCGATAAATTAGTCGCTAGATTAATCGATACAAAAATAGTCGTCAGTGCCTGCCCTATTATAAAGATGGCAATTATTAAAGAGGAGAATGAAGACATGAAGATTGAAGAAATATTCAAAGTGAAACAAAAAGAAACTGAAGAACAAACAGGTCAGTTTCATTCTCAAAGCTGAACTCAGTCATTTGATCCTTATAAAAATGTCCAACTCTATAGAAATGAGTGATATTTTTGAAGAATGTCCTAATTAAAGCACTTTTATTCGACATGGAGCTGGTCGCCTCATGTGGACAGACATGTTGAGATCACATGACCAGACAAATACTAATGCTACTTCATCCTGAGAAGATCCCATTTGCAAGTTTGGTGTCTGTTCTTACGACATGTCACACATTAAATTGACCCTTCGGAAAGACCCCCCCCCCCCCCCCCCCCCCCCCCTTAGTTACTGTCGCTATGTCCGACAAGCTACGCCGCTTTCACGCTCTCACCATGTTCTCACGCAGTGAATAATACATCGCGGAGCAGAGAGGAGACTGACAACACGCGGACAGACAGGACAGACCAGGGGCTCGTTCTTCGTACGTCGCTAACTCAGTTAGCTGGATTTGATTGTTGGCGATTTGGCATGATCTTGGATTGTTTGGTTCTTCGAAGCTCATCCTAGACTTGCTGTCATAGCAACAGGTGCGCTAGCTTGAACCTGCTCGCGAGCAGGCTTATTTCATGTAAACAGGATTAGATCGCGGCTTCATAAGTGCAGGTGATACCAGAAGTCTTTTAACGCAGCGCGATAGTGTACTTTTTGAGAGATATAATTATTCTCGGATGTCGTTTACATCAATTATTTTTTGGAAACGCACATTAAATGTTCGACTCGTCGGAGTCGGCCTTTAATAACAGCACAAACTGTGTGCATTGTCCTGATATTATTTGCGAGTGGCTCTGTCCTTTAAACTATTGGAGATGCGGAGAACTTGATAAGTGCTGTCTGTCGTGTCATTCACAAAGTTTACCCTGGCGCTCAAGCAGTTTTTAGGGGGGTTTTTTTGTGGCATTTCCAAGCCAGTTTAGACCCAAGGTTGTAGGCTATAGCAGGTTTTTTTTTTCTTTTTTTTTTTCTTTGCCAACGCAGGTATATTATAATTTTTAATGAAGATCATGCAATCATGAACATGCCGATTAATATGACACAGATATGTCCCTCAGGCTTCACTAAGGTGATTGGTCAATAGACTGCACACATGTTCCCATCAAGGCCTCTATGAAGGGGATTTTGTGTACAGAAAGGGGGATCACAATGTAAATGTGCAGCCAAGTTACTATTACAATTCTTAATATTCCAGATTAGTAATATTATATCAAATTTTAAAAAAGGCAGTTGACAGACTAAAATCTCTAGATGGCGTGTGACTATTCATATTACTAATGTGGAAGCACAGAGACATTCACATTTATGCACATTACTTGAACATGGTAAGGAAAAATATAAATATCAAGCTCACTGTATTACATATGTAAATGTAAAATGTAAATGTACATACACAGTTACAATGCAGCTCTAGCCAGGACAAGGTCACACAATGAAATGTACTTTGGCCAACTAAAGGGAAGATTTCAGTGTCTGAAAAGCCTGAGTGTTGCACCTGACAGGACCTGTGACATTGCATGTGCCATATTACACAACATTGCCAACATCAGAAAAAGAAGGGAAAAAAGGTTTAATTAAGCCTAAATGTTTAATAAAAGACAAGACACATTTGCTTAGTTCATTGAGTCTTATTTCAATAGTTCTTTGTAAAGAAAAGCCAGTCATTCAGTCATCTTTTGCCTGCAATAAGAGATATTATGCAAGGTCAGCAATAGTATTCTGTGTGAAATAGTGTATTTTACTCTGAAGTTTATTTTGAAGCGACTCTATTTCTAGTGCAATTTCTTTCTTTAAGTAGTCAAGTATTTCTCCCCCTGATTTTTGTTTTTTCAAAATACTCTATTTTCTGTTGAAGACTCATAGGGAATGAATTTCACCCTGTGTCATTTGTCAAATTGTCACACATGCCTCATGCAACAAATAAAAAGGAAAAGTTACACTGCCCACACCTGTATCACTGCGTTGTGCAGACTCTTCTGTAGGCCTTTCTGTACATGTGGACTCATGTCAGAAATAATAGACATAGGCACAAGTATAAATCAATTAAAATTATTTATTTGCAGGTAGTCTACTTCCTCCAAAGGACAGTCATCTGAGAAGGTTTCTTCACTATCCAGTGCAATGTGATTAATAACTCATGGCAAAATATTTTCACATTAACATAAGTTTATCAGTTTTTACTTTCACAAGTCAAAGCAATTTATCATTACTCAAGATTTAACAGTTGAAATGACCATACCAGCCAATATGCATTATAGGCCTACTTAATTTAATGCAGCAACAAATTATTTCACAGTGTTCTTTCCATCTCATTTACCAGTAATGAAGGTGTTGCTGCTACTGGTCCCTGGATGTGTGTCTGGAAGAGCTGAACCCAGGGATGCCCTCCACAACAACAGGTCAATTCACACTTAACCCAGGGGTCAGCTCTTCTGCCAGGGTGCAGGAGCATCTGTTTCTTGGTTGCTTTTATAAACAGACAATCATTTATTTAACAGTGCCTTTTTGAAAGAGACTAGTAGGCCTATAAGGCCTAGTAAAAATTACCATTACGTAGAAGATTTTTGTACTTCACTTTCATCATGTTCACTATAGTGTGGTGACTCTGACATGACAATGAACAAAGTAATTATGAAATTATTAAAATAGAAAAAAAAAAAAAAGTTATTAAAACATCTAACATGGCCACCACAAACGCATTTAATTCATCTGCTACTTTTGCCAGCCCTCTCTCCGGGCTTTTGCACACTTAGAAGTGTTCCCTGGCGTTTTAATTAAAGACTCAAAATCGGCATAACCTTCTCTTTCTCTGCTTGGGAGAAAAACTGGGCGTGTTCTTTGGCCATGCTGAACAGCCAATAGCAGCGTCGCTGATCACTGTTTCTGCTATCGATACATATCCCCTTTTAAACCAACGCGTGAACGCGCAGTTATCTCAGATAACTGAATCCAGCGATACTAATCATAAACAACAGGAGTGTTCGAAGAACCCACTTAGCCGGATCATGATTAGCCCGATGATATTATCTTGGATGTCTCATTTGATCTCGGATGTTTTAAGCAACGTACGAAGAACGAGCCCCTGGTTACTTTTCGGGTACTTTTGATATTTAGCATATTAAACAAAGTCTCACCTTTCAAATATGGTCATTTTTTTGAAAGAAATTTAAACAATAAATACTGTTTTGTGGCTCTTTAATGAGTCGTGACAGATCGCTGTAGAGCATCAGTTAAAGTTGCTCGTGATCCGATCATCTCTTCCTTCTAGTTCATTTATAGCATCAAATAAACATGAATTAACATAAGAAGGATTGTTGTTTTAACCGCGGAAAGGCGTCAGTATATTCAGTTTTTCAAGTTCAAATCCTCACATGTTAATCTACTAACTCTCCTGACTGCTTTGTTGGACAAAATGGCGGATGGCTAAGTATGATTGGTCAGAACACCTGTCAATCAAGCTCCACGCGAAGGGTCAATTAGGAAAAATATTTCAGATAACATTATTTTGTGTAACATTTAAACCCCAAATCAACTTCTGAATGAAAACCAAGAAAAAAAATACATTAATTTCTACCACTTAATTATACAAGAGTTTTTAACAAAAACATGGAGGTTACAGTAACCACAATGCAGATGGTCATGAAAATACTTTTTATAAACACAATATGATCATAATACATATTAAAATACCTGAACATAAATATTCAGTGAATAAATCCATGAATAAGTCAGTTGTTTTTCACATCACATTAAGACCCATAACAAACTTGTGTATGAGCGACACAAACCGTTCAAATCAAAGACACGTATCGAACACCAAATACACGTCTGTTGTGTCTTTCACATCTTCTGTCAAGCTCAGTTGTAAATGAAGCATCAGAAGTTGATCAAGGACGAGTGTTTCTTCTCCTGAACTCATGAACCTGAAACTCGTGTGAGATAGATTGAAGAATCACATTAAATTGAAATTGTCAGGCGTATCAGTTAAGTTTTTAAATG
The DNA here is from genome assembly GCA_036326025.1 of Chrosomus eos. Taxonomy (NCBI): domain Eukaryota; kingdom Metazoa; phylum Chordata; class Actinopteri; order Cypriniformes; family Leuciscidae; genus Chrosomus; species Chrosomus eos. Next base: position 74,689 of record JAZAVI010000092.1, on the reverse strand, counting down.
TGCTGTAAATGTTCAAAACTGACTGAGTTTGGTGTTTTTATAATTATTCAGCACTGTGACACACAAGCCATGATGCAGTTGTGCTCAAAAGTTTGCACACCCTGGAAGAAATCGTGAAATTTTGGCATTGATTTTGAAAATATGATTGATTTTTTGGGGATAAAAAGGATGGTTATTAAGGATAGTGATTATTTGAAGCCATTTATTATCACATCGTTGTTTGGCTCCTTTTTAAATCATAATGATAACAGAAATCACCCAAATGTCCCTGATCAGAAGTCTACGAAGTGTACGACGGTGCTTGAACAAACATGAGCTGCATGGTCGAGTTGCCAGAAAGAAGCCTTTACTTTACAATGCCACAAAAACCCCTGGGACACGCTTCTGGCACACTGGAGTCTGGAGCGACGAGTGAAGTGTTCAGGTCCAGTGCCGATCCTGACCTCCCTGGGGCCCTAAGCAAAATTCTGCTAAGGGGCCCTCTACCTGACCCGTGACGCCTTGAGATATGTAAACCATTTGCCATTGCCACGGTCACACCTGACACTTAAGTGCTCCCAATACAATCCTCCCTCCTTTAAACAAAACAGTCAAAGAATGAGTACAACAATATAGAACAGAATGATATTTACTGAATAGAGTATTTTCTATAGAATATTAAGATAACAAGTGAATATTGTGCAGATATCAATAATCCCTGTTAGTGAATGACATCATTGATATCAAGAATTAACTTTTGTGCAAGTGAACATGTAATTCCTGATATCAAAAATAGACATTGGTAGATAAAAATGTAACTAAGGGGCCCTACTAGTAAAAATAATCAAGAATTCACATTGCAAATAGTAAAAAAAAAAAATGAATTATTGATATCAAAAATGCATAAACTGTGAATGAATAAAAGCTAAAATGGCTTGCCGTAGCATGTTAAAGTTTTTTTTATTGTGCATGTTGAAGCAATTCTTGATTTATGGTTATTATTTACTGAGGGATGTGCATCCATATTGACCAGTATGTCCAGCTAATCAACATTTTAAATTCAATATAGCCTATAAATCAAAGTCAATCAATGTCAAATTGTCAATACATTGCTTTTCATCTTGCATAATTAGTGCAGTTGTTTAGAGTTTTTACTACACATTAACTGAGACTATAATCAGTGTCTTGTTTTAAAAGTGTGTATAATGTGTACTTTGATGAGGAGTGCCATCATTCACGCCCATATATTGTACAGTATGTCTGGTCTCCACATATATTTCTGCTTGAAAAATGCGCGTTTCATTTCGTGCACGCGCATATGAACGCATGATAACACACGCGACGCGGTTATCTTTTCCGAGCCATTGCACTTTAAAAAACACAATAGAAATGCACATAAACTTAACTTTACTTTGCTGACATCAAACTTGTGAACACAAGTTGAGAACACAAGTTTACCTGATTGTTGTTCCCGCAATTCACTCTCTTTTTCTCTCTCTCTCTTTTTGTGACCAGAAGGATAGTTTCGCTTAATTTTGTCATTGATGTTGTAAACATTAATTGACGCGCTATGACACGAGGGGAGGCGGGGCCTTGAGTAATTTGCGGGGCCCAACGCAGTTTGCGTAGTGAGCGTATAGGGCGGATCGGCTCTGTTCAGGTCACAGTTAATGGTTACAGTAATGATGTGATTCATCTGGACTGATCTCAGAGTTCAGGTCACAGTTTCCCTTCTTTCATACCTCATATATTTCAGAGTTATCTGGATTGAACTGTTTTATCTTTTCTCAGAGCATCAGGTCTGTTCAGAACGAGGTTTATTTACAATAAACTGGATTAGATCAGAATAATAGTGCTCATACTTTCACTGATCAAGTGTTTATAGTGCGATCAGAGGATCTGGGTTTATATATTTCACGTTTATTAAAGAACCACTCTGATGAAAATGTTTTTCTAGGTGTTAACATGTTCTTGTGGCATTTTTCTGATGTTAGACGACATATCTTGAGAAAAATAAGCTCAAAGTTGTAATTCTGAGTATTTCTACATTCAAATGACTGTGAATCAGTAGCAGACGCTAAAATGCCGGCTAAAATAGACTGGAGTTGTGATGTAGTAACTCCACTGGGCGGGGCCACAAGCTCATACTCCCCTCCCCTCCGCCCGCTCAGGTTCTGAGGAGTAGAGAAGACGATGGCGGATCAACACCTATGTGCGGTAGCGGGTTGCAATGCTAAGAGGAGAGATAGTGGTATTAGCTTTCATGCTTTACCAAAACATGTTGCTGTGAGAGATAGATGGATTACGTTCCTTGGTCACGGCAATGTTAAAAACCACACATCGGTTTGCGGTAGCACTTCACAGAAGACTGTTTCATCAACTGGCAGGAGAAAAAAAATGGGCTTCGTCAGTAAATTGTTTTTGAAGCTGGATGCAGTGCCTTCCATCAAGACACCATCAACTGGACAGCCTGTGTCTTTACCGGTAAGTTTATTTTTTTTCTGTCGGGAGCTAGTTCAACGATCCCGCCTGTTTGGGTCGTCTCCATGCCAACGGCTCCGAATTGCTAATGAGCTACTGTCGCTCTGCTGAAGCGAAGTCCCAGAAAACGGCACAGGTTTTGTGATTTTGTCTAAAAATGGCATAATCATAATTTAAAGACCACTGGGAATGTTTAAAAATAGCTCAAAATATGATCGGAGTGGGACTTTAATAAACTGACATAAATTTTACAACAAATTTTTATTTAACGATACATTTTCAATTGAAAGGTAATTCACACACACACACTAGCCTGGGTTTCCCCATGCTGCCTTTGCGCAGCGTGATTTTATATGCTAGGCAGTCTGGATACCATGGACCAGATTTTCGCCTCAGCGAGGGGACCAATCACTGAACAGGGAGGGAACAGCAAGACGATGACGAAAGTCTACCCCTAATAAACGCTAACCTCTCGGATAAACTCTGTGTTTTTTTTTTTTTATAAAAAATATATACCTTCTACCCTCATGTTTGTCTTGAACAAACGGCAATAGTCGCTGAACGCCATCGTGTACACATAAATCTGACCTATCGTCTTCTTCCTCGTCTAATTTCTGTCGCTCTACATACGTCATCTGGTATAATTGAAACGATTGGCTATGAGCTACGTACAGGCGCATTTGATAGACATTCGTAGCACCCAATAAACGGCTCTGGGCATTCGTAAACCACGCCTCAAATACGAGAAAATGAACATGTGGTCTGGCGTTAGCCAGGCTACACACACACATACACAGTGATCTTACTGTCTATATGAGGATCAATTTATTCCATGTTATTTAATAATTATGGGTAGAATCAATTGATCAATTTTACAACAAATTTTTATTTAACAATACATTTTCAATGGAAAGGTAATTAACACACACACACATACACAATGCTCTTACTGTCTATATGAGGATTAATTTATTTCATTTTATTTCACTGACAGAAGTTATTAATGTAATGAAGAGACAATAAGAGACTCTAGAACATCTCACTGTCACTGGTGTATCATGCAGCCCAAAGCATTATGGGTAGAATCTGTCTACAGTCTGTTCTCATTCATCAACACAGTTTCACTGATGATCCTATATAAAGCCTAAACCCAGGATAGAGTGTGTGTGTGAATGTGGTCTGGACTGTGTGTATGAGGCTCATTGTGTCAGAGACGCTGTAGAAGGACAGAGTTCCTGCATTGTGATCCACACACACTCCTATTCTCCTGTCACACACACACTCTCCTGTCCTCCTGTGATCCACACACACTCCTATTCTACTGCTGATGGGCTTTACAGGGAGTTTAGTCTCTATGTTATTGTGTGTGAATGAGTAACTGGAGAAAGAGCAGATCAAACCCCAGGACTGATCATTAGATCCAAACACACACTCATCACCCGATCCCTTCCTGATGATGCTCTTATATGACACTGATATACACACACTACCACTCCACTCAATCTCCCAGTAACAGCGTCCACAAACACTCTCTCTACACAACACCTGACGCACATCATCAAATCTGTCTGGATGATCAAGATACGGCTGGACTCTGTGAGTGCCAGTAATCACTCTGTTCTCCTCAGACAGATGGAGGTGTTTATTCACTGTGTTCAGATCCAGAGTGAGCGGATGAAGATCTGATGGAGAGAAAACACATCAGTGAGTGTGTGTGTGTGTGTGTGTGTGTGTGTGTGTGTGTGTGTGTGTGTGTGTGTGTGTGTGTGTGTGTGTGTGTGTGTGTGTGTGTGTGTGTGTGTGTGTGTGTGTGTGTGTGTGTGTGTGTGAACTGATGAGAATCTGATGGAAATAAAACACATCATAATCAGGAATTATGAATCTGTCAGATCTGTCTAATATCCTGTGCAAATCATCATCATTATCATTATTCATCATCCAGGTCCCTCACACCCCACTTAATAAAATATTGACTAATTGTCTTCCCTGAATATTAATGTTGATTATTATTCTGTTTATTATAATTAGGCCTTTTATTATATTTACATTATTTATATTTACATTATTTAAATGGTAGAAGGAATTTACCTTTAATTTTATCTTTTTTTAAAGAAACTGATACATTAATTCAGCAAGAATCCATTAAATTGATTCACCATTAAGTGTAATAATATGATTTACAAGGTTTTGAAGCATTGTAGGCCTATTGTTGGGGATTGTCAGACATGAACAAAATCCAAAATCCATGTGAAAACATGAACACACTCAAGGAGTTTCTCTGCTTGTTTTCTTAGTTACTTACATTGTAGGAAGTCGTTCCTGGTTCTGGGAAGAATGTTGGTGAAAGTGACTGTGGAAATCAACAGACATGAAGAGTGATTATCATGTCTAGAGAAAATGATCCCTGCATCTGTTCCTAAGACATGTCTAATATGATCTTCTACATCAGTGCTTCCCAACCTTTTTTTTGTCTGAGACCCCCTTTTTCCCAAGAAAATATTTTAGGGCCCCCCTTCACATTTAATGATATTATCGGTCTTGTAAGCTTGCAGCAAGGATAACAAAATATGTTGTTTTCAAACAAACGGTATGTTTACTATAACTAGATATGTTTATGCAAAAAAAATTGCCTATAATATTGAAAATACAATAACAAAAACATCAGCGCCGCTGTGTTTGGCCTGCCTCTTGCTCCTCTGTTTTGTTATGTTTTTTTTTTCTACCGACTCGCCGTTTATTGTTTATGATCGCACTACGCTGTTGGAATTGCGTATTACAACAAATCGCCTCCTAAATGCACAGTCCTTCAAACAACCACCGCCACTATTGACATCAATTCCTCCTTTCCTGAGACGCCCTGTCTGTTTGCTACCAAGCGGTAAGCGCCGTAGAAGACGCGGTCGGAGAGGCGGACTATATCGTCGAGGAGTGGAGATCGTTCAGGGCTTGGCAGTGTTAGAAGATCGCGGGAATGCTATCGGTGGCTTCGGCCGGTTGGCTCCGACACTGGTGCTCCATTTTTGTGCCCCCGCCCGGTAAATACATCCACCCGGAGCTGCGTCCAAGGAAACCTCCATCCAATTCCTTGTGTGACACCTCCGCCTGTCAACTCGACCACGCTCAGCATGGCACTTTGTAACACCAGATCGCTCAATAACAAAACATTTGTTCTCGATGTCATCTCCTCTTACAATCTGGATTTGTTTTTCCTCACTGAAACCTGGCTTCCCCCAGGTGACGTCAGTGCCTTTTCGGAACTCCTCCCCGCTGGCTATCTTTGCTTAAACACTCCGCGGCAAACGGGTAGGGGGGGGGGGGGATGGAGGGGGGGGTTTAGCTACTGCACACAGACAGTCCTTGAAGTGCCGCCAGTTGCTCACTAGTGGGTATTCCAGCTTTGAGTTACAAGTATTTGTTCTCACACTGCCCTGTCCTATTTTATGTGCAGTAATCTATCGGCCGCCTAAATAAAATAGGGATTTCTTAAATGAGTTCTCAGAGTTTCTGACAGAGTTTTTGGCAAAGTTTGACAATATTTTAATCTGTGGTGACTTTAACATTCATGTTTGCTGCACCTCTGATAAACCTGCTAACGATTTTAATGCACTTTTAGACTCATTGGATCTGACTCAGTCCATATCCTGTCTAGGGTTGGGTACCGAAACTCGGTGCCAATAGGGAACTGGTTCCGACGTAAACGGTAGTAACCAGACCGAATAAGAAGGAAAATTTCGGTGCCTAATTAGGCACACATGCACACACACAGACGCAAGGTCTCTCGCTCTCTCCCTCTCCGCAGTCCACCGTGCGTGCGCTACACAGTTTGGAGCACAGTTTCTTCTGTCTCGCATGCGCGCTCTTTCTCGCAAGGTTTGGCTGCATTTCACGTGTAAAATTACGCGTCAGAACGCCCTCTGGGTGTGCCGATAGTCTGAATCCCATATAGAATCAAGCCAATTCATTGGCTGATGGCGCGGACGCCGCCTCGACGCACTTACGTCGTCATATTATGTTGGCGCGCGCGTGCCATCTGCTCCTCAGATTTCTCTGCCGAAAAAGGAAGCTGGTCGGCAGCGCGAGGAGCTCGGCAGCGTCTCGTTCCCTATTGAGAGGTATGTTACACCACCAGTAACCAGAGATGTTCTCTTTCATAGGTTCACTCAACGCTGCGTAGCTAAGAAGCAGTGGATTTGTAGGCTGCTGTATCACGTGCCGCAGTGGTGTAGTCTAGTTTTTTGTAGTGAGTATACTGTGATATACCAGCCACCCCCCCCCCCCCCCCCCATTTTGGGGCACATTTAGCCTTAGATGTTTATGAATATGGTCCCTGAAGCACAGGTTTTATCAGCTGACAATTAAAATACTTAAACATTATAAGCACAAATAAAAATGTACTTTTAAAAAACTTCTGTGATATTCCTTTAAAATTATGTTTTAATAGATTTGATTATTATTATTTTAAAAAGTACATCTTACTATGCAATTTCTTTCATAATTCCCTCGAGTTACTTTATTTATCTGTACAAACTTTTATTTTGGTGGGTTGTAAATTAAAGACATTTGAGCTTCAGTGTTTCAATAAACTATTATTAGGGCCCAAGCCCAAAGGGCGAAGGCCCTATTGTTTTCCTAAGGATTATTTATTATTATTATTATTATTATTATTTTACTACCTTTTGGACACTTTTGGAGGCCTTAACATGCTCAAAAACTCCTGAAACTTTGCACACATGTCAGAACCCGCGGCCATCAGGGCCGGGCTGAAGCTGGTACCCGGGCGTGGCAGGGGGGCTCGACAGCGCCCCCTGGAACGGGGTCCGAAAACATGGTCCATAAATCAAACACGCTTGCATGTAATAATATGAAACTCGGTACACATGTAGATCTCATCGTTTCATATATACTTCGCACTCTAACTTTTTACCCCAGCCCAACAGGAAGTCGGCTATTAAGGGTTGTTTGGAAAACGCATGCAATGGAATGTGAAACACTCCTCCTAGAGAATTCAAACACACGGCACGAAACTCGGTGTGCATGAAGTCAAGACACTGAGGATGAAAAATTGCCAGGGGATTTTTGATATCTCGAACGGTTTGGCCGTGGCGAGGAAACGAAATTATGGCGAGAAACGTGAAACAGGAAGTGTGTTATAACTAGTCAAGTCAAGTCAAGTCAAATATATTTATATAGCGCTTTTCACAATACAGATTGTATCAAAGCTGCTTTACAGTATCAATCAAAACAACTCAACAATGTTTGTTTATTACTGGACATCCAAAAGGACATCCAAGTTTGGTAGAGCTGATCAATGGTATGATTGTTTAATTAATTTGAATATCCCCAACTGAGCAAGCCAAAGGCAACAGTGGCAAGGAACCGAAAAACTCCATCAAGTGACCCAATGGTGTCCTAAAACTCCATCAGATCACCCAATGGAGAAAAAAAAACCTTGGGAGAACCCAGGCTCAGTCGGGGCCAGTTCTCCTCTGGCGTTTATGAACTAGAGGCCGAATTTACAGTAACTGTAAGATAAAAATTTATATGAATGCCTGGCTAAATAGATGCGTCTTTAGTCTAGTTTTAAACTGGGAGAGCGAGTCTGAGCAACGAACAATATCAGGAAGGCTATTCCAGAGCTTCGGAGCTAGATGTGAAAATGCTCTCCCTCCTTTGGTGGATCTGGATATCCTAGGAATGACCAGAAGCCTCGAATTTAGTGATCTTAAAGAGCGCGATGGATTGTAAGGCGATAGAAGATCCGTTAAATAGACTGGAGCTAAATCATTTAGAGCTTTATAGGTCAAAAGCAATACCTTGTAATTAATACGGAACTTTATAGGTAACCAATGAAGTGATGATAAAACTGGTGTTATATGATCATATTTTCTTGATCTAGTAAGAACTCTAGCGGCTGCATTTTGGACTAACTGTAGCTTGTTTATTGAGGATGCAGGACAACCAGCTAATAAAGCATTACAGTAATCTAGTCTCGAGGTCATGAATGCATGAACTAACTTTTCTGCATCAGAAACAGATAGCATATTACATAGCTTAGCAATGTTTCTAAGGTGGAAAAAGGCAGTTTTTGTAACATATGAAATATGCTTTTCAAAAGACAGGTTGCAGTCTAATATAACACCCAGGTCTTTTACTGTAGCGGATAAAGTAACAGGGCATCCTACTATGTTAAAGTTGTGTTGTGAGAGGTTTTGTAGACGGTTTTTAGAACCGATAAGTATTACCTCTGTCTTATCTGGATTTAATAAAAGAAAGTTACGCGTCATCCAATCTTTTATATCTTTAACACAATCTGTCAATTTGGATAATTTAGCGTATTCATCTGGCCGTGATGAAATATATATTTGAGTGTCATCAGCATAGCAATGGAAACTTATTCCATGTTTCCTTAGAATATTACCAAGTGGCAGCATATATATTGAGAATAATAAAGGGCCTAACACAGATCCCTGCGGCACTCCTTGGTTTGCCGAAGTCATGATCGATTTTTCTCCATTTAAGTAGACGAAATGGTAGCGGTCAGATAAGTATGACCTGAACCAGCTTAATGCTTGTCCTTGAACACCAGTGTAATTTTGTAGTCGATCTAAGAGTATTGTGTGATCTATAGTATCGAACGCAGCACTAAGATCAAGTAAAACTAGTACTGAGATACAGCCTTGGTCTGAAGCTAAAAGTAGATCATTTATGATTCTAACAAGCACAGTTTCAGTGCTATGATGTGGCCTGAATCCAGACTGAAACTTTTCATAGATGTCGTTTTCTTGCAAGAAAGAGCCGAGTTGAGCGGACACAACTTTTTCTAATATTTTTGACATAAATGGAAGATTCGAAATGGGTCTGTAATTTGCTAGGTTATTTGGATCTAATTGTGGTTTCTTAATAAGAGGTTTTATAACTGCCAGCTTGAATGCTCTTGGAACATGACCTAAAGATAAAGACGAATTAATAATATTGAGAAGAGGCTCTTCCACTATAGGTAATACTTCTTTCAGTAGTTTAGTTGGTATAGGATTAGGGTGGCCATTTCCATTACATCAAAAAGGAGGACGGACACATATATTTTGGTGATCGGTGGTTTTGTTGACGGGGGGGGGGGGGCTATTGCTGCGTCCCAATTCGCATACTATCCGTCCTAAATAGTATTCGAAAATAGAATTAGTACGTCCCAAATCGTAGTATGTTGAAATGAGTGTTCCACAGATACCCGGATGGTCTACTTTTTCCGGTCAGAATCCGAAGTGTAGATCGATGCGCACTCTAACGGCTGATATTGCCCACAACCCATCGCGTGCTGGATGAGGATTCAGTTAGAACTACAAACACGAGTGAAAAGTGTTGAAAAACTACATCCACATGGAGGACGCGCGAGTCCGGCGGTTGTGTAGAGAGGTTTAGATAAAGTGGCTTGAGTGATTAATTATCAGTATCTAACCTGACGAAAATGTATTTATTCAATGTTGTCGACATTATATTGCATCTGCAGCATTGTGAACTTTTGTAAAGATACGTTTAGCCATTAACTTTTAAATGCATCATTATATTCAAATTGAAAACACATGAGGAGTCTCCTCATAAAAGACCCACGACTGGTAGGTGAACGTTACGTGCTAAAACATTTCTCTCCGAAATGGTAAGAAATTATAATAGATTGAATGGAGGATTTTAACTGTGACGAGATGATTGACAGGGCATTTTACGGTGATAGGATGCACGCGACAGGTCCGTTAAAGACAGGAAGTAGTATGTCCCAAAGCTTGCTTACTCTTTTGCTACACACTCAAAAGTATGTACTTTTTCTTCACAAAAAGAGTACATACTTTTAGGTCGTAGTATACGTAGGCGAATTGGGACGCAGCATATGTGTTGGGTTGGTGCTGAAGGCACACAACTCTAGCTCTCTGCCGCGCGCTGCACGGTTTGGAGCACATACAGTATGTTCTGTCTCGCATGCGCGGCTCTAGATTCCAAGAGATTTGAACTAATTTACGGGCATCAGAGAGCCGCTATCATTATGCGGGATTTTAAGTTAATTTAAAAAAAAAAAAAAAGTTAATTTTTTTCAAAAATTCAGCGCAACTCCAAAAAGGAGGACAAATGAGTGTCCGGCTTGAGGCTGTGCCGGACGCCGGACAGGGGGCTTAAAATCCGGACTGTCCGGCCAAAATCCGGACGTATGGCCACCCTATATAGGATCTAATAAACATGTTGTTGTTTTAGATGAAGTGATAAGTTTATTTAACTCTTTTTGTTCTATGGTTGTAAAGCATTGTAATTGTTCTTGCGGGGTGATAATTGCGGCTGAATTATAAGGCGCGAGCAAGATTGAACGTTTACGATTTTGATTCTGATGCTTTCAATTTTCTCGGTGAAAAAGTTCATGAAATCATTACTACTGAACTGTAACAAGGTATTTTGTTCAGACGACTTCTGTTTATTTGTTAGTCTAGCCACGGTATTAAATAAAAACCTTGGATTATTTTGGTTGTTTTCTATTAATTTGCTGAGGTGCTCAGCCCTGGCCGTTTTAAGGGCCTTTTTATAACATGACATACTGTCTTTCCACGCGATTCTAAAGACCTCTAAATTAGTTTTTTTCCATTTACGCTCTAAATTACGGGTTTCTCTCTTTAAAACATACGTAGTATTATTGTACCATGGTGCTATACTTTTTTCTCTGACCTTTTTTAATCGAATGGGTGCAACCATATCCAATGTTCTAGAGAGAATGGTGCTCATAGTGCTAGTTAATTCGTCTAGTTCATCTGTTTGTTTGGGTTCAGGCAGCAGCTGAGACAGATCAGATAAGCTATTTGAGAAATTATCTATGGTGGATGGAAGAATTGTTCTACCTGGTCGATAACGTGGCGCAGCATGACATAATACAGCAGTACGTAGTATGCAAGTTACCATGTAATGGTCAGTGACATCATCACTTAGTGGAATGATATCTATATCGGTTGGATCGGTTCCATATGATATAATTAAATCGAGTGTATGATTAAGACGATGAGTTGGTCCGGTGACGTTTTGCTTGACCCGAAGGAGTTTAATAAATCTGTAAACGCAGCCCCTAACGCATCATTTAAATTATCTACGTGTATGTTAAAATCTCCAACAATTAATGCTTTATCGACGTTGACCAAAAGATCTGATAGAAAGTCAGCAAACTCTTTTAGAAAATCGGCGTAAGGCCCTGGAGGTCGATATACGGTAGCCAATGCTAGAGATAATAGGGATTTTTTTCTTACATCTAACAGCGTAACATTTAGCACAAGTACTTCAAACGAATTAAACCTATGACAAGTTTTCTGAGTAACATTGAGAATATCTCTATAGATTGTTGCAACACCGCCGCCACGACCGATCAGACGGGGCTCATGCTTATAACAGTATCCTGGCGGAGTAGACTCATTTAGACCGAAATAATCATTTGGTTTAAGCCAGGTTTCAGTAAGGCACAGAACATCGAAATTATTATCTGTGACCATTTCATTTACAATAACCGCCTTAGGTGTGAGTGATCTAATGTTTAGAAGACCTAGCTTTAGAAATTGTTTTTGTTCACTAATAGCGAGAGTTTTTGTTTTAATAACAACTCTCGTTATTAACTACTGCATACATTAACTAATTTTGATGAAACTTCAGCAGTGTGTTCGTTGTAAGAGTCCGATCACATGGATGTGACTATTGTGAGTCAAAGTTATAGCGCCACCAACTGGCAGCAGGAAGTGTGTCACTTTCAAAATGCTTTTAAATCACCCTCTTATTTTTACCCGATTTGCTTCAAACTTCATGTGCATAATGTAGACACATGCCAGATGTAGACCTGTGAAAGGATTATTGATATCTTAGACACTGTTTCCATGGCAATGCATCAAACATTAATATTCCTTTTTTTAAGCTTTTTCATGCTTTTTTATGCTTTCGGGCACTTTTGGGGTTCTTAACGTGCTCGAAAACTCTTGAAACTTTGCACACAGGACAAAACCCGCGGCCATCAGGGCCAGGCTGAAGCTGGTACCCGGGCGTGGCAGGGGGGCTCGACAGCGCCCCCTTGAACGGGTCCGACAATTTGGTCCATATATCCAACACGCTTTACCCTATTTGCTTCAAACTTGATGTGTATAATGTAGACACAAGCCAGATGTAGACCTGTGAAAGGATTGTTGATATCTTAGATGCTGTTGCCGTGACAACGCATCAAACTTTAATATTCTTTTTAGATACTTTTGAGATTCTTAGCGCACTTTTGGGGCCCTTAACATGCTCAAAAACTCTTGAAACTTTGCACACGGGTCAGAAACCGCGGCCATCAGGGCCGGGCTGAAGCTGGTACCCGGGCGTGGCAGGGGGGCTCGACAGCGCCCCCTGGAACGGGGTCCGAAAACTTGGTCCATAAATCAAACAGGCTTTACCCGATTTGCTTCAAACTTGATGTGTATAATGTAGACACACGCCAGATGTAGACCTGTGAAAGGATTGTTGATATCTTAGATGCTGTTGCCGTGACAATGCATCAAACTTTAATATTCTTTTTGGATACTTTTGAGACTCTCAGCGCACCTTTGGGGCCCTTAACGTGCTCAAAAACTCTTGAATCTTTGCACACGGGTCAGAACCCGCGGCCATCAGGGCCGGGCTGAAGCTGGTACCCGGGCGTGGCAGGGGGGCTCGACAGCGCCCCCTGGAACGGGGTCCGAAAACTTGGTCCATAAATCAAACACGCTTGCATGTAATAATATGAAATTTGGTACACATATAGATCTCATCGATTCATATATCCTTTGTACTTTTACTTTTTACCCCAGCCCAACAGGAAGTCGGCTATTATGGTTTGTTTGAAAGCGTATGCCCCTGGAATTCGATATACTACTCCTAGAGAATTCAACCAATCGCCACGAAACTCAGTCAGCATGAAGTCAAGACATTGAGGATGAAAAATTGCCAGGGGATTTTTGATATCTCGAACGGTTTGGCCGTGGCGAGGAAACGAATTTATGGCGAATAATGGAAACAGGAAGTGTGTTATAACTTCTGCATACATTAACTGATCTTGATGAAACTTCAGCAGTGTGTTCGGTGTAAGTGTCCGATCACATGGATGTGACTATTGTGAGTCAAAGTTATAGCGCCACCAACTGGCAGCAGGAAGTGTGTCACTTCCTAAATGCTTTGAAATCACCCTCTTATTTTCACCCAATTTGCTTCAAACTTTATGTGTATAATGTAAATACACGGCAGATGTAGACCTGAGAAAGGATTATTGATATCTTAGATACTGTTGCCGTGGCAACGCATTAAACTTTAATATTCTTGTTTGATGCTTTTGATGCTCTGAGCCAATATGGCAAGCCGTTTTAACATTTAATCATTTTAACCTACTAGTCTCTATTTTCATGCTACTAGTACTTATTTTTTAGATACTAGTATCTATTCCATTAAGTACTAGTACTTATTCATTAGCGACTAGTGCTTATTCTTTAGATACTAGTGCTTATTCTTTAGATATTCTTTTGAATACGTATTAGTAGCTAATGAATAAGTACTAGTATCTTTTAATAGTTACTATTATCTAAAATGTCATTTTCTCTCTCTCTCTCTCTCTCTCTCTCTCTCTGAGCCAATATGGGAAGCCGTTTTAACATTTAATCATTTTAACATACTAGTCTCTATTTTTATGCTACTAGTACTTATTTTTTATATATTAGTATCTATTCCATTAAGTACTAGTACTTATTCATTAGCGACTAGTGCTTATTCTGTTTAGAATATTCAAAGTGCTTATTCAATTTGTATGCTTATTTATATTTTCAGAGCAGAAAATCCGATTTTTCTGCTTATTCAATATTGCATCTAAAATGTAAGTGACTTGACGTGTGTGTGTGTGTGTGTGTGTGTGTGTGTGTGTGTGTGTGTGTGTGTGTGTGTGTGTGTGTGTGTGTGTGTGTGTGTGTGTGAGAGAGAGAGAGAGATTGTGTCTGTTACAGTGACAAGGGTTTTTAAGCCTTGTCTTTTTGGATATATATATATTTTTGATTAAAAAAAATGTGCATACAACCCATGTATTTTAAATGTATTGTTTGCTTTAAATTAAATTATGATTGTATATTTGGTAATTGAACCTAAATAAATGTAAAATGAATGTGCTATATTTCAGATCAATATATATGTTTTCCTTCATTTTAATCAACACTAACTTTATTCTCATCTGAATTATAAATAACTTATTTCTGTATAAAATAATAAATCCTGAATAATCCAGACCAACCAGAGCACACTATTTCTACAACATCATCAGTGCTGAAGCGGGACTAGCCGTTCGGCAGATAGCGAGCAGATATTTTGTCACGTCGTGCACAATAACCCTAAAGGCACCAGGGTGGCGATGCCACCGGCTTTATATATATATATATATAAATATAGCTGCGAGCAGCGATGAAGGGCCAAAGCCGGCGGTACCGCCACCCTGGTGCACCAGGGTTGCGGTGCCACCGGCTTGGGCCCGTAATCGCTGCTCGCAGCTATATTTATTATTATTATTATTATTATTAGGCCTACTTGAAGTATACTCTACTGTGCAATAGTAAAATATTTCTGTTATATTTTATATTTTAAGTTATACAAAACTTTGATTTTGACAGGTTGTCATGAAGACTTTAAAGTTTGTGAGTGTGTATATGATACGAATGAACGACGTTTTATCAAATGAAATGATAAAATTATTATGAAGTGACTCTCATAAAAGCTCTGCAATGAAGTTCAAATGTGTGCATGTCCTCCTCATAGACGCTGAAAACACTACGAGTGTCACGCGCTCGTCAGTGTGTAGAGCACACACACACATTGAGCGCTCATTCACAGAAACACGCAGAACATTCAGAGTTTATTTCAATAGCAGTCTTTTTGAGCTTTAATATTCATAGAGACTTAGTAAATATCGAGATTTGATTGTATCATTAGCCTACTTTTGATTTATTCATTCAAAAATGACCTAATTGCGTGACGTTCCGCTTTACAGTAGCCTAGGTTATTTGTTACATTTGTTGCTGGCTTCCGCGATTCGATCCGTGTCGCTGCGCAAACACAGACGTCACGGCGGGGTGAATTTATGAATGAAAATTCTTTCACAAAACGATGTTGTTACGAATCCTCACGCGTTTTAAAGTGGGTATACGGAGATCTTTGAAATTTCCTAGTGGGCATACAGAAATCCTTGACATTTTCTAGTGGGTATACGGCGTATACCTGCGTATCACATAGACCACCACTGACGTGCCGTTTGAACTGACGCGCTACAGCGATCTGTCACATTTCAAAGAGCCAAAACGTTATTTATTGTGTGAATCTCGTTAAAATATTGACAGAATCTGACAGCTGTGGATTTGTTCCATATCAAAAGTAACCTTCTCTGTCTTGTCTGTCGGTGTCAGTGTCCTCTTTGTCCGCAATTTTTCTCTGCGTGAGAAAATGGATGTGTGGCGTGAAAGTGTGTGAAAAGGGTCATTTGCGTGAGTCTCACGGTCAATGCGTGAGAGTTGGCAGATCTGCCTGCTAGTAATCTCTATTAATCTCCAGTATTATTATATTGTTTGATACAATATTGTTTCATTTGATATTATGTAAATATGATTTTTTTTATTTTATATTGGTTTTATTATTACCATATGTTATTTGTATTTATATTGTTTAAAGATTTAAGTTAATATTGTGTCCAGTTTGGCCCTGTAAATTAAAGGGTACGCCTATTATTATTTGATAAAGTGTGTGCGGTTTAATTTTCTTAAGTACCGATTTAAGAACCGTTTAAGCACCGGAACCGTTTAAAAAATACCGAGTAGGTACTGGAATCGGATAAAACCCAACCTATACCCAACCCTAATCCTGTTCCACTCATAGGTTAGGTCATACTCTTGACCTTATCATTACTCGCTGGGTGACTGTGTCAACTTGTGTGGTCCAGGATTTTCCCATCTCTGACCACTCTCTCATACGGTTTGACATCTGTGCTGTTCCTCCTACTCCCACGTCCACGCCCCCCCATCATCGTCGCATCATTACTTCTTCTACAGTTGATGACTTTGTTTCTGCTTTCTCTGTTTCTGATTTCGCCTCTGCTGCTGGACTGGCATCGCCTCTATGTCCTGACCTTTTCCTCTCCTCCTTCCACACCATCTGTTCCCAGATTATGGACTCTGTTGCGCCCTACAAAGTAAAGACGACTAAAGGTCCCATGGACCCCTGGCTCAAAGATACAACTTGGGTTGCCAGGCGTCAGTGTAGACAGGCTGAACGTAAATGGAAGAAGGATAGGCTGGAGATGTTTTGAGACAGTCTTGCCACCTATCAGAAAGCAGTGAAGGAAGCTAAAGGACAGTACCTTTCTAATCTCATCAATAGCAACAGCCACCGTCCTGGAATCCTGTTCAGCACCATTAATTCTGTTATTAATCCGGAGTCTGCTGCTTTGAATGATGTATCTGAAAATACATGCAATGCATTCAAAGAATATTTTTTGGACAAGGTTTTGTCTGTCAGGCAAACCGTCACACAAGCCCCTGCTGTTGCCTTGTCCACCCGGGCGGCGCAATGTGTGCTTGAGAACTTTGAGGCTGTCTCTCTTGAGGACCTTAAAAAAGCTGTCCATGAGTTGAAGCCTACCACCTGCACTCTAGATGCTGTTCCTGCTAGGATTTTGAAGGAGGCTAGTGACATCATAGGTCCCTTCCTTGTCCCCTTCATAAACACCTGTCTTAGATTGGGCACTGTGCCTGCTGCTCTCAAACACGCCATTGTCAGACCGATGCTCAAGAAACCCAACCTTGATCCCACTATACTATCCAACTTCCGCCCAATATCTCACCTGTCATTTCTGTCCAAGTTGTTGGAGAAGCTGGTTTTCTCCCAGCTTCAGTCTCATCTCCAACGGCACGACATTGGTGACAAGTTTCAGTCTGGTTTCAGATCAAGACATAGCACCGAATCGGCACTACTGAGGGTCCATAATGACATTCTTGGAGCCCTGGACTGTAAAAGCTCTGTGGTTTTGGTGTTACTGGACCTGACCGCTGCTTTTGACACCGTGGATCATGCCATTCTCATCTCCCGTCTTCAACATGTTGTCGGCCTGCAGGGCGCAGTGCTTAATTGGTTTACTTCATATCTCACTAATAGAACTTTTTCAGTAATGCTTAATGACTTTTCCTCCTCACCTGCTCCTCTGACCTCCGGTGTGCCTCAAGGATCCATTCTCGGTCCGATTCTGTTTCTTTGTATATGGTGCCACTTGGTCAACTCATCTCCAATCACAATGTTAACTTCCATTTCTATGCTGACGACCTCCAGATCTACCTTCCTGTGATTCTGAGTAATCGTTCTGCGCTGGATCGTCTCCATAACTGTCTTCAGGACATCAAACAGTGGCTTTCCCAGAATTTCCTTCATTTGAATGAAGGAAAGACTGAGTACATCCTGTTCAACCCAGACTCACCCAATGGGTCTCTCAGTTTCGGTCCTCTAACACCTCAGTTTGCACCCAATGTGCGTAACTTGGGTGTTGTTTTAGACAAGAGTATGCAGTACGATGTACAGATCAGTGCAGTCGTGAAGGCGAGCTTTTATCAGTTAAGGCTCCTGAGTAAGGTCAAACCATTTTTGTCCAGAGCTGATCTTGAAAAGGCCATTCATGCCTTCATCAGCTCGAGGATAGATTATTGCAATGCCCTTTACATTGGACTTAATCAATCACTCCTCAATAGGCTTCAACTGGTTCAAAACGCAGCAGCACGTCTCCTTTGCAATGCCTCCAAACGCTCACATATCACCCCAGTCCACACTTATGTTTTTATATATTGTTGTTTATTGATGTTTTTACTGGAAAGCGTCTTGTGCACCTTTTGGTTGTTGTAAGGCGCTCTACAAATAAAATTTGAATTGAATTGATAATAAACTTGCGTTTATTAACAGAATAATGCGTCTTTCGGAAGAACATTGTAGCCGGAACTACTTCTCTCTGTGTACATCTATGACGAGTCACGCAGGTACTGGGCTACTCCGCAGCGGCAGCGATCCAAACCAGTGTAAAACAGTCCCAAACACTTATTATAGGTGTACCATAGTGGTTCAGGATAAGACAAAAACACGGATTGAAAAATGGATTCATGATAAACTTCGCTCATTATATAAATTTTGTAAATTTTGAACAGAAAAAAGTTAAGGACTTTTATTTAATGCTCATTGCTCAAAACTTTTCAAAATAAGACGCGACCCCCCACAGAGCTCGCTGAGGCCCCCCCTTGTGGGCCGCGACCCCCCTGTTGGGAACCGATGTTCTACATGATATGAGATGATGGAAGATCATTTCTGAGAGCAGAATCTCCAGGACTTTACCTCTGTCAGAGATCTTCTTCTCTTTGCAGAAATCCTCCAGTTTGTCTCTCAGCTGACGGACAGATTCTCTCACGCCATCAAAAGAGGAGAGAGGACTGAAGGGATTGTCATGTACATCTGTAGATTCAGGAGGAGCTGAGAGAGACTGGAAACTCTACAGAAAACAGAAATCAAAGCTCATTACCTCCAAACTTCATCAATAAACTGCACTACTGTCAGATTTGTGCGGCTCTTGTTGATCTTTAGTAACTCTCCTTAATCCAGAACTTTCACAGCATCAGCTTCATTCTTCTCATATTCATTACATCATGTTAGAGCTACAAGTTCTAGTGTTTGACACTTACACTGTATGTGAACTTGAAAATCACTTGGATGATCAAACATCTGGCAATAACATAAATGGAACAGATCAAGTGCATCAACTGCGTCAAATGGCAGGACTGAGTAGATTTGATTCATTCTGAATTCTTTGGCTCATTCTCATGAAATGTTTATCTGCAAGTCTCTTGCTCAAGTCCACTATGATCCTAAATCACTTGGATGATCAAACGTCTGGTAATAACATAAATGTCAAGTGCCTCAATGGCATCACATTGAGTAATTGAATCAGGAAAAGCCGCTCAAAGGCAACGAGTAGATTTACCTTTATTAATAACTTTTGAGCAGTTCTACTACACTTTTGCAGAATTGATTCATTCTGAATTCTTTGACTCATTCGGTCTCATTTGACACGATCCCAAGGTCAGGTTTTGTTGTTTAAATACACTGCAGAAGAAGAGAGTCTGACTGATGATTATATAATAACCGAACTCACAGATCAACACTTCCGTTAATGTCTGATTCTGCTCTCATGAAAAGTTTCTCTGTGAGTCTCTTGCTCAAGTCCACTATGACCCTGTTCTTCTAGATCTCGGTTACCTGCAGGAAATGGATGTGATCCTGTGTGTGTGAAAGCTTCTCCAGCTCAGCGTCTCTCCTCCTCAGATCATTGATCTCCTGCTCCAGTCGCTCCAGTCGTCCTTCAGCTCGACTCACTGCAGTCTTTTCCTGATCTCTGATCCGCTGTGTCGCCTCAGAGCGGCTTCTCTCAATGGAGCGGATGAACTCAGTGAAGATCCTCTCACTGTCCTCCACTGCTGTCTGTGCAGAGCGCTGTTACACACA
Source organism: Chrosomus eos (assembly GCA_036326025.1). NCBI lineage: Eukaryota > Metazoa > Chordata > Actinopteri > Cypriniformes > Leuciscidae > Chrosomus > Chrosomus eos. The sequence goes on along the minus strand of JAZAVI010000092.1, from coordinate 54,658 downwards.
CACATCACAATCACACAGTGAGCTTCAGTGAGTCCTGACTGAGACGTCTCAAACTTCTCTTCTTCTCCTGACTCACCTTATGAGACGCCACAGCCTCTCTCAGCTGCTGAAGATCTTTCTCTCTCTGCTGGATCCTCTGCTGGAACGACCTCTGCGTCTCCTTCAGCTGGTGCTAAAGGACAAACCAGTGACAGGAGAAACATCACACAAATCATCAGGTAAACAGATATGAATCCAGTATAGGTGAAGTCTGAGCGGTTAAAGATCTTGCATGTTAAAGGGGTCATATAATGCCATTTTTGTACAAGCTAATATCATTCTTTAGGGTCTAAATTAAAAGTTTGTAATATACTTTATTTAAAAATTCTCATTAGTATTGTAAGAAAACACTTATTTTACCTGGTCAAAAACAACTCTGTTTTCAGCACACCGTTTAAGTGCATATGCCTTTAAATGATAATGAGCTTTGCTGACTCCGCCCCTCTGTTCTGTGCGTACACCGTTTGTAACACAATAACACAAAAACCATAACGCGTTGTTCATTATAAACGTAGGATTATGAATTATATTGAGAACGTCGTGCATAGAAAACATGCCATAATGTTCCCTGAGTGTAAACCTTAGCAGCATTCATCATGAAGCTAGCGATTTGCAAAGATTAATATAAATATGAATATAAAGGTTAAAGGGGGGGTGAAATGCTGTTTCATGCATAGTGAGTTTTTTACACTGTTAAAGAGTTGGATTACCATGGTAAACATGGACAAAGTTTCAAAAATGAAGTTGTAAGTTTGATGGAGTATTTCTGTTCCAAAAATACTCCTTCCGGTTTGTCACAAGTTTCGGAAAGTTTTTTTCGAATACGTAACTACGTGACGTCAGAGTGGGTGGAATTTCCTTATACGGGTCTTAAGGCACTTCTCCCGGAAGGGCGCGCGCAGCTGTAGCCTAGTGCGTACGAGAGCGTCCATCAGAGCGCTGTGCTCTGCTGCGTTGCAATCAAAACAATGGCACCAAAAAGTGTGTTTTTGGTTGCCAGGGCAAGACAACACTGCACAAATGTCCAAAGAACCCAGAGTTAAGGGATCTCTGGATGGATTTTGTTTTTCCAGAGCAGCAACGGAGTTGCGCAAGTGTTCTTGTTTGTTCCCTTCATTTCGGCGGTAGCTGCTAATAGTTTTATAAACAAGGCACAGTTCGACGATTTGCAGATCGCCTAATACTTAAAGATGGAGCAGTCCCAACGATAAAGGTTCACGGAACAGCAGGCGGTGAGTAAAACTGCTTCAAATGTCTGTGTGTTGTTAACTATCGGCGTGTAAGCTAAGCACAGCAAGTAAACAACATGATCACGTACAGTTAATGTATCGATGGAGCATGCGATGTATGGTGTGTGTTTGTGTGTTTAAATACATTTGTTTAGCTGGCCACTGTAGGTGTCAGTTTGTTTATTGTAAAACTAAATCATGTCCTCATAAACCACGAGTCTGTCTGTTTACAACACACGCAAAAGCTTCGCGCGCTCCCGCCCACACGGCACGCCTCCACCCGCTCGGGTTTTTCCGGAAAGACTCGGTACAGCCTATTTTTCTTTTATAAATATAATAAAACTAAAGACTTTTTGGAGATATGAAGGATGCAATACTACTCTATAGGTACTCAAGATTAACATGAGATTGAGTGAAACTGAGTATTTCACCCCCCCTTTAATAAATCGCTACACTCACTTCAGTTCTTCTGGATGTGCAGGAACACGTATAGTTGGTATCGATTCCTTTTTTCAGGAGCAGCTTCTTAGCAAAACCAGCTTTATACTCCTCGTTTATAAAGCAGTCTGGTGTGTGAAATGATTCATGCAAACATGAAAGCATTTACGTTGATCGCCGGTAATATTCCCTTCTAAAACAAACTCAGCCACTCTGCGTCTTCAGCGGTTCGGATTTAGGAACATTAATGACTGCTGTGTTCCTTATTGCACACCACTTCCCTTAGTATAGACTCCATTCTGCTCAATGACTGTGCTGCTTTTCGGCACAACACCCGTCCACGCGCGCATGATTGACAGCTCGCTCACGAACGAGGGCGGGTCTGTGTTGAAACGCTCCTGTCAATCAACAATCGTGGGAGGGGCGTCCGAGCCTGTGACGTCACAGGCTCGAACGGCTCAATTTGAGGCAGGGGAAAACATATAAGGAGATTAAAACAAAATCACTGGATGGATTTTTATCATTATATGATCGTTGTGTACAGGCACTGCCAACACACATTTCAGTACAATCAACTTGTAAAGGTGCATGTACCATTATATGACCCCTTTAAGGTTATTTTCATCAATTTATTTAATCAATTTTATAGGGACAGTTCACCCAGACATGTGAATTCTTTCATTGTTTACTCATCCTCATGTCTTTCCAAACTTGTATGATTTTCTCTTGCACAACACAAAAGAATGTATTATGAATAATGTCTCAGTCTCAAGGGCTAAAACAGCGTTCAGACAGAGAGGGTGAAACAGACATTAAATATGTAAATGTATTCTAGTAGAGGCATAAACAAAAAGATGAGCCTGTAAATGAGTATTAAGAGACTCCTTCAAGTTCATACCTGTTTCTCTGTCCTCTGCACTGCAGCTGATACAGTGTCATGGCTTTTATGTTCATCCATCACACACAGCACACATATACACTTCTGATCAGTGCGGCAGAAAACCTCGAGGAGTTTATCATGTGTTTGGCAGATCATCTCCTGCAGTCGACCAGTGGCGTCAGTCAGATTGTGTCTCTTTCTTTTAAAGAAACTCTCATGTTGTTCAAGGTGACTCTGACAATAAGACTCCAGACAACCCAGACAAGACTTGACGGCTTTGTGTTTTCTTCCAGTACAGACGTCACACTGCACATCTCCAGCTCCAGCGTAACAATCAGCAGGAAGTTTACGCTTCTTCAGTTTCTCCACCACTTCAGTCAGCATGGTGTTTTTAGCTAAAGCAGGTCTTGGCCTGAAGGTCTGTCTGCACTGAGGGCAGCTGTAGACTCTCTTCTGATCCCAGCAGTCTGTAATACAGATCTTACAGTAACTGTGTCCACAGGGAATGGCCACTGGATCATTCAGGAGATCCAGACATACTGAACACAGGAACTCATCCTGAGAAAACGTGGCTTCTGCCATTTTACTGCATAAATACAGAGACATAAACACACAACAGCTCAACTACAGTTCAGTTTCTCTTTCCCTGAACTGAAACTGTTTCTTGTTTCCTGGTTCTATGTTTAAGTGTCGTGTGCAAAACAGGCGTGTCTGTAAAGCAGCTTCCTCATTCCTGGTCACACACACACACATTGTGTTTAATCAGTCTCAGACACACACTCAAAGAATAGAAGTTACAGAGAAGCAAGACAACACCCTTAACCCTCTGGGTCTGAGCTGTTTTGGGGCTCTTGAGGTTTTGACATGCCCTGACATTTGTGCTTATTTCAGCTACTTAAAACATACCATTTGCCAACATATACATTTTCTGTATTCAGCACAAACTCTGCTACAATAATATGTGTGGTTAGTACGTTTTGGGAAAAGAAATGTCACCGCAATAAGGCCATTTAACACATATTGAATAGTTGTCCACAATACTTTTGAGTTACTATTCTTGTAGGCTAGATTTTTTACTTCAAAATGAAGTGAAAATCATTCTGACCACTCTTTCACAAACATAACGATTTGAATTTCTTACATCAGTTTTTGGGTCAGCAGTGCTGTATGCGGGGTATGTGTGAATGGCCATGAATATTAATGTGATTTACACCTGGGAAGACTAAAGACACTCCCCCAATGTGCTAATGCCCCATCAAGGTGCTGTGAGGCAGCCTGAACTAAGAATGATTCACTGATGAATAAAAAGTTAAAAAGAACATCATTTATTCAAAATAGAAATCTTTCCTAAGAACATAAAGACTTAAAGTCATTCATATCACTTAACACATCCTTTCAAAAAAAAAAAAAAAAACATAAAAAGACCAAACTTGTTTTTTTTTATAAAAAAAAGTGCATTCAAAGAATCCTAAAAAAAACTATCACAGGTTTAAAAAATTAAGCAGCACAACTGTTTCCAACATTGATTTAAAAAAAAAAAAATTATATCAGAATGATTTCTGAAGGCTGATGGTGACGATGTAAACACAACAAAACAAAAGCAAAAAAACTTTTAGCACATTATCCAAAATAAACTGCTGGACAATTATGATTATAGATGCACAATGTATGATACATTGTGCCCATGTATGATACATTGTGATCATGTATGATACATTGTGATCATATAATCATAGTATCTGTTGATGGACAGAGAAACATCTATTGATGGGTAGACCGCGTCACCGCGAGTATCTGTTTATGGCCCATATAGACCGCACGCATTTACTGATACACTCAATGAACGGCTGTACCTAACACAAATAAAACATCTCCAGTTAACTAGCAGACCATTCATTTAGTCCGCTCTTAAATAAGAGATCTAGCGCTAAAATGTTTTGTTTTTGAACTCAAGCTGAGCGCTCGTGTCCTGCTATCAGTGTCATGGATTCAGTGTTCTCTTGTGGCGACGCGTGCGCAGTCTTCACTCGGATGCACTCTTCAATCTATCACCTTTGCGGACACTATTCATTCCGGTGAAATCACAAAATAAAATGCACACAAACGTGTGTCCTATATATACGTGTGTGCTTGATATAGACTGTAACCACTGATGAACATATTCGGTTTTGATGAGAGAAAAAAAACTATACCGAGGGCGGATTCGAACCCATAACCTCTGACACGCTAGGCGAAAGATCTGCCACTACACCACAGCTGCTACTTACACAAAACTTGCGGATCAATATATTTCACTAAATCATTATAACCTAAGCAGTTATTTGAAAAGTTTACACGGCCTACGCGAATAGGGATAATGTGAGGTAATATTTCCTATGTCAAAACTAGGCAAAATATAGTCTGAAAATGCATTTGAGCTCTATGATCAGAAAAGGAATTATAACACTACAACTTACTCCGAACTTGTATCCTCGGCGGGGTCAATTCGTTCTTCAAAATGCAGCCATTCGTTGTCCGAGTTTCAAATTCCTCTGAGGAAGGTAAATTCGTCCCGCTGTCCATAATCCTCTGAAGGAGTAACGTGCTGCAATCCTCAAAACGCGATGAACTATCAGTGAATCTCTGATGAATAAACTTTGTGTTATGGCATTGATCGTGGGCGTGCCGCGTGTGCGATGCATAGATCACCTATTTACCATGTGAAAAGCTCTGGGGGTGTGGCGGCCTCAGCTCATTACAGATAATGAAGGGAGAGTGAAAAAACTGTAACTCTCCTTGGTTTCAAACGGATTACATAAACTGGAAATATTTATTTTTTAGTAAATTACATAATTTAAAAGAGGAGAATTTCAGCTTCGTAAAGAGACATCTCTTCGTATCTCTGTGACAAGTATTACCAGAGTTACAGTTCATTTTTCGGACGCGTTTCAGAATGGACTTCACTGACAGAGAGAAGGCAAAACGCGCATCATGTTTATTTTTCTTTATTTGACGAAAAGCACAACACTTTGTTTTTATTGTGAGTACCCACAAAAAAAAAGTTGACACTAAACAGGATCTAATGATGTACAACACTTAAATATAAGATCAAAATCAACAGAGTAATTTGAGTCTCTTTTGCACTGATAAGGAAAAAAGTGAGCTGGTATCGCCGGCGATACCGCCGACCCCGAGGGTTAATAGTTCCTCATTCCTGGTCACACACACACATTGTGTTTAATCAGTCCCAGACACACACTCAAAGAATAGAAGTTACAGAGAAGCAAGACAACACCCTTAATAGTACAGTAATTCTGTTTCATAAATACTTCACTGGTACCGCAGGACTGACACCTGTGTCCAGTTCCTCATAGGGCTGAGACGATACACCTATCTTCCAATTTAATACTATCATGATACGATATGTATTGTGATTTTTAAGAATTGATCACAAGGTTATCATTAGTGTAGTTAACAGTCACAGGCCCACAGGTAAGAAGATATTCCTCTATGTCCTGTGCATCAATGTATGTCATCTCTTTTTGTTTTTTAAGAAATTTTGTCAGGACCGAATTTGGGATGGCCAGTGACGGCTCATCCTCTTCAATTTTAAATATCAATGATCCATTACATTTTGTGATGTAACCTGATTGTTTGCGGATAATTTTGCACCTGTGGAGGTTTTCTTTAGTGTTAATTGATGGCTGTGGTCTGTGACACTTGGGACACAGTTTTTTTATTGTGATTGTGCTGTCTTCAACTGGTTCTGTTAGTGTGTTTGTTTGGATTTCCAAATCGTTTGTGTTTGTGTTGGGCAATGTGATTGTTGAGCTGCTTTGTAAGATGGTTGTGTTGCTGGTGGTTGTCAAGTTGGTTTTTTCCATTAAAGGATCTTGTTGACAAGTTTGTAAACGCGTATGTTTTACCCAACTCTACACGGTCTATTTGACTGTCCCACAAGGACGGTTGAATTGTCCCCGTTAGATCTCCAATTTGGCAGGACTTGATCTCGCTTTCTGAGTCCCGAACAGTTACCATGCTGCTTGCCCCGTCCATGTTGGAAACCGTTGCTATGAGTTTCAAAACCTGTTAAGAAGAATTAATGGTTAATAAAATGTTTTATTATTTTATAACAATGCTCATGTTTTAACTTTTCAGAATCAGAATCAGAATCAGAAAGAGCTTTATTGCCAAGTGTGCTTGCACACACAAGGAATTTTCTTTGGTACTGAAGCTTCCAGTGCACATATACAGATACAAATACAACAAGAAACAGTAATACAAAATCTAAAAATAAAATTATAAAAAAAAAATATATATATATATATATATGAAAATACTATAAAATATAAAATATAAGGCCACGGTTGGGTTTAGTCAGAATAAACATTTTCGGATTATGAACATATATACAGTATTTTGAATAGTATGAATAAATATAAATATAAATAACCCGAGTTTAGGAGATATTGCACTAAACAGTGGGGGTATTGCACTTAAAGGCATATGCCTTGGGAGATATGTTAACTGTTCAGGAGGGAAATGGCCTGTGGGAAGAAACTGTTCCTGTGCCGAGATGTTCTTGTGGCCAGTGATCTGAGTCTCCGTCTTGACGGTAACAGTTCAAACAGGTGGTGTCCAGGGTGAGTGGAGTCTGTGATGATTTTACCTGCTCTCTTCCTCACTCTGGAAGAGTACAGGTCCTGGAGGGTTGGCAGGGGGGCACCAATGATCCTCTCTGCAGTCCGGACTGTCCGCTGTAGTCTCATGATGTCTGATTTGGTAGCTGAACCAAACCAGACAGTGATGGAAGTGCATAGGACAGACTCGATGACGGCTGAGTAGAACTGAATCAGCAGCTCCTGTGGCAGGTTGAACTTCCTCAGCTGGCGAAGGAAATACAGTCTCTGCTGGGCCTTTTTCACAATGGAGTCAATGTGATTGTCCCACTTCAGGTCCTGAGAGATGATAGTGCCCAGGAACCTGAATGACTCCACTGCTTCCACAGTGCTGTTCATGATGGTGAGTGGGGGGAGTGCTGGGCTGTTCCTCCTGAAGTCCACGGTCATCTCCACTGTTTTGAGCGTGTTCAGCTCAAGGTTGTTATAACTGCACCAGACAGCCAGCTGTTCAACCTCCAGTCTGTAAGCAGACTCGTCACCGTTTCGGATGAGACCGATGACAGTGGTGTCATCTGCAAATTTCAGGAGCTTGACAGTGGGGTCTTTAGAAGTGCAGTCGTTAGTGTACAGGGAGAAGAGCAGTGGGGAGAGAACGCACCCTTGGGGGGCGCCAGTGCTGGTGGTGAGAGTCCTGGATGTGTGTTTCCCCAGTCTCACGAGCTGCTGCCGGTCCGTCAGGAAGCTGGAGATCCACTGACAGATCGAGGATGGAATGGAGAGCTGGGTCAGTTTGTCTGTGAGTAGATCAGGCATGATGGTATTGAAGGCCGAACTGAAGTCCACAAAGAGGATCCTTGCATAAGTCCCAGGTCTGTCGAGATGTTGCAGGATATAATGCAGTCCCATGTTGACTGCATCATCCACAGACCTGTTTGCTCTGTAAGCAAACTGAAAAGGATCCAGCAGGGGTCCAGTGATGTCCTTCAGGTGGGCCAACACCAGTCTTTCAAACGACTTCATGACCACGGACGTGAGAGCTACAGGTCTGTAGTCATTAAGTCCAGTGATTTTGGTTTTTTTGGGGACCGGAATGATAGTGGAGCGTTTGAAGCAGCAGGGAACTTCACATTGCTCCAATGATCTGTTGAAGATCTGCGTGAAGACCGGGGCCAGTTGGTCAGCGCAGGCTTTTAGACAAGCAGACGAGATGCCGTCTGGGCCTGAGGCTTTCCTAGTCTTCTGTTTTTTGAAGACTCGGCTCACGTCCTCCACACAGACCTTAAGCTCAGGTTGGATGGCAGGAGGGGGGAGAGGAGGGGGTGTAGGAGGTGATGGTGGATGTGTGAACTGCAGGTCAGAGCCGGTGAGAGGTGTGAATGAGGGCTTTTCAAACCTGCAGTAAAATGAGTTAAAATCATCAGCCAGGTGTGGATTGTCCACAGATCGGGAGGATGGTGACTTGTAATTGGTGATGTTCTTCAGGCCATTCCAGACTGATGATGGGTCGTTGGATGAAAACTGGTTTTTCAGCTTTTCAGAGTAGGCTCTTTTAGCAACTCTGATCTCCTTTGTCAGTCTGTTCTTGGCATGGTTATACAAGATTTTATCCCCACTTTTGTGAGCATCCTCTTTGGCATGACGAAGCTGTTTGAGTTTCCCAGTAAACCATGGTTTATCATTGGTGAATGATAAGAATGTCCTGGTAGGAATGCATGTATCCTCACAGAAACTGATATATGATGTAACAGTATCTGTGAGCTCATCCAGATCGTTGGTAGCAGCTTCAAAAACAGTCCAATCAGTGCAATCGAAGCAGGCCTGTAGACTCTGCTCTGCTTCATTAGTCCATCTTTTTACAGTCCTTATTACAGGTTTAGCTGATTTCAGTTTCTGCCTGTAGGTCGGTATAAGATGAACCAAACAGTGATCAGATAGCCCCAAAGCTGCCCGTGGGACGGAGTGATACGCATTCTTTATTGTGGTGTAACAGTGGTCCAGTATATTATTGTCTCTTGTGGGACATGTAACGTGCTGTCTGTATTTTGGAAGTTCACGGGAAAGATTTGCTTTGTTAAAATCCCCTAGAATTATTAAAAGAGAGTCTGGGTACCTTTGTTCCGTTTCGGCTATTTGTTCAGCCAGCTGTTGTAGTGCCGCGCTCACGCACGCGTCTGGGGGGATGTAAACATTCACGAGAATGAAAGAGGAAAACTCCCGTGGCGAGTAGAAAGGTTTACAGTTTATGAAGATCGCCTCTAAATTAGGAGAGCACATCTTCTTCAGTGTTGTTACATCTGAACACCAACTTTCGTTAATGTAGAAACACAATCCACCACCTCTCGTCTTCCCCGTTAGCTCCGCGATGCGATCCGCTCGGAACAGCTGGAAGCCCGGCAGATGTATTGCGTTGTCCGGTGTGGCTTCACTCAGCCAGGTTTCAGTGAAGCACAGAGCAGCAGAGTTTAAAAAATCCTTGTTAATCCGGGTGAGGAGGAGAAGTTCGTCCATTTTGTTAGGAAGGGATCGGAGATTCGCAAGATGAATACTAGGGAGTGCAGTGCGCAGGCCGCGCTTGCGGAGTTTCACCAGCGCGCCCGCTCGCTTTCCTCGTTTGCGTTTGAGCGCGCGTTTGAACAACAGCGCTGCCCCTCCGACGAGAATGTCCAGCAAAACGTCTGAATTATCAAAAACTGTAGAAAAGTTATCTGGTGTGTGTTTCCTAATGTCCAGTAGTTCGTCTTTGGTGAAGCTGATAGGAAAATAATGACTAAACACAGGACAAACAAACAAAAACAACACAATAACTGGAGAGCTCCGCACCGAGGCAGCCATCCGCGGCGCCATCTTGAAAACATTTTAAAAATGTTTCAAGCTCATGTTTTAAATTTGAACATTTTAGTAATTCAATCATTTTATTTTAAAATAAATGTAGCTCTTATTTGTGTTTTATGTGTTAAGCAGGTATTATTTTCTTTGAATGTAGTTGTTCTGTAAAGCACTTTGGTCAGCCTAGTGGCTTGTGTAAATGTGCTATATAAATAAAGTGAACTTGAACATTGTTTTTAAGCCTCTTGTTAATGTACAATTTGGAGATTCTGCAAAGTGTATGTAAACTTTTGAGTAATTTTCATTGTCATTTAAAGCATCATAGTAGTTATGATACTTAAAAACATTAAGTTCCAGTTTAAAAGATAGTTTAAGACTAAACCAGGATTATGCATAAGTTCAACTAGGACATTTAAAGGGGTAGTTCACCCAGCCCGTTAGACCTCCGTTTATCTTCGGAACACAGTTTAAAATCCTCTGGGGATGGCAAACGCACCAGTGCGTTTTGGCAGATTTTTTTCTAAGAAAAATACTTAAACTATTCCATAATTTATGGTCATACAGAGTTAAGAGATATTAAAAAATAAACTGTTAAATGTCTACTTTTTTATGTGCCCACCTACAATCGAAATAAAATATTGTGCTTTTGTAAAATAAAGAAAATAAACAGGGTGTGCGCTCTGCCTCTACGTGTCCGTGAACTTTTTTTCTGGAGCATGTCTCTAAACTTAAACAAAACTCAGCGAATACTATTCACCCAGACATGAGCAATATACGTTTATGATCATTTAAGTTTGTACTTATAAATTATATAATTTAAAAGTAAAATAAATATTCTCTGTTTATGTAGTCTCTAAGAAAAGAGAGATGTGTCAGTCGTTGACACGCCCACGGAGAGCGCGCGCTATTCAAACGCTAAGGATCTGAAGCAACACACTGAGACGTGTAAACGCCCACAGAAACTCGGTAAACACACTATATTTAGTCAGATTAATGTACTGTCGTCTTGCACGGCTGTGAGGAATAATCCTGGGACATTTACCTACCTCAGAACAAGTGTTGGTTTATTTTCACTTCGAGGAGCGAGCTGAGCTGTAACTGTTTTATTCTTGTGCTTTGTTCTAATAGCGATATATAATAACGTTAGTGTCTGTAAATGCAAAAATAGCCTAGTGTTTAAATTTGAATCATGTTTGTGTGTGTGTGTGTGTGACTAGTTTTGCATAGATAATAAAGTTTTAACTCTAAAATAGACATCAAATAAGCTTTTGTTAGCAGTTTCTGCTCATATGTTAAATATATGTTATGTTTTGTCAATAAACTGATGAACTAAGATGTTATAGTGTTTGTTCCAATGCAAGCTATATCAAAATAACGAATCCTTAACTTTGAAATATGTATGATAAAATGTATTGGCCTACTAAGACATTTATGGAAAAAGACAATTTTCTTTTCAAGATGTTTCCAACTCTAACTTTGAACCAATTCTGTAGAATGGCCCATATAACCTATTTGAACAGGATTTGTTTCCAGGTATGACTAAAAATGTGCTTTTGACTTTCATTTATATTTTGATTTTATATATATATGTGTGTGTGTGTGTGTGTGTGTGTGTCAGTGTGTATTGTCCTTGCATTCTTTCTTGTGTGACACCATAGACTGTAAAAAAAGATGGACGACGCCCCTTCGCTCTTTTCCATTGGAGAGAACTGAAGCCCCCAGAGTCCCGATATGGCGCTGACATATTGGAACTTGAGTCTTAAGTGGCCTCTGTCTGCTCCGTTCCTCTCCAATAATGTCTGCAGATTGCAGTACCTCATTAAAATAAGGTAAATACAACTACTAACAACATAGTCAACATTATGAAAAAAAAGTCCGTTGGGGCTTCAGTGACTACTTCGCTTGGCGAACCTGTCAATCACAGCTGTCAATCATGATGTCACAGCACAGTTTTTATAGTCAAGTCAAGTCAAATATATTTATATAGCGCTTTTCACAATACAGATTGTATCAAAGCTGCTTTACAGTATCAATCAAAACAACTCAACAATGTTTGTTTATTACTGGACATCCAAAAAGGACATCCAAGTTTGGTAGAGCTGATCAATGGTATGATTGTTTAATTAATTTGAATATCCCTAACTGAGCAAGAAAAAGGCAAAAGTGGCAAGGAACCGAAAAACTCCATCAAGTGACCTAATGGTGTCCTAAAACTCCATCAGATCACCCAATGGAGAAAAAAAAAAACCTTGGGAGAACCCAGGCTCAGTCGGGGCCAGTTCTCCTCTGGCGTTTATGAACTAGAGGCCGAATTTACAGTAACTGTAAGATAAAAATTTATATGAATGCCTGGCTAAATAGATGCGTCTTTAGTCTAGTTTTAAACTGGGAGAGCGAGTCTGAGCAACGAACAATATCAGGAAGGCTATTCCAGAGCTTCGGAGCTAGATGTGAAAATGCTCTCCCTCCTTTGGTGGATCTGGATATCCTAGGAATGACCAGAAGCGAATTTAGTGATCTTAAAGAGCGCGATGGATTGTAAGGCGATAGAAGATCCGTTAAATAGACTGGAGCTAAACCATTTAGAGCTTTATAGGTCAAAAGCAATACCTTGTAATTAATACGGAACTTTATAGGTAACCAATGAAGTGATGATAAAACTGGTGTTATATGATCATATTTTCTTGATCTAGTAAGAACTCTAGCGGCTGCATTTTGGACTAAATGTAGCTTGTTTATTGAGGATGCAGGACAACCAGCTAATAAAGCATTACAGTAATCTAGTCTCGAGGTCATGAATGCATGAACTAACTTTTCTGCATCAGAAACAGATAGCATATTACGTAGCTTAACAATGTTTCTAAGGTGGAAAAAGGCAGTTTTTGTAACATATGAAATATGCTTTTCAAAAGACAGGTTGCAGTCTAATATAACACCCAGGTCTTTTACTGTAGCGGATAAAGTAACAGGGCATCCTACTATGTTAAAGTTGTGTTGTGAGAGGTTTTGTAGACGGTTTTTAGAACCGATAAGTATTACCTCTGTCTTATCTGGATTTAATAAAAGAAAGTTACGCGTCATCCAATCTTTTATATCTTTAACACAATCTGTCAATTTGGATAATTTAGCGTATTCATCTGGCCGTGATGAAATATATATTTGAGTGTCATCAGCATAGCAATGGAAACTAATTCCATGTTTCCTTAGAATATTACCAAGTGGCAGCATATATATTGAGAATAATAAAGGGCCTAACACAGATCCCTGCGGCACTCCATGGTTTGCCGAAGTCATGATCGATTTTTCTCCATTTAAGTAGACAAAATGGTAGCGGTCAGATAAGTATGACCTGAACCAGCTTAATGCTTGTCCTTGAACACCAGTGTAATTTTGTAGTCGATCTAAGAGTATTGTGTGATCTATAGTATCGAACGCAGCACTAAGATCAAGTAAAACTAGTACTGAGATACAGCCTTGGTCCGAAGCTAAAAGTAGATCATTTATGATTCTAACAAGCGCAGTTTCAGTGCTATGATGTGGCCTGAATCCAGACTGAAACTTTTCATAGATGTCGTTTTCTTGCAAGAAAGAGCCGAGTTGAGCGGACACAACTTTTTCTAATATTTTTGACATAAATGGAAGATTCGAAATGGGTCTGTAATTTGCTAGGTTATTTGGATCTAATTGTGGTTTCTTAATAAGAGGTTTTATAACTGCCAGCTTGAATGTTCTTGGAACATGACCTAAAGATAAAGACGTATTAATAATATTGAGAAGAGGCTCTTCCACTATAGGTAACACTTCTTTCAGTAGTTTAGTTGGTATAGGATCTAATAAACATGTTGTTGTTTTAGATGAAGTGATAAGTTTATTTAACTCTTTTTGTTCTATGGTTGTAAAGCATTGTAATTGTTCTTGCGGGGTGATAATTGCGGCTGAATTATAAGGCGCGAGCAAAGATTGAACGTTTACGATTTTGATTCTGATGCTTTCAATTTTCTCGGTGAAAAAGTTCATGAAATCATTACTACTGAACTGTAACGAGGTATTTTGTTCAGACGACTTCTGTTTATTTGTTAGTCTAGCCACGGTATTAAATAAAAACCTTGGATTATTTTGGTTGTTTTCTATTAATTTGCTGAGGTGCTCAGCCCTGGCTGTTTTAAGGGCCTTTTTATAACGTGACATACTGTCTTTCCACGCGATTCTAAAGACCTCTAAATTAGTTTTTTTCCATTTACGCTCTAAATTACGGGTTTCTCTCTTTAAAACATACGTAGTATTATTGTACCATGGTGCTATACTTTTTTCTCTGACCTTTTTTAATCGAATGGGTGCAACAATATCCAATGTTCTAGAGAGAATGGTGCTCATAGTGCTAGTTAATTCATCTAGTTCATCTGTTTGTTTGGGTTCAGACAGCAGCTGAGACAGATCAGGTAAGCTATTTGAGAAATTATCTATGGTGGATGGAAGAATTGTTCTACCTGGTCGATAACGTGGCGCAGCATGACATAATACAGCAGTACGTAGTATGCAAGTTACCATGTAATGGTCAGTGACATCATCACTTAGTGGAATGATATCTATATCGGTTGGATCGGTTCCATATGATATAATTAAATCGAGTGTATGATTAAGACGATGAGTTGGTCCGGTGACGTTTTGCTTGACCCCGAAGGAGTTTAATAAATCTGTAAACGCAGCCCCTAACGCATCATTTAAATTATCTACGTGTATGTTAAAATCTCCAACAATTAATGCTTTATCGACGTTGACCAAAAGATCTGATAGAAAGTCAGCAAACTCTTTTAGAAAATCGGCGTAAGGCCCTGGAGGTCTATATACGGTAGCCAATGCTAGAGATAATAGGGATTTTTTTCTTACAACTAACAGCTTAACATTTAGCACAAGTACTTCAAACGAATTAAACCTATGACAAGTTTTCTGAGTAACATTGAGAATATCTCTATAGATTGTTGCAACACCGCCGCCACGACCGATCAGACGGGGCTCATGCTTATAACAGTATCCTGGTGGAGTAGACTCATTTAGACCGAAATAATCATTTGGTTTAAGCCAGGTTTCAGTAAGGCACAGAACATCGAAATTATTATCTGTGACCATTTCATTTACAATAACCGCCTTAGGTGTGAGCGATCTAATGTTTAGAAGACCTAGCTTTAGAAATTGTTTTTGTTCACTAATAGCGAGAGTTTTTGTTTTAATAACAATTAGATTTTTTCTAGATCCCGCAGTATATTTATTATTTGATCTTAGTAAACGAGGAATAGACACAGTTTCTATGCAATGTTCTACACTAGTATTAATATCAATTAAATTGGTGCAGTAGAGACTGTGATTTGGATTTTTGGTTACTAGTCAAACGGTATTTAACATCTTGGAGATGTTATCTGACAGAAGATCTGCCCCTATTCTACTTGGGTGTAAGCCATCAGCGCGGAAGAGCCTCGGTCGCTCCCAAAACAGATTCCAATTATTTACAAAGAGCAGTTTCTGCTCATTGCACCATGACAATAACCATTCATTAAGCGCGAATAATCTACTGAACTTTTCATGCCCTCGTCGGTACGTAGGAAGCGGTCCAGACACAATAATCGCTATTTCAGGCGATGTGCTGCGTACCGTATCGATAAGGCTCCTGAAGTAGCATATAATAACTATAGCATCAAATAACTAACTAAAAACGAACTTATTTTAAAAACAAACACTTGAAATTACATCAACGTGACTGTGAACTACAGTAAATGACAGAAACTATCTTTAGAAAAAAGATATGTGAAGTGTAATTTAATTATTTAGTTGGTCTCACGTCCCGTTGAATAACATGGGGAGGCGGGGCTTATGACCTATACTAGGACCGGTTACCGGGGGGCGATCGAGACGTTCGTTTTGGCTTCACTTTTGAAGGCTTGTGCGGCACGCTTGTGTGACACACCTTAATGAACGGCTCATTATTATTCGGGTCTTTGTCTTCTCAACCACCTAATTATTCACAATGGGGTTGGGCCGTTCACACGCATTCGCATATTGCCTTGGCTAACAAAAAAATGTTTTTCACAATTTAAAAGAATCTATTGTGTTATGTGAATGATTAGACAGGATGATTTTCAGATCATTTTGAAGCAAAAACTCAAGGCCACAACTTCCATTAGTCAAAAGTCTTGTGGACACATATTTAGTATGTGTTTTGTGGCTTTATTTCAGAATCTTTCATTTTTAGTTTTTTCAAAAACCATGCATAAACAATATTCTCTCAAAAATATTAACATGTACATACATGTTGCTCACATATTATGGTAGCCCTGTTTGTGCTAAATAGAGTGTATTTCACCTGTGCCATTAATATGTTTATAAGCAACTGAAAAAAGCACAAATGTCAGGGCATGTCAAAACATCTCAAGGACCCCCAAAACACCTTGGTCCCCTGAGGGTTAAGATATTTTAGATTTAGTCCGAGAGCTTTCTGTCCCTCCATTGAAAATGTATGTACGGTATACTGTCCTTGTCCAGAAAGGAAATAAAGACATCATCAAAGTAGTCCATGTGACACCAGTGGGTTAGTTAGTATGTTTTGAAGCATCGAAAATACATTTTGGTCCAAAAATAACAAAAACTATGACTTTATTCAGCATTGTGACATACGGAACCGTTGCCACTGAACCTACTTTAACGAAGACAGTGGGGCTCGACAGCCTTAGTCAAACGGGTTGGCGCGTATGGTTGGGTTGCGGAGAGATCGTGGTTAGGTCACGTGAATTACGAGGAAGGAGCAACCTCAGCAGCAGGAGGGATGTAAAGGTCAGTAAGCTGGGCTGAGTTGAGTGGGGGACGGAGGGAGATGACTAGGGTTGCCAACCGTTCCGTATAATACGGAATCGTCCCGTATTTGACACACAAAAGTCTTGTTTCGTATTGAACTGATACGGAATGCACCTTGCTCCGTATTTTTGAGAATCAATTCAGTGCAAATCCATGACCGACAAATAGCTTCTACTATAATATATATATATATATATAATAGTATTTGTTTGGTCTATGTTCTTGTAAACTCTAATGGGTTAATGTTCCAGACTTGCATACCATGATTAACCAAATTCATGTGTGGCACGTTTAGTCTCTATAAACTACAATCTTTGTTCCCCATTTGTTCATTTACATTACATCTTTCTAACTTTGTGACGCAGGGGTATTATAAGAAATCTTGAAGGTTCTTTCTCTTAAACACCCCACTGAACTGACATATTCAAATGTCCTGCGAGATTCACCAGAACACTTTACAACTTCGGGTTCAGGCTTCAAAGGAATTCCACGAACCCTTCCCCCCGTTGTGTGCTCAACGCACGCAGATTCAAACACACACGAAGCTTTAATTAATTTCCTCATATAAAGACATTTACTAAGGTATATTTGATCTGTTTTTATATTTGCCTGATTATCCACGTCATAATGGGATATCTGTGATTTTATCGTAGCTTTAAATGAAACCTAAGTATGTGTAATTTTGCAGTAAGCTGTATCTTTGTAATTCCTATACTTTTCATGTGGGTGTTTGGGATCAATGTAAACCTTGCGGTGTGTCCTAGCTGAATCCATATTGTAGATTGTGATGAAATGCATTTTACTATGTTTTATCATCTCTGGAGTAAAATGGACCACATGTTTATCGCTGTCATAAAGCATGCAAAGTAGGCCTCGACAGGACAAAGAACCACTTTTGCCGCGCACTTTTCTCCCAGCTGATTGGTGCATTCACGCCAGAGGAGGCGTGAACAGAAGTGTCTTTAAAGAAGACGCACCAAGCACCTCCTCTCTCTCTTCTCTCTAACCTCCGTCGATTCACCATGTAACTCTCGTGCTCCATGATTCCCACAGGAATCTTTTCTTTGTCTTTGTTTTGTTGAGTTTTGTTTTCTGTATTCGACTCTGTTCACTTCCACGAAGTGAATGGAACTTAGTCTGAATTATTTATTTGGTAACTTTACGCCAAAGACCTTTAAGTCAAGTCAAGTCAAGTCAAATATATTTATATAGCGCTTTTCACAATACAGATTGTATCAAAGCTGCTTTACAGTATCAATCAAAACAACTCAACAATGTTTGTTTATTACTGGACATCCAAAAAGGACATCCAAGTTTGGTAGAGCTGATCAATGGTATGATTGTTTAATTAATTTGAATATCCCCAACTGAGCAAGCCAAAGGCAACAGTGGCAAGGAACCGAAAAAACTCCATCAAGTGACCCAATGGCGTCCTAAAACTCCATCAGATCACCCAATGGAGAAAAAAAAAGCCTTGGGAGAACCCAGGCTCAGTCGGGGCCAGTTCTCCTCTGGCGTTTATGAACTAGAGGCCGAATTTACAGTAACTGTAAGATAAAAATTTATATGAATGCCTGGCTAAATAGATGCGTCTTTAGTCTAGTTTTAAACTGGGAGAGCGAGTCTGAGCAACGAACAATATCAGGAAGGCTATTCCAGAGCTTCGGAGCTAGATGTGAAAATGCTCTCCCTCCTTTGGTGGATCTGGATATCCTAGGAATGACCAGAAGCCTCGAATTTAGTGATCTTAAAGAGCGCGATGGATTGTAAGGCGATAGAAGATCCGTTAAATAGACTGGAGCTAAACCATTTAGAGCTTTATAGGTCAAAAGCAATACCTTGTAATTAATACGGAACTTTATAGGTAACCAATGAAGTGATGATAAAACTGGTGTTATATGATCATATTTTCTTGATCTAGTAAGAACTCTAGCGGCTGCATTTTGGACTAACTGTAGCTTGTTTATTGAGGATGCAGGACAACCAGCTAATAAAGCATTACAGTAATCTAGTCTCGAGGTCATGAATGCATGAACTAACTTTTCTGCATCAGAAACAGATAGCATATTACGTAGCTTAGCAATGTTTCTAAGGTGGAAAAAGGCAGTTTTTGTAACATATGAAATATGCTTTTCAAAAGACAGGTTGCAGTCTAATATAACACCCAGGTCTTTTACTGTAGCGGATAAAGTAACAGGGCATCCTACTATGTTAAAGTTGTGTTGTGAGAGGTTTTGTAGACGGTTTTTAGAACCGATAAGTATTACCTCTGTCTTATCTGGATTTAATAAAAGAAAGTTACGCGTCATCCAATCTTTTATATCTTTAACACAATCTGTCAATTTGGATAATTTAGCGTATTCATCTGGCCGTGATGAAATATATATTTGAGTGTCATCAGCATAGCAATGGAAACTAATTCCATGTTTCCTTAGAATATTACCAAGTGGCAGCATATATATTGAGAATAATAAAGGGCCTAACACAGATCCCTGCGGCACTCCATGGTTTGCCGAAGTCATGATCGATTTTTCTCCATTTAAGTAGACGAAATGGTAGCGGTCAGATAAGTATGACCTGAACCAGCTTAATGCTTGTCCTTGAACACCAGTGTAATTTTGTAGTCGATCTAAGAGTATTGTGTGATCTATAGTATCGAACGCAGCACTAAGATCAAGTAAAACTAAATCCAAATCCAAATCCACTTTATTTATATAGCACAATTTAAAAAACAACAAGGTTACCAAAGTGCTTTACAGAGATAAAACATAAAAACCAATAAATAAATAGCATCAGTAATTACAGCGACAACGAAGACCACAACAGCTCTCATGGTGAGTTGAAAGCCTGGGAATAAAAATATGTTTTTAAACGCGATTTAAAAGTGTGGAGGGTGGGCGCAGCTTTAATGTGCTGAGGTAAGTCATTCCACAATTTGGGGGCAACTGCTGAAAAGGAGCGATTGCCTCTGGTCTTTAGCCTGGTCCTGGGCACGTTCAGCCGCAGCTGACCAGCAGACCTCAGTGACCTTGAAGGGGTGTAAGTGTGCAAGAGCTCAGAGATGTACTGAGGTGCCAACCCATTTAGTGACTTAAAAACAAACATTAAAATCTTAAAATTTATTCTAAAATGTACAGGGAGCCAGTGGAGCGAGGCCAAGATGGGAGTAATGTGCTCGTGTTTCCGGGTTCCTGTTAACAAGCGAGCAGCTGCATTTTGGACTAACTGTAGACGTGAAAGGGAGGTTTGGTTTACGCCAATGTAAAGTGCATTACAGTAGTCCAAACGGGTCGAAATAAAAGCATGAATCACGTGCTCAAAAAGATCAAAAGATAAAACAGGTTTAATTTTTGATAAAAGCCTCAAATGATAAAAACTGGTTTTAACCACCGTGTTTATCTGCTTGTCAAGTTTAAAATCACTGTCAATTTTAAAACCTAAATTGGTGACTACTGGCTTTACGTATTGCTGCAGGGAACCGAGGTTTACTGGAGTGGAATCACAAACCCGGCTGGGTCCGAACACAATGACCTCAGTTTTTTCTTCGTTTAGATGTAAAAAATTAAAAGACATCCAGGCTTTAATATCCTTAAGACATTCAAGTAAAGGAATCAGAGAACTGTTTTCATTTTTCCTCAGGGGTAAGTAGATTTGCGAATCATCCGCATAAAGATGGTAGGAAATACCATGTTTTTTAAAAATGTTACCGAGAGGGAGAAGGTACAAGGTGAACAGTAGTGGTCCAAGAACTGAGCCTTGA
Organism: Chrosomus eos; assembly: GCA_036326025.1. NCBI lineage: Eukaryota > Metazoa > Chordata > Actinopteri > Cypriniformes > Leuciscidae > Chrosomus > Chrosomus eos. The sequence continues at coordinate 34,042 of JAZAVI010000092.1, read as the reverse complement.
GGAACTCCACAAAGAAGTGGGGCGGTAGATGATGTAGAGTCACCAAGTTTTACAGAGAAAAATCGGTCAGATAAATACGATCTGAACCACTGCAGGGCAGTACCTCGGATGCCTACACATTGCTCTAGGCGAGAAATAAGAATGGCGTGATCAATTGTGTCGAACGCAGCAGTGAGATCTAAAAGCACAAGAATAGCAGAATCCCCACAGTCTGTAGTTAGTAAAAGATCATTAAAAACTCTTAAAAGTGCAGTCTCTGTACTATGTAAAGCTTTAAAACCAGATTGAAAAATTTCTAAAATACCATTTGTATCTAAAAAGGATTGTAGTTGTGCAAACACAGTTTTTTCTAAGATTTTAGAAATAAAAGGAAGCTTTGATATTGGTCTGTAGTTAGCTAGAATGGTAGTGTCCAAATTTTGCTTTTTAATTAGAGGTACAACGGTTGCTTCTTTGCAATAGGCTGGGACAATTCCAAAAGACAGACTGCTGTTAATAATTTTTTGGACACTTGGCCCTATAGTGGTCCAGACCTCCTTAAAAAGGCGAGGGGGGACAATGTCCGTGGGACATACTGAGGGTTTGAGCTGTGAAATTATTTTACTGAGGCAAGGAAGCGACATAGGCTCAAAGTGATCAAACACTGTTAAACAGGTCAACATTTCAAAGGGGTCGGATACAGGTGGGGAGATATGAGCTCTAATTGAGGCAATCTTGTCTAAAAAATAATGTAAAAAATTCTCACAGACTTCTGAAGAAGCTTCCAAACAAGCGGATTTGGGTGAATTTAAAATAGAATCAATACTTTTAAAAAGGACATGTGGTTTGTTTATATTTTGATCAATTTTTTCTTTTAAATATCTATTTTTCTCAGCTTTTACTATTTTTTGATACATCCTCCAGCTTTCCTTTAAAATTTCATAAGAGACATGAAGCTTATCTTTCTTCCACCGACGCTCTGCTCTCCTGCACACTCTCCTTGCTGCACGGGTAGTGTCATTAAACCATGGATCAGATTTAGGTCGGGGGCGCAAAACTTTTAGAGGAGAAACAATGTCAAGGATGCTGGTACATGTGGAGAGAAAGGAAGAAGTTAATTTCTCTGTGTCAGCTACAAGACCAGTGTCAGACTGAGATGACATTTGAAAAACACAAGAGAACTGAGCAGCAGTGGTTGGCTTAAACACACGGCCTAAGCGTGCAGGTGCGGTTAGTTTAGATTTAAGACAAGACAAGTTAAAATCAAATAACACCGGCATGTGATCGGAAAATACAGCATCCTGTGTCAGGATATTTAAAATGGGCAAACCATAAGATAACACAAGATCTAACGTGTGCCCCTGCTCCTGTGTGGGTCCACTGACATATTGTAACAAGTTAAAAGCATCAATCATATCTAAAAAATCTTTAGTGAGTGGTTTAGAAGGACAACAGACATGTACGTTAAAATCACCAACAATTAAAACTCTGTCATAATCTGTCATAATACTGGCCAAGAAATCGGAAAACTCTTTTATAAAATGTTTGTTGTATTTCGGCGGGCGATATATCACCGCACACAGTACGGGATCCAACCGGCCTAAGACAAACGAGCTCAGTTCAAATGATGAAAAAAACAGATGGTGCCAAAAGCTTACAATTTAAGCTACTCTTTAAGACAGTCGCTATTCCTCCACCACGTCCAGTGGTCCTTGGGCAATTTAAAAAAGTACAGTCAGGAGGTAAGAGCTCTGTGAAAGCATAGTACTGAGATACAGCCTTGGTCCGAAGCTAAAAGTAGATCATTTATGATTCTAACAAGCGCAGTTTCAGTGCTATGATGTGGCCTGAATCCAGACTGAAACTTTTCATAGATGTCGTTTTCTTGCAAGAAAGAGCCGAGTTGAGCGGACACAACTTTTTCTAATATTTTTGACATGAATGGAAGATTCGAAATGGGTCTGTAATTTGCTAGGTTATTTGGATCTAATTGTGGTTTCTTAATAAGAGGTTTTATAACTGCCAGCTTGAATGCTCTTGGAACATGACCTAAAGATAAAGACGAATTAATAATATTGAGAAGAGGCTCTTCCACTATAGGTAATACTTCTTTCAGTAGTTTAGTTGGTATAGGATCTAATAAACATGTTGTTGTTTTAGATGAAGTGATAAATTTATTTAACTCTTTTTGTTCTATGGTTGTAAAGCATTGTAATTGTTCTTGCGGGGTGATAATTGCGGCTGAATTATAAGGCGCGAGCAAAGATTGAACGTTTACGATTTTGATTCTGATGCTTTCAATTTTCTCGGTGACAAAGTTCATGAAATCATTACTACTGAACTGTAACAAGGTATTTTGTTCAGACGACTTCTGTTTATTTGTTAGTCTAGGCACGGTATTAAATAAAAACCTTGGATTATTTTGGTTGTTTTCTATTAATTTGCTGAGGTGCTCAGCCCTGGCCGTTTTAAGGGCCTTTTTATAACGTGACATACTGTCTTTCCACGCGATTCTAAAGACCTCTAAATTAGTTTTTTTCCATTTACGCTCTAAATTACGGGTTTCTCTCTTTAAAACATACGTAGTATTATGGACCAGGTATGGACCAGGTATTATATTAAGTATGGACCAGGAAGTATGACCATATTAGCCCGGTTCTGTCAACACTGCATTGGCTGCCTATTAAACATCGTATACATTTTAAAATATTGCTGATTACTTACAAAGCACTAAATGGTTTAGCTCCCCAGTACTTGAGCGAGCTCTTAACGCATTATAGTCCTTCACGTCTATTGCGATCTCAAAATTCTGGCCAGGTAGATCCTTTTCCTATTTAGCACCAAAATTTTGGAACAATCTTCCTACCATTGTCCGGGAAGCAGATACAGTCTGTCAGTTTAAAACTAGACTAAAAACACATCTCTTTGGCTTAGCATACACATAATACATTATAGATTTCTATAATTCAATGTTAGGCTGCATAGATTAGATCAGCCGGAACCGGGAACACTTCCCATAATTCCTGATGTACTTTGTACATCATAAGAAGGATGGCGTCTACGCTAATATTAGTCTCTCTGTTTATCCCGAGGTTTGCCGCAGACCGCTGGATCCAGGGCATGTCCGGATCTGATGAGGGACCATCACATGGACACGACGACACGCATTATCAGGGCTGTGAAGGCTCATGGACAACCCACCACACTCATCTCCTCACCGGTGGGATGACCCAACCTCCAACCAGATGAACTGGATAATATTGTGAAAGTTCTGATACCATCTGACTCCTGACATTATGCTGCCTAACTCATAATCATACACTGTTCATTCGTTAGCCAAAGGAGGACTGGCCCCCCGACTGAGCCTGGGTTCTCCCAAGGTTTTTTTCTCCATTCTGTCACCTGATGGAGTTTTGGTTCCTTGCCACTGTTGCCTTCGCCTTTTGGCTTGCTTAGTTGGGGACATTTAATTTTCAATTGAACAATACTATTACAACATTGTTTTCCTGTTATCTCTGTAAAGCTGCTTTGAAACAATTTGTATTGTAAAAAGCGCTATATAAATAAAGGTGACTTGACTTGACTTGACTTTAAGCCTTTGAAATTGCACGCTCCGGACACACTCGCAAACCACCTGATGCTCCAAGGGAACACACAGGACACACAGCTCACTCACGCAGCCGTGTCAGCAACATAAAGAGCATGCAAGTATACTCGTTTTATCGAGCTCTCAGAACATTAACCCTCTGGGGACCAAGGTGTTTTTGGGGTCCTTGAGATGTTTTGACATGCCCTGAGATTTGTGCTTTTTTCAGTTGCTTATAAACATATTAATGGCACAGGTGAAATTACACTCTATTTAGCACAAACATGGCTACCATAATATGTGAGCAACATGTATGTACATGTTTGTATTTTTGAGAGAATATTGTTTATGCATGTTTATTGATAAAACTAAAAATTAAAGTTTCTGAAATAAGGCCACAAAACACGTACTAAATATGTGTCCACAAGACTTTTGACTAATGGATGTTGTGGCCTAGAGTTTTTTCTTCAAAATTATCTGAAAATCATCCTGCCTAACCATTCACATAAAACCATAGATTGCTTTAAATTGTGAAAAACATTTTTTTGTTTGAAAGGCAATATGCGAATGGCATGAACGGCCCAACCCATGTATAATCATGTATAATTAGGTGATTCTCACCTGAGAAGACAAAGATGCATTCATCTCAATCAGGTGTGTCACAAGAAAAAAATGCAAGGAAAATATATACACACACACACACACACACACACACACACACACACACACACACACACACACACACACACACACACACACACACACACACACACACACACACACACACACACACACACATATATAAAATCAAAAGCACATTTTTAGTCATACCTGGAAACAAATCCTGTTCAAATAGGTTATATGGGCCATTCTACAGAATTGGTTCAAAGTTAGAGTTGGAAACATCTTGAAAAGAAAATTGTCTTTTTCCATAAATCTCTTATAAAGTATTATTTTTTAAAGTAGGCCAATACATTTTATTATACATATTTCAAAGTTAAGGATTCATTATTTTGAGACGTGCAAAGAAAGATTATTATATAAACTTGTTGATAGATAATAAAAGTAATATCAAAAGTATGTGGAAAGTCTTAACCTGTTAAGCTTCACCCCCAATTTTGAAAAATCCCCAGAAATGGCATACCCAAACTGAAACAGATACAGTTCATGAACCATTTGTTCTAAAAGCACAAGTATGATCTCATTTGAAAGCTGACACCTGGCAGTTTATTGCAAATGTAGAATTAATTATTGTCATAATGAAAAATAAATGTTACAAATAGCTTCAAAGTTTTGTCAAGTTATTAGAAATGTATTTTTATGAAATATTTTCATGAAAATAAAATTGAAGTTGGCCCTGTAGCAATCTAGAAATGCACTGCAGCTAAAGCCACATGTCTGACCATGTTATATTTAAAATCTGAAGATGATATGTCTAAAACTCTTTATTTAGTTAAATGTTTTTCAAGATCATGTCAAACGACTTTATTTTGATTAGACTCTAAAAAGCAAACTGATGTTTATTGTCATTTTCTAAGCATCTATTCAGTCGTTTTTTCTCTATTGTGTTGTGGTCTAACCGATCTCTATTCAGTGTCAGTCTCCCCTGCACACATTCACACCTCTCCAGCCTCTGGTTATTCAGACATCCCAAGTCTCCCGGAAGTTCCGGGAGTCTCCCGCATATTGATAGCGTCTCCCTGATGCCCGCAAATTAGTTCAAATCTCCCGGAATCTATAACACGCGTGCGAGACAGAACAAATTGCGCGCATAACAAACAGCGCGCGCGCACGACAGAAAGGGAAACACACCTTGCGAGTGTCTCTCGTGCTCTCCTGTGCGCTCGCTATGTATGCGCGCAGTATAAGTCTTTCAGCCGCTCTTTTAGGGAAAGTTCTCAAAGTTCTCACCTTACATTTGAAACTATATAAAATGACCTTCTTGAAAAAAGAAACATTTCAGCAAGCAGTCCTATTTAGAAATATTCATAAATATAACAGCTAGGTAGCAGGTGCACCAAGGGCTAGCTAGCATGTTAGCTTAGCACACCATCAATACACGACAATTTATGAGATTAAAACCATGTTTGTGCTCTAAAACTTACTTTATAGCACAAGTCGAGTGTTTTAAATAACCTTCTGTGCTCTGATTTGGCTTCAGATAAAAAAATCGGACAGAAAATATAGTATTTTATAGTATTCTTCATGATGATAAAGTCTATATCGATTAGCATTACATTATAAATATAATCTATTATTATGAAAATACCTGACATGGCTCGAAGAACACAGGTAAACCAAATATCATTGCAATCATGTTTATTGTCTTCAAAACATCTTTATCTGCATGTTACAGCGATCTCTGTTAGTGTTTACGTCGTGATGGACTTCCTGAAATGTCACATGATATTATTCTTCTTCGTGTTCCATATATGGAGTCCATATGTGCACAGGGCGCCCTCAGGCTGCCAGTATGTATTGAAAACACAGTACATCAGAGTCTCCAGCGCTCATAATGAATAAATCGACGCATTTGGGTAGATATTCAATAAATATGATTCCTGTCTATATAAATCTGATGTAAACCTATGAGAATCTATCAATATTTCTCCAAATTTGTACACTTTTGAGCTAAAAGCCCTGATGGACGTTGTTTTGTCAAGCTCTGTCATGACGATCTCACAGGAGTTTTTTTCTGAATGGAAGCGGCTGACGCTCATAATTCATATCAAAGGTATCGACTCATTTTTTGATTACATAACTCCAGACACAAATTAAGACATTACTGTCACTATAAGATTCTCAGAATACAATAGTGGTCAAATACTAAACCTTCAGTCTTATATCTTTTTAATGATGTATAGTTTGTCAAGGTATTAACATTGAATCTGATAGTAACTTTGAACGATTTAAAAAAAAAAAAAAACGCTCAGAGCGCCCTCGCTCTGGCGAAGGTTAACAGGTTAAGGGAGGTTATGGGCAGTGAAGTGAATTGTTGTCAGCCATTATACTTAATGAATGAACAGAACATCGAGATAAGTGGTGGAAAAATGGCTGATGAATTTAACTCATTTTTCTGCAATGTTGGTCCAAATCTTGCTAAAACTATACCACTAAATAATGAAAATAAAAGCTGGACAGGTGAAAGCAGAGTTATGCAATCTCTTTTTGTTGATGAAGTTAGTGAGAGTGAAATTATTTCTACTGTCTCTAAAATAAAAAGTAAACATTCATGTGATAGTGATGGTTTAGATATGTATATTGTTAAAGAAACTATAAGTTGCATTAATAGACCATTAAAATATATAATCAATTTGTCTTTTAATACAGGTTTCCTTCCAGATAAAATGAAGGTGGCTAAAATTATTCCTCTTTTTAAATCTGGTGATAGGCATAGTCTCACAAATTACAGGCCTATATCTTTGCTTTCTCAATTTTCAAAAATTCTGGAGAAGTTTTTTGTTAAAAAATTGGATTATTTTCTTGAAAAACATTCTTTGATACATGATAATCAGTTTGGGTTTCGAAGCAGCCGCTCAACAGCTATGGCTTTGATGAAAATCACAGAAGACATTACTACAGAATTGGAGAATAAAAATCACGTAGTTGGTGTTTTTATTGACCTCAGAAAGGCCTTTGACACTCTTGATCATGGTATATTGATATCTAAATTACAGACATATGGAATTAGAGGTGTAGTATTAAACTGGATACAACATTATGTAGAGTATATAGGCCATGAATCTAAGTTGGAAACAATACAGTGTGGAGTCCCTCAAGGCTCTGTGCTGGGGCCTAAATTATTTACTTTATATATTAATGATCTCTGTGATGAATCAAAGAATTTACGTTTTGTTCTTTTTGCGGACAATACAAATTTTTTTGTATCGGGGAAGAACATAAAAATATTGAAAACTATTGAACAAGAATTGGTCCTACTTCAGAAATGGTTTAATAAAAATAAATTGTCGTTAAATTTAAGTAAAACAAAATTTATGTTGTTTACAAAACAAAAATGCCCTGCAAATGTTTGTTTGACTTTAAACGGAATAACTATTGAGAGAGTGTCAGAATTCAGGTTTTTAGGAGTGTTTATTGATGAAAATTTTAAATGGAAGTCACACATAGCTTATGTAAGAAATAAAATTTGTAAAAACATTGCCGTTTTGAGTAAAATAAAGTTTATGTTAAATTATAAGGCATTGAGAATCCTATATTGTTCCTTTATTTTGCCATATTTGATGTATTGTTTAGAGATATGGGGTAATTCCTATTTCACTAATTTAATGCCTTTATTTATTTTGCAAAAAAGGGCCATAAGAATAATTAATGGAGTTGCTCCAAGAGAACATACTACAGGACTATTTCTGGAGTCAGGACTACTCAAACTGAAGGATTTGGTTGCTTTACAATCTTTATTAGTTGTTCATAAAGCCAAACATTACCTGTTACCGCATGGACTGCAAACCCTTTTTATTGTAAATAGTGAGAAGTAGAAGAAATAATGACTTTAAACAACCTTTTGCTGGAAATACCCTCAAACAAATGTGTGTTTCAGTTTCTGGTGTGAAAAGATGGAATCTTTTAGAAATGATCTAAAATGTTGTTCAAACATTCTACAATTTAAATACAAGTATAAACAGAAGATTCTTAGTTTATATAAAGACGAATGTGAAAATTTATAAATTGTATCTACAATTATGGTCTCGTTGTTGTTTATGTTGTTAGAGTTGTCATTGCATCATTGTTGTTTTGTTTGTCTAAAATTGAAAGTAGTTTATATCTGGTCTGGGTTATTTTGTTATTTTTTGTTGTTATCCTTTGTCATGTCGGTGAGGCCATCTAATTTGTAATTCTATTTTTATTATAAGAATGGGGTAGGAGTTTATAAGATTTTTTTCTTCTTCATCCTACTCCTGTTCTTTTTGTCATGGAATGTATTTTAGTTGTATTTGTTGGGTTTGTTAAATTGCTGCTGGGCATTTTGTGTTGCATTACCATGAAAAGAGAATATATAAATAAATGAAATTAAATTATTTTGATATAGCCTAGCTGGAACAAACACTATAACAGTTGATAATAAAAACATTAGGGCTGTGAATCTTTGGGTAGGCAGCGAATCAATTCGATTCACGATTCATAGGTTTTCGATTCAAGAACGATTTTTGCAAATTCAGAATGATTCGATTCAATGCGATTCACATTAAAATTCGATGCAATTCGATTCGATTCTTAATTTTTTTATATGCATTCATAGGATTATTTAAATGCTTCCCCCAATGGGTCTTAGTCAGGGTGGGGAATTATACAGCTGCCTTCGGGGGTTCAGAGAGTGGGGGGGGGGGGGGGGGGGGGGGGGGGGACGACATTTTGTCTATTGTTAACGTTAGTTCATGTTAGTTTTTAATGAATCTATTATTAAAAAAAATATTTCCAAAGCCTATAAATTAGCATTTGTCAAAATGTAAACCAAGATTTAAAAAGGCTTTAAAAGTATTAGTAGTTCATCATGCTAACTATTTTGTAGAATGGATACACAACCTTAAAGTGTTCCTGGTACATTAAACATCCTTCCATTATGAGACTAAACATGAACTTTCCCAACTAAACCTTAACTAACGTTTCCTCATGGAATAGCTACTACTCTTTGTTCTCTTTATCCTACTGAAGATGTTCCTTGTGATTCTGAAAGAAAACGCGCCGGGTGTCTACTTGTGCTATAGTAACGATTACGAATGCAACTTTAATGCGCATCTGATTGATGGATAAACCACACGCTAGCTCTTATTTCAGTGTAATTAATGTTGTAGTTATTTCATCAGTTCAGTTTAGCGACATTAAGATACATTTCATTCATCATTCGTGATCGGAAGCGTGTGCATTTTAGACACCTATTATATGTTTTCTCTTTCCATGTAATAAATGCGCTCCCTTGAATAAGTGGGGTTTTTACTTTAACTGCTCAGGACGGGTATGACCCATTTCCGTAAAACTTCAGTATCTTATCTTAAAGAAAATAACGGCGACGTTTCCACGCAACGAACGCGTTGTTTTATAGCAGTGCCCGCGCAATGATATGGCAGCTTTTTCAATGGCTTACTTTCTCGATAGAGAGCTGTCATCTGCTCATGTGAACATCAGTGGCTGTCCTGAGGAGAGCTCAAACATAGACTGCTCAAAAATCTGTAGATGAGAGCTATTTGCGACCGAGCGCGAGCGAAATCCAGTGAAAGATGGTAAGAGTGCAGCGAGTATGTGAAGGACAGCTGTCAGCTGTGAGGACGTGAAATGACGCCGCACAACGCCTCATTAATTCGCGCATGTAGTCATTTAATGTTTATATGTTTTAAAGCACTGAATCGTTATAGAATCGCAAATTATTCGATTCTTAGCATTTTAAATCGAATATTGACTGAAATAAACGATTCACGATTCGAAATACATGTTTCAAGATCGATGCATATGCATCGTCAGGATTTGTAATCGATGCATCGAGAAAACGAATGAATCGTTACACCCCTACAAAAACATAGTATATATTTAACATATGAGCAGAAACTGCTAACAAAAGCTTATTTGATGTCTATTTTAGAGTTAAAACTTTATAATCTATCCTAAACTAGTCTCTCTCTCTCACACACACACACACGCGCACACACACACACACACACACACACACACACACACACACACACACACACACACACACACACACACACACAAACATGATTCAAATTTAAACAGTAGGCTATTTTTGCTTTTACAGACACTAACGTTATTATATATCGCTATTAGAACAAAGCACAAGAATCAAAACACTTAACAGCTCAGCTCGCTCCTCGAAGTGAAAATTAACCAGCACTTGTTCTGAGGTAGGTAAATGTCCCAGGATTATTCCTCACAGCAAGACGACAGTACATTAATCTGACTAAATAAAGTGTGTTTACAGAGTTTATATAGGCATTTACACGTCTCAATGTGTAAGCTCAAGTTTACAAATTAAAGATACCTTAAACAGTATCTTGTTTATGGAAAAGTGAGGTTGTTTCCCGAGGCCCGAGAAATTGCCTTTCTTGTACGTCTACAAGGATAACTTTCGTGAGGATTGATAGAATACCGTACGGTCAGTTCGCTGGCGAACAGATTGTTTGGTAGTTGATTAATTCCTTTAGAAGTTATTTATGCTAGACAATTGATATGTTAATATTTTAATCATAACCCGTTTTGATTGAGTACTGATATACAATTGAGCTAATTTTAACCTGTCTGTAAAATATGTGTACATATACAGTTAATGATAATCCTTTGTAGTTAACTGTCTGTGTACATCTATGAATACAGATGCAAGTAATATACATAACGCCCTCTTTGGGCTATTAAAAAATGTATGGTTATCTGGTCCAAACCCGTATGAATAATTAATAATTATTAATTGTTAATTATTGAATACATATTCCCCAAAACCTGACTAGATACTTTAAACTCTTTTAATTGGTCGTTAGTCATTGTGAGTCACGTATCGTAGCAACGATGACGACAAGTGACAACAGCGGGAAATGTAGGGAAAATGAAAATGGGTAGGAAAATGACTACCGACTAAAAGAAAAAAGTCTAATTCTATTGAATAAGTTCGCACAAGGCTACAGAAAAATGTTCTGTTTATTTTTCTTCAAATGCAGTCTAAGCCGATGAGTTTTGAATGTTATGTGTTTTATTTGTTTAAGTTAAAAATTAAACGTATTATAAACTAAACAAATCCATGGTTAATTGTTGGCAAGATGATCATGATAGCCTTTACATATCTATGTGGTTCGGTATTGTATATTGATTAGACCTACTTTGCTATTCTATAAATATAGAGGCCTTATAAGTTGTATTATAATATGCTATAATGTATGATAGCATACAATATTCACCAGAAGTCATCATTTCAGGGGTTATTTTTCTAAATCTTCTTCTGTGGGGGCATGTCACTACACTACACCGACTTTTTTATAGTACACTACTGAATGCCAAAGTTGCAAGTTAAATAAAACGTTCTTTAGTTAAATTGTTGATTTGTGGCAGAAAATATATCGCTTTGATTAATCGATAAATTAGTCAATAGATTAGTCGTCATCAGTGGCAGCCCTATTATAAAGATTATTAAAGAGGAGAATGAAGACGTGAAGATTGAAGAAACATTCAGAGTGAAACATGAAGACACTGGGGAACACACAGGTCAGTTTAATTCTCAAAGCTGAACTCAGTCTGTAGCGGCGATCGTATCACAAAAATAAAGCCACTAGAGGGAATGTGAAGTCATTTCCAAACGCGTGATGGTGCAAAAATAATCAGGTCTGCCATGGCATGCGGTTAACACTTTATTTTGTAGATAAAATTACTTGGAAAAACACTGCTGCTTGCATTTCTGAAGTAAGTTGAGTTCGTACATCAGCAAAGACAGTAAACACCATGCTAACTGCAGGACACGCCAGAATCCATCAAGCCATAAAACCCACATGCACACAAGCACTGTGAGCTTCCTCAGATCCTAATTCCCTCACGCCATTCACCTGTGACTTCCTTATATAGTCTCCATAAGCACTGTGATTCCCCCGCCTATGCCCCTGGAGTGCAAGCGGAAAAAAGTCACCCTATTCAACTTACTACTGACAAAACACATAAAACACACATCAAAATTGGCTACAACACACCGGCCCCTAATTGTTACTCTATAATAACATAACAGTTAAACATCATACAAACAATTGAAGCCAATAAAGCATCCATTTTGCACATGTGTGGTTTCAGTTCATAATGTCCATGTATGTATACATGCATATGTCCAATACATCAGTCTCTATCCAGCTTCCCGCAGAAGACAAATCTTTGTAACTGGTCTCTCCAGAATATTGCATTTGGTCTGGACTTTAACAGACCGCACAAGTCCTTGTGAGTCAGGAAATGTCTGTAGTACTTTCCCTAACAACCAGGATCCGCGAGGTGCAGTAGAGTCTGCCACAATGACTATGTCTCCAATGACAAAGCTTCTCCTATCCTTGGACCACCGTTGTCGTTCCTGTAACAGAGGTAAGTACTCCCGAACCCATCTGTGCCAGAAGAGATCCGATAAGAACTGAACTTGCCTCCACCATCGTTTCGTGTACAAATCACTCTTTTCGAAAAGCCCAGGTGGAAGTGCAGGTTTGCCTTTCAACAGAAGGATGTGATTTGGGGTCAAGGTTTCCAGATCGTTAGGATCATCTGATACTTTGGTGATGGGACGGTCATTTAATATGGCTTCCACCTCGCATAGTAAAGTTTGTAACCCCTCATCATCCACACTTTGCTGATGAAGGACTGAGTTCAGCACCTGTCTGACCATGCGTATGATCCTTTCCCATGTTCCGCCATGATGTAATGCAGCAGGAAAATTTAAGCTCCATTTCACTCCTGACTGAAGTAATGCATTTTGAATTTTTTGATGATTAAGAGCAGACAGAGCCTCTCTCAGCTCACGTTCTGTTCCTACGAAGTTAGTCCCGTTGTCTGATCTGATGTGAGATACCTGGCCTCTTCTGGATATAAATATGCGCAGTGCATTAATACAAGAACTGGTATCTAAAGAATATGCCATTTCTAAATGCACTGCCCTGCTGGCCATGCAGGTGAAGATAACACCATAGCATTTTATGAAGCTGCGGCCTCTCTTCACTTCAAAAGGCCCGAAGTAGTCAACACCCACATTTGTGAATGGTGGGAGGTCAGGTTGAAGTCTGTCTGTTGGCAGATCTGCCATCTTTTGTTCACCCAGCTTTCCTCTAAAACGTCTGCAAATGACGCAGGATGAAAGAATCTTTCTAGCAGCAGCATTTGCACTGGTGATCCAATACCGCTGACGAAGTCTAGAAAGAAGGTGATTTCTTCCACAATGTCCTAACTGCTCATGAATGTGGCGAAGAAAGAGAGTGGAGATGTGTTGGTCTTTAGCCAAAATGACTGGATGTTTCATGCCCTCAGGCATTGCTGCTTTACTGAGCCTTCCACCCACTCTCAAGAGCCCCTTTTCGAACACTGGATCAAGTTTATAAATCTGGCTGCTTTTCTTCACTCCAGATGTTCCCCCTTTCAAAACAGTTATTTCATCATTGAACTTGTCTAGTTGACAGTATTGGATGATAGCCCTTTCAGCGTTTTCAAGATCTTCTGGGGACATGGTTTGACCAGTCAGTTTGGTTCTGAATCTTTGCATCTCCTTTTCCACTTTGCCCTTTTGTTGAGTTATGTCAAGTCTACTGCTGGACACAGAAGCTTGTATTTCTTTTCTCTTCTGACTCAACAGCAGCAACATCTTTCTCACCTGTAGAAAGCAAGCAACTGAGGTTTTTAACCTTTTCCATGAAGAGAAGTAAGTTATCAACTGATTTGTTGCATTCTGTGTACCTGTGTTGACAGTGTTTGTTACATTTCGGACTTCTTTAATGACTACAGCATTTACTGTAGCCTCTCCTTTGACCTCTGGGTCAGTACTGCTGATAGAAACAGAATCTACCATGTTAACAGGCCATTCCCCTTCACTCTTGAGAAGAAAATCTGGGCCTTGGATCCATCTGCTGCTTGTGAGAAGGTACTCAATTTTCACCCCACGTGAAGCCTCATCAGCAGGATTCTGCTTTGTATCGACGTACCTCCATTGTGAGACAGCAGTGGCTTCTCTTATTGTGGAGATCCTATTGGCCACAAAGGTGTGAAAACGCTTTGTTTCATTCCCAATGTACTTTAACACAGTTGTGCTGTCACTCCAAAAGGTTGAATTTTCCAACTGTAGAAGAAGAAGAAGAAGAAATTTTATTTATATAGCGCCTTTCCAAAGCTCAAGGTCGCTTTACATGGTACCTTTATAATACATTTAACACTGACACACAACTTTACAATCACAAAGGACACATATAATCACATTTAACACTGACGCACAACTTTACAATCACAAAGGACACATATAATCACATTTAGACGAAGTACATGTTAAACAGATATGTTTTTAACTGTGTCTTGAAAGCAGTCACTGATGAAATATTTCGAAGTGAAAGGAGCAGTGAATTCCATAATGTTGGCGCATTAACACTGAATGACCTTCCACCTACTGTAGATAATCGAAAACGAGGGATGGACAGTAAACCAAGTTCAGTTGATCTGAGAGAGCGTGCAGGACGGTAGGTGAAAAGTAGATCAGACAAATATGGGGGTGCAAGACCGTTTAATGCCTTATATGTTAAAAGCAATACCTTAAAGTGGATACGAGATGAAACGGGTAACCAGTGAAGGTCATGAAGCACCGGAGTAATGTGAGCAGAACGCCTGGTGGAGGTGAGAACTCTTGCTGCTGAGTTTTGGACGTACTGTAATCTTGCAATAAGTTTTTTGGGAAGGCCAAGAAATAAAGCATTGCAATAATCCAGACGTGATGTGATTGATGCATGAATTAAGAGTTCGGCGTCAGCTAAAGTGAGAGATGGTCTTAGACGAGCAATATTTCGAAGATGAAAGAAAGAGTTTTTAACAATGGAAGAAATATGAGAGCCAAAAGACAGAGTTGAGTCAAATAAGACACAGAGGTTGCGAGTCAGTGATGAAGGCTTTATATGGAAACCATCAATATAGAAGGACTGGTCCATCCTTTTGACTGAGGCTGGAGAACCAATCACTAATATCTCAGTTTTATTATCATTTAATTTGAGGAAGTTAAGGGACATCCAATGCTTTATGTCCCTGATGCATGCAGTGAGTGAGTCAGGCAGGGATGGTCTATCGGAGCTGGTGGTGAACTGTAGTTGGAATAGCTGTAGTTCTGCTTTCAACAACTTATCAATTCGAACTGCAAGCACAGCAGTGGTTAGTTCCATCCTTGGGATTGTCACTTTCTTTAATGGCGCAACTCTTGCTTTTCCTAGAATGAATGCAAGATGAATTTTCTTCTTGTCATTCTGCAGCCTCAGGTACGATACTGTACCATAACCATCCTCGCTGGCATCGGAGAAGTGATGTAGTTGGGCATTTGTGAGCCGTCCAAAATCTTTGGGCTTGATGCATCTTGGTACGCTAAATGTGCTGAGCTTTCTTAGATCATCTAGCCACCTCACCCATTGTAGTTGGTAGTTTGGGGAAATGTGATCATCCCAACCACAGCTCAACCTACAAAGATGTTGCAACAACAACTTGGCAGGTAAGGTAAAGGGAGCTAAAAATCCTATGGGATCGTATACTGAGCTTATTACAGACAAGATAACTCGTCTTGTCAGTGGTCTTTCCTGAACTGCCATTTTAAACCTGAAAGTGTCAGTTTCTGCACACCATTGCAGTCCAAGTGTTCTCTCGACAGGGAGATTGTCTCTGTCAAGATCCAATTGTTTCACTTCCTTAGCTCTTTTTTCTACATCAATAGATTCCAACACTGACCTGCTGTTGCTAGTCCATTTCACCAGCTGAAAACCACCCAGCTGGCATACAGTTGTCAGGTCTCTCACCAAGGCCATGGCCTCTGCTTCTGAAGGCAGGGACTTCAAGCAGTCATCCATGTAGAAATTGTGCTTGATTGTGTCCGTCACATGTACTGGAAACTTTGCCCTGTTGTCCTCAGCAGTTTTTCTTAGGGCGAAACTAGCACAGCTGGGTGATGATATTGCACCAAATAGATGAACAGTCATTCTGTATTCAGTGAGATGCTGTGTTAGTTCACCACTTGGCCACCACAGGAAGCGAAGAAAATCTACATCCTGTGTTGTCACTTTAACTTGATGATACATCGCCTGAATATCAGCCATCACTGCTACAACTTCTTGACGAAACCTTGTCAGAACTCCAAGCAATGAATTCGCCAAATCAGGTCCCTGAAGTAGCTGAGCATTGAGTGACATCCCCTTGAAGCTTGCACCGCAGTCAAACACCACCCTCAAGGTTACCTTTTTTGGATGGTATACGCCATGATGCGGAATGTACCAGACTTTACCTTCTTTTCCTTTCAGTTGATGTTCTGGCACCTTTTCTGCATATCCTTTATTTATGACATCACTGAGAAAGTGAGTGTATTCCTCTTTAAAGGTAGCATTTTTCATAAATTTCCTTTTTAAACAGAGAGCTCTATGTTCAGCAACCTGACGGTTGTTAAGCATGGTGACATTTTCCTCTCTGAAAGGTAATCTCATGCAGTAATGACCGTTGCGGAGTTCAGCTGAACTGTTCATGATTTCCATAAACTTGAGATCTTCTCTGGACATTTCTGGCTTGTCCTCTGCTGACTTCTCATTAAAGTCGTGATTGTATTGCTTCACCAACAATTCCTCGATGTTAGCAATGGATATTCGGTTGACTGAAATGATAGAATCGCTGCTCCCAGTTTCGTTTTCTCCTCTCAGTGGTCCATTGATAACCCATCCCAATAGGGTTTTGACAGCATAGGGTCCTCCATCCTTGCTGTTTACCACTTCCCATGGTTCCATTACTCTTGCAACGTTACTTCCAATCAACAGTTCCACGTCAGCATTGATGACAGGAATTTCCACTGAGTGTAAATGTGGCCAGACACTTAATTCTTCTTGTTGTGGAATGTTATCATGAGTCACAGGCATCTCATATTGTGTGAATACATCAGGTAATTCAAAGAAAGTGTTACTATTAAGTGCAGATACCTCCAGTCCTGAGATAACATGACTGTCGACAATCTTTTCTTGGCTCATGGTTCTCAACAGGATCTTGGCGTTCTTTCCTCTCACCTTTAGTTCCCTCATGAGTCGTTCAGAGCAGAAGGTTGCTGTACTGCCGGGATCTAAAAATGCATAAGTTTGTAACATCTTACTGCCTTTTACAGCCTTGATTTGTACAGGCACAATTGGCAAAACATGGTCTTGCGCCCCGGCCCCTATATGGCCACAAGTCTTAGGAGAAACTGCATGACTTGTTTCGTGGTATGTGTCCTCTGATTTGATTTCCTTTTCTCTTGAATGGATGTGGAGGCAGGTCGGATGTTTCAGGTTACACAACTTGCAAGACAGACGACTATGACAATCTTTGCTCATATGTCCAACAGTCAAACACCCAAAACAAACACCTTTGGCTTTTAGAAAGTCAATTTTCTCTCTGTGCAGCTTCTTCTCCATTCTGGGGCACAACTCCAATATGTGACCCTCCTCACACAGCAGACACGACACCTTAGTTGTTTTATCAGTAACATTGTTCTCCTTTTTTACTTGATGTATGTTTCCAGTTTTAACAGCTTCCACAGAAGTAGCAAAACTGCTTCCCCTTCCCTTGAAGCGAACCTGTGAGACTTTATGTCCAATGTTATATTTTGGTGGCAAGATGGATGCTTCCTGAATGTTTCCAAAGAGTGGATCAGAGGCAATGGATACTTGCCTCTCAATAAAACTGACAATGTCACTGAAACCTGCCTGACGACAGTGCCTCTCCTGCAACTCATACGCAGTGTTTCTCCACCTTTCCCTTAGTTTATACGGGAGCTTCAAGACTATAGCACGCATGTTGGATGGCATGTTCATCTCTGTCATGTAACTCTGTCCTCCATTGCATTACAACAAACCCATAGAAACAAAGCAAAGGCTTGCAAGCCTTTAACATCTTCTGATTTCACTGGTGACCATCGCAGAGCTTTCTCCATATAAGCTGTGGCTATACTTTGTTCATTTCCAAAACGTTTCTGAAGAAGTGTCTTAGCTCTTTGATATCCTCTATCAGGTGGCATGTGTTGACAGCTCTTGACCAGCTCCTTAGGTTGTCCTTTGGTGTACTGCTCTAAAAAGTACAAACAATCCATACTGCTAGCAGTCTTTCCCTCCACTCCATTTTTAAATGCTCTTATAAATGTGCTGTACTCGAGAAGGTCTCCATCAAAGGTTGGTATATCCCTTGGAGGTAATGATAGTGAAGACTGCTGCTGTACTAGTAAGGCAGTTATGTCATTTTGCCTTTGCATAATAGTGAGAAGATTTTGAGTTTCTTGTCCCGCGTTGGCTTGCACTAAATCACCACGTTGTATGGACTCCTGTGTGGAAAGCATAGCCATTTTCTGAGTGTGATATGTGGCGTGATTGGTTTGCTGAGAATTTTGAGGCATACTTGTTTTGTAATCCAGAGAATGCTCATTTGTTCCATCTTGTTGTAAACTGGTTTCCTTCCGTCGTGCCCCCATTGACACCGTGGCTTTGCTTCCTCCTTTTGGTAGATGATTGAACTGATGGCTTGAACTTTGAGGACATGTCTCCATTGACACTGTGGTTTTGCTGCCTCCTTTTGGTGGATGATTGAACTGATGGCTTGAACTTTGTGGAACAAATTCCATAGCAGAGGATCTGAGAGAGGATTTGTGTTTTGACCTTTTCAGATATGAATTCATTCCATCAGAATGTGCACTGGAGCTTTGCACATCAGAACCTCTGTACTTAAGCACCTTAACCTTTGCTGTATGAGCAGCAATTTGACTCTTTATTTCAAGCGCCTCCTTCTTTTATCTAATTTGTTCCTCCTGTACTTCCAGTTCATGCTTTTCTTTTAATGTAGCTGCCATAGCAAGAAGAGCAGCCCTTTCAGCCTCTGCTTTGAGGTATGCAGAGGAGGTTGATGACTTTAAAGACCTGTGGCTGGAGCATGAAGCAGACGTACACCTTTTACCACCAACATTAGAAACACTATCATTTGGACCAATATCATCAGTGATCACAGAGATGTGTTGCGCAATATTGTCAACTTCTTCATCATCATCATCATCATCACCATCATTGCATTGTTCCTTATTGTCAAGCAACCACTCTTCAATCCCTCTAATTATTTCTGTATTGCTGTTCATTTGGGTTTCAAACCATTTATTTTGTTTTGACATTTCCTCCTTTGGTAGCAATGGTTTCAATGATTCATGCAACTCTGTTGTTTCCGCAACCATTTTTAGAAAAGTATCATATATGATCTGTACCTCGGGCACCTTTTCTTTTGAAAGCATCAGTTGCTCAACTTCCTTTCTTAGTTTGTAAAGTTTCTTTATCCTAAGGTTCCTTTCCTTTTGATGTGATAATATTTTTTCTTCTAAGGCTTTAACCGTGAGTTTAATTGGTCTTTTACCAAGTTCATTCTCCGTTTCACTTTGATTGACAGGTGCATTCAAATCCACGTTACTCATTTTGATAATGATTTAGACACACTGCCAAAAAAGGCTTTTATTTTTAGAATTGAAGCAGGATTTATCTATATCCGGATTGTGAGAAGTCCAATCTCTTCCACACAGCATATAACAATTCAAAAATCAGTCCTACCGTAGCTCTCCGTGTTGTTGTTTAGCCCACTTTCACTTATCAGCGTCCCATTTGTCCTGTCGGCGTTCACTGATTGGAATCAGCTGGAGTGTGCCACAACATCCGCGTGATCCGTCCATTAAAGCGTAGTTTTTCAACTTTTGTAGCGGCGATCGTACCACAAAAATAAAGCCACTAGAGGGAATGTGAAGTCATTTCCAAACGCGTGATGGTGCAAAAATAATCAGGTCTGCCATGGCATGCGGTTAACACTTTATTTTTTAGATAAAATTACTTGAAAAACACTGCTGCTTGCATTTCTGAAGTAAGTTGAGTTCGTACATCAGCAAACCCACATGCACACAAGCACGGTTGAAAAACTGTGAGCTTCCTCAGATCCTAATTCCCTCACGCCATTCACCTGTGACTTCCTTATATAATCTCCATAAGCACTGTGATTCCCCCGCCTATGCCCCCTGGTGTGCAAGCGGAAAAAGTCACCCTATTCAACTTACTACTGACAAAACACATAAAACACACATCAAAATTGGCTACAACACAGTCATTTGATCCTTATTAAAATGTCCAGCTCTGCAGAAATTAATATTTTTGGTGTCCATCTGGACTGCTTTCAGTCACAGTTTTCCTTCTTTCATACCTCATATATTTCTGAGTTATCTGGATTGGACTGATGATGACTCAATCTTGTTTTTATCTGTTCTCAGAGCATCAGGTCTGTTCAGGACGAGGTTTATTTACAGTAAACTGGATTAAATCAGAATAATTGTGCTCATTCTTGCACTGATCAAGTGTTTACAGTGCGATCAGAGGATCTAGGTTTATACATTTCACATTTATTAATAAAATGACATTTATAAATTTTCTACACATTTCTATTTAACGATACATTTTCAATTGAAAGGTATTAACACACACATACACAATGATCTAACTGTTATTGATCTATTTTGACATTTCTATCTTTGTTAATGTCAAGTTGTCATAATCAAGACATTTTTGTCTTGGTTAATGTCAAGTTTTCATAACAAAGACTTTTTAAACAATGTCAACTTTGCATTAAAAGTGTCATAATTTACCGAATGACACTTAATGACAACAGTCATAAACATTCATAAAGACTCCTTCATGTTCATGACAGGTGTTATGTCATGTTTATGACAGTGTCATGTCAGTCTTATGCACACCCCTTCAAATAAAGTGTTACCATTACGTCTTTTAATTAATTCTAAAAATATATCAGTGCTATTGTTTTATCTCAAGATGCACACCAGTAATGTTTTTTTCTAAGATGCGTTTATAAAAGATACTTAACTGCCCTACCCTGTCTGTGAAACCAGGCCTACAATTTTCATCTTGTAAATCTTTTTACGCACCTTAGAAGAGATATTGCTTCGCTAATTTACATGATCAATTATGTTTTCTTTCACCTTCTACAGGAAGAACATGAACACACTCAATGAGTTTTTCTGCTTGTTTTCTTAGTGACTTACATCGTAGGAAGTCGTTCCTGGTCCTGGGAACAATGTTGGTGAAAGTGACTGTGGAAATCAACAGACATGAAGAGTGTGATTATCATGTCAAGAGAAAATGATCCCTGCATCTGTTCCTAAGACATTTCTAATATGATGTTCTACATGATATGAGATGATGGAGGATGATTTCTGAGAGCAGAATCTCCAAGACTTTACCTCTGTCAGGGATCTTCTTGAGCTCCTCTTTGCAGAAATCCTCCAGTTTTTCTCTCAGCTGACGGACAGATTCTCTCACGCCATCAAAAGAGGAGAGAGGACTGAAGGGATTGTCATTTACACCTGTAGATTCAGGAGGAGCTGAGAGAGACTGGAAACTCTACAGAAAACACAAAAGAAAGCTCATCACCTCCACACTTCATCAATAACCTGCACTACTATCAGATGTGTGGCTCTTGTTGATCTTTAGTAACTCAATCCAGCACTTTCACAGCATCAGCTTCATTCTCATTTTCATTACATCATGTTAGAGCTACAAATTCTAGCGTTTGCCACTTACACTGTATGTGAACTTTCTAGAAAATCACGTGGATGATCAAACATCTGGCAATAATATAAATGTTAAGTGCCTCAATGGAGTCACGTTGAGTAAATTGAATCAGGAAAAGCCGGTCAAAGGCAACGAGTAGATTTACCTTTATTAATAACTTTTGAGCAGTTCTAAACTTTTGCCTCTGGGATAATGTCCTAAGAGTCCTTGTGAATTTCAATGTCAGGGTTTGTGGTTTATATCAACAGATATGAAGCAGATATATCATGCTAGTGCAATACGTTCTAGCATTTTCGATTTACACTATATTTAAACTTTCGAGGAAAACACTTGGATGATCAAACATCTGGCAATATCATTCTAACAGATCAAGTGCGTCAATGGCGTCAAATGCCAGGACTGAGTAGATTTGATTAATTCTGAAGTCTTTAACTCATTCTGTCTCATTTGACACGATCCCAAGGTCAGGTTTAGTGGTTTAAATACACTGCAGAAGAAGAGAGTCTGACTGAAGTGTTGATCTGTGTGTTCGTTTATTATATAATCATCAGTTAACGTCTCATTCTGCTATCATGAAATGTTTCTCTGTGAGTCTCTTGCTCAAGTTCACTATGATCATGTTCTTCTAGATCTCTGTTACCTGCAGGAAATGGATGTGATCCTGTGTGTGTGAAAGCTGCTCCAGCTCAGCGTCTCTCCTCCTCAGATCATTGATCTCCTGCTCCAGTCGCTCCAGTCGTCCTTCAGCTCGACTCACTGCAGTCTTTTCCTGATCTCTGATCCGCTGTGTCGCCTCAGAGCGGCTTTTCTCAATGGAGCAGATGAACTCAGTGAAGATCCTCTCACTGTCCTCCACTGCTCTCTGTGCAGAGCGCTGTTACACACACACACACACACACACACACACACACACACACACACACACACACACACACACACACACACACACACACACACACACACACACACACACACACACACACACACACACACACACACACACACACACACACACACACACAGAGCTTCAGTGAGTCCTGACTGAGACGTCTCAAACTTCTCTTCTTCTCCAGACTCACCTTATGAGACGCCACAGCCTCTCTCAGCTGCTGAAGATCTTTCTCTCTCTCCTGGATCCTCTGCTGGAACGACCTCTGCGTCTCCTTCAGCTGGTGCTAAAGGACAAACCAGTGACAGGAGAAACATCACACAAATCATCAGGTAAACAGATATGAATCCAGTATAGGTGAAGTCTGAGCGGTTAAAGATCTTGCATGTTAAGGTTATTTTCATCAATTTATTTTATCAATTTTATAGGGACAGTTCACCCAGAAATGTGAATTCTTTCATTGTTTACTCATCCTCATGTCTTTCCAAACTTGTATGATTTTCTCTTGCACAACACAAAAGAATGTATTATGAATAATGTCTCTGTTTCAAGGGCTAAAACAGCGTTCAGACAGAGAGGGTGAAAACAGACATTAAATATTTAAATGTATTCTAGTAGACCCATAAACAAAACGATGAGCCTGTACATGAGTATTAAGAGACTCCTTCAAGTTCATACCTGTTTCTCTGTCCTCTGATCTGCAGCTGATACGGTGTCGTGGTTTTTATGTTCATCCATCACACACAGCAGACATATACACTTCTGATCAGTGCGGCAGAAAACCTCGAGGATCTTGTCCTGCAGTCGTCCAGTGGCATCAGTCAGATTGTGTCTCTTTCCTTTAAACCAACTCTCATGTTGTTCAAGATGATCCTGACAATAAGAGTTCAGACACACCAGACAGGACTTGATGGCTTTGTGTTTTCTTCCAGTACAGACGTCACACTGCACATCTCCAGCTCCAGCGTAACAGTCAGCAGCAAGTTTAATCTTCTTCAGTTTCTCCACCACTTCAGCCAGCATGGTGTTTTTAGCTAAAGCAGGTCTTGGACTGAAGGTCTGTCTGGACTGAGGGCAGCTGTAGACTATCTTCTCGTCCTCCTGATCCCAGCAGTCTGTAATACAGATCTTACAGTAACTGTGTCCACAGGGAATGGTCACTGGATCATTCAGGAGATCCAGACACACTGAACACAGGAACTCATCCTGAGAAATTCTGACTTCTGCCATTTTACTGCATGAATACAGAGACACAAACACACAACAGCTCAACTACAGTCCAGTTTCTCTTTCCCTGAACTGAAACTGTTTCTTGTTTCCTGGTTCTGTGTTTAAGTGCTGTGTGCAAAACAGGCGTGTCTGTAAAGCAGCTTCCTCATTCCTGGTCACACACACACTGTGTTTAATCAGTCTCAGACGCACACTCACAAAATAGAAGTTACAGAGAAGCAATACCACACCCTTAATAGTACAGTAGTTCTTTTTCATAAATACTTCGCTGGTACCGCAGGACTGAAAACTGTGTCCAGTTCCTCATAGGGCTGGGACGATACACCTATCTCCCAATTCGATACTATCACGATACTGCAGATACGATATGTATTGCGATTTCTAAGAATTGTGATTCTTCAAGTTGTTACGAACTGCTCCGAGACTTGGAGGTGAAGATCCAAACGCAGCTTTATTTGAGGGCAATCCAGAGGCGTAATCCAGTGTACAGGCAAGGGTCATACACAGACAGGCAGTCCAAAACAGAGAAACAAAGAAACAAACAAAACAGGCAGGGACCAGAGGCAAGAGAGTAATCCAGGGAACAGAGCAAGATATCCAAGGGCAAGAGACAAGAAAACCATGAGAATGCTCAGAAATGCAGTGTAACACTTAAGACTTCACGGTGAGTGAATGAATGAACATGGTATAAATAGACAGACTGACAGGATGATGAGACACAGGTGAATGCAATCAGTGAATGAGGTACAGGTGAATGTGATCAGTGATAAGTGATGGTGAGTCCGGGCAGTGAGTTATGGGAAATGTAGTTTGTGAGTGATAATAGTCTTATCTGGAGTGCCCTCTGGTGGCTCTCAAGGGCACTACAGCTGGTGACCGTTACACAAGTACACCGATTCAGCGACAAGTACAGGGTGAAAATCTCGCTCTAATTAAATATAGGCTAAATCGCCCTGAATTAAAATGTAAAAACAGATAAAATAATTTATTTGTCGAAATGTTGTTTCATTTAAGTTGATTATTCTATAAATGTTATTTCGAGATTAACAGAGATGTATAGTAACAAAGTAGAACTACTTCACTGCTGTACTTAAGTACTAAAAGGTTGTATCTGTACTCTACTCGAGTATTATTTTTTTCTCCTACTTCCACTTTTACTTCAGTACATATTTTCGATGAGTTTAATACTTTTACTCCGATTCATTTTTTATGTGCTGCATAGTTACTCATTACAATTATAAAAATCTTACGAATCATTCCAAACCCACTGCCAGAGCGGTAGATGGCTCTGTCACCACGTTTGATGAAGCTGGCTCATTATTGAGCGAATCAAGCAATCAAGAAGAGCACGCGCACTCGTGCTCCTGCTCTGCATCTCGCTCTGCTGCTTGCCTCCAGTGAGAACACTTGAGATTTGTTAGTTTTTTTCGAGATGGAAGAACCAGAAACACCACCTTCAACTTCGAGTGACCGTGGCGGTGTTTTCATTTGTCGGAGTGAAAGATAATTAATATAGAATGTGCGAGGACGTCGACGCACTGAATCGTTCTTTGTTTTTAATAGTTCAAAGTTAAATTTAATTTTACCTTGACAAACTATACATCATTAAAAAGATATAAGACTCAAGTTTCAGTATTTGACCACTATTTTATTCTGAGAAACTTATAGTGACAGTTATTTCTTAATTTGTGTCAGGAGTAATGATAAAATGAGTCGATACCTTTAATATGAATTATGAGCGTCAGCCGCTCCCATAAAAAAAAACCCTCCCGTGTAGTCGTCATGAAAGCGCTTGACCAAACAATGTCCCTCAGGGTTTTTAACTTGTGCAGTTAAATATTGATCGATTTTCATAGAGTTACGTCAGATGTCTTTAGAGAGGAATAATATGTATTAAATTTATACCCAAAATGGGCCGATGTAATCATTATGAGTTTTGGATACTCTGATATACTGTATTTTCAATCCATACTGCAGCCTGGGGCGCCCTGTGCACATTTAGTCCATATATGGAACACAGAGCCATATCATGTGCCATTCCAGGAACTCCCTATTTTTTACAGTCTATGTCCCTGACATAAAGCTTTCTTGAGCTGCCCCAATGTGCATACTAACCACCCTAAATAGTATGTGACATTAGTAATTTTCAATACTATTTAGGCCAAGTATGCACATTGGGACGCAGCTATATATTGCTGTAACATGCAGATAAATACCAGTAAGCTGTGGAGAAAAAAGGCACAAGCAGGGAAAAGAAGGGTGAGACGCTTTACTACATACAATACTTGTACTTTTACTTTCAGTACTTGAGTAGTACTTTTTTTAAAAAACTACTTGCAATACTTAAGTACAATTTTTTTTAAAATACTTTAGTACTTCCACTTAAGTAGGGTGCCTAAAGAACACTTCAACTTCTACTCAAGTCACTTTTTTGATAGAGTACTTGTATTTTTACTTAAGTCTTTGTCTCTAGTACTTTATACTTCTCTGGTTACTTTCCACCTCTGATGTATGTACAGTATAAATTGCAAACATGCTTGTGTTGGACACCTGTTCATAGGTTAGACATTTTAGAGGAGGTAGATGCTGTGTATTATAAGGTGCTCCAAGTCATGTTTATTTGTACAATGTTATTTTTGTATATAAATCATTATTACAGTGGAACAAATTGCTATGTTTTTTATTTGTAAATTAGCAAGTGAATTTAACCATTGCGCAGCACCACTTTATTACCAATAATTTTGTATAACTTTGTAGTCAAATTATTGTTTTATGTCACATGTGAGAACAAATGCAAGTTTATATTTTCTTTCAAATTGTCATTTTTGTAATAAAGTCTGTATCATAGAATGATAAATTCTTGCTGTTGTTATTTTGTAGATGTTTGTTGTAATTAAATGGCTTAAATGTAATTCAAGATCATTTAGTAAAACTGCAGTTTTACTATAGTATTACTACAATATAACTGTAGTACAACCATGGTATTAAAACCATGGTTTTTAAAAAATTCCAGTTACTACAGTCATAGTTACTATGGTTTTACTGTAGTATTACTACAATACAACTGTAGTAAAACCATGGTATCAAAACCATGGTTTATAAAAACCATGGTTCGCACCAAAATACCGCGGTTACTACAGTCATAGTTAACTACAGTTTTACTATAGTATTACTACAATATAACTGTAGTAAAACCATGGTATTAAAACCAGGGTTTTTAAAAATACCAATTACTACAGTCATGGTTACTATGGTTTTACTGTAGTATTACTACAATATAACTGTAGTAAAACCATGGTATCAAAACCATGGTTTTTAAAAACCATGGTTCGCACCAAATACCACGGTTACTACAGTCATGGTTAACTACAGTTTTACTGTAGTAAAACCATGGTTAATTTTCGTAAGGGTGTGCACCTATATCAGGGATGGGCAACTTCGGGTCCTGGAGGGCCACTGTCCTGCAGAGTTTAGCTCCAACCCTAACAAAAACTCTTTTCTAGTAATCCTGAAAACATTGATTAGCTTTTTCAGGTGTGTTTAATTAGGGTTGGAGATAAACTCTGCAGGACAGTGGCCCTCCAGGACCGAAGTTGCCCATCCATAACGTGAGGAAAGCCAAGCACTGAATCTCCCTGTGTTCCCTTGTACAGAGACCGAATCGAGATCTGAGTGTCACTCATTCAGAGCCGCGTCGAATGACTCTGCTTGTGCGGTGAGTTTGAAATCACCTGTGTTTTGAAATTGACCAATGGTTAGAAGTACTGTGATGTTCCAGGGAACAGTTTTCAGTGTTTCAGTAAACCTCTTGCATCTACGGTGGTAACGTCCTCTATTCAGTATGGATGGTCTTTTCTAATCACGCTGTCCCCACAACACTGGTGTTTTTCTGAGTGTGCCACACACTGGGAGTTCAGTAGTGGAAGTCTTAGAGTTTGAGCATGAAGTCATTAATAGTCCAAAGGAAAGTGTCCTTGCATACCTTGAGTTTGTCTGTGTTACAAACTGTCCTCACATAACATGAATATTCCTCTGTGTCACACACAGATGTAGAAACTACAGCAAGTGGTTGTAAAGTGCTAGTTAAGGAATAGTGTTTTCTCTCTTTAATACACATTCTTAGTTGTGGCATCTATGTGTACCTATGGTCCATGGTCAGCTGTTTCTTGTGGTTTGATGCTAAATTTATTTTTTTCAGTGACATGTCTCCCCTATAGAAAATGGTTGCTAAATCTTGTTAAATATTCTGTCTTTGCACATATGCAGTATTATCATCTGTACCAGTTGATGCTTGTTCATCTTTGACTATTGCTGTTCTTTTTTAGGTGCATGGTGTCAGAGGTCAATGTGGCACTTCTTCTGCGAAAGAGGGGATTGGTGAAGCTGGTGTCCAGCACCATCTATCGACTGCCCCAATCAACAATTCAGCTGGCTAAGATCTCAAAACTGCTTATGGCTATGGAGAAGGATATTCAAGGAAAATCTCTGGACGAAATTGGTGGTATGCCTCATTTACATGTTGTTAAATCTACTTGGTGTATGTGTATATGGTTTGTGTAATAACATTTGATAACATTTTTACAATCTCATTTAATAGATGACATAGACGATATGGATACAGGATCACAGCAACTCCCTAATGTTTCCACATTGAAAGGTGCTGTTAAACGGTGTTAATTTCGTTAACAACATTTTTTCACAGACGAAAACGAGACGATAACTAAATAAAACCTAGTTTTGAATGACAAAAACTATTACAAAAATCTATTGACATTTTCGTAAACGAATAAAAACGTCTCAGGTTACTATTGTAACCATAGTTCCCTGAGAACAGGGAACGAGACGATGCGTCGAAACGCTGCGGGAACGCCTTCTGCGTGATTGCGTCTGAAGCATCTATGCCAACTAGTCCAATGGAAAAAGGGAATGAGCGTCACGGGCGGGTGACGTCATGACCAGGAAAGGATAAGAGCACTTCCGCTGCTCGCCGGCATTAGCTTCGACAGTGCCGAAGCAAGCCGATCGCAGGGACGCCAGAAGTATGGCAGGGGGACGCATCGTCTCGTTCCCTGTTCTCAGGGAACTATGGTTACAATAGTAACCTGAGACGTTCCCTTATCGAAAAGGGAACTTCGAGATGCGTCGAAACGCTGCGGGAACGAGAATACCCAATGCGCCATAATTCAAGTACCTGAGTGTCAGACTGTTCAGCTAAGCACTAAGCACCTGAGAACCTGGGGCAGCATCCAGGTCCAGGCTGTAAAACCTCACGAATGTGAGCGGAGAGGACCAGCCCGCCGCATCACAAACATCTTGGAGAGAAACCCCATGCAGCAAGGCTTTAGAAGCCGCCATACTCCTGGTCGAATGAGCTCGGACCACCAAAGGACAAGGCTGGCCCGAGTACTCATAAGCAAGTGAAATAGCCTCGACTATCCACTTACTGACTGTCTGTTTTGAAGCAGGAAGACCTTTTTTAGGTGATCCAAAGCAAATAAATAGTTGATCGGACTTCCTGATTGAGGATGTCCGATGTACATATGTGTCCAATGCTCGCACTGGACACAACAAGTGCAGTCTTTCCTGGTCCGCAGTTGCAAACGGAGGAGGACAGAAAGCCTGCAGCACAATAGGCCTCGGAGTCAAGGTCGGCACCTTAGGGACGTATCCCTGTTTTGGATAAAGGAACGCCTTGACCATCCCCGGTGCAAATTCAAGGCAGGTGGGGGAGACCGAAAGAGCCTGAAGGTCACCAACTCTCTTGAGGGACGAAATAGCTAGGAGAAAGATGGTCTTAAGAGTAAGGAACTTCTCTGAGACCGAATCTAAGGGCTCGAATGGAGCCCTAGACAGGCCTTCTAGAACTACAGTCAAATCCCAAGCTGGCACCTTAGTGCGAGTTGCAGGAGTAGTTATTATACTTCGGCAAATGTCAAAATGATTAATGACTTTGACCTTTGACCTTGCCCCGCCCCCTGTCCTTCCGGTGACCCTCCGGTGTAGGGGTTAACCTTTGACCTTCCTCTTTGATCTGGGTGCTACGATCGATCAAGTTGACAGTTGGTTTGACCCGTTGACCTGGAAATGATCCATCAAGTTGTCGGGTGTCTTTGATCCGGGGTTATGATATATTAAGCTGACAGTTTCTTTTGACCCGTTGACCTGGATGTGGTCCGTCATTTAGACATTTAGTGTTGGCCTGTTGACCTGAAGATGATATGTCAAGTAGACATTTAGTGTTGCCCCGTTGATCCGGATGTGATCCGTCATTTGGCCATCTGTCTTTGATCCTGGTATTATATATGTTTGTGTGTCAAGGGTTATGTAGGATGTATGACCCCTCCCACCCTCCCCGTTCCTGAGCACACACAGTGGTAGTGAGGGTAATATGTATATCTCACAAAAAGTTGAAGAAACATTGTTCATTTTACAAAAAGTTGAAAAAGATTCTGTTCATTTAAAAGTAATCAATGAAATATAAATTAAATATTTAACACTAACTAGAATTGAAAAAAGATTGTTCATTTATAAGGTGAATAAAGGAAATATAAATAAAAAATATAAAATAAATATCTTACACTAACTAGAGTTGAAAAAACAAAAAACCTTTACATTTTAAGTGTGTTGAAGAATCTATACAACATATGAATTGTGCTTACAACTGTGCAATGATGCAAAAGCTGAAAAGACTCCAAAGTGTTTCTCTCTCTCTCTCTCTCTCACAAGCATTTGACAGTCTCTGAGTCTGAGGTGGGGGGAGTGTGTGTGTGTGTGTGTGTGTGTGTGTGTGTGTGTGTGTGTGTGTGTGTGTGTGTGTGTGTGTGTGTGTGTGTGTGTGTGTGTGTGTGTGTGTGTGTGTGTGTGTGTGTGTGTGTGTGTGTGTGTGTGTGTGTGTGTGTGTGTGTGTGTGTGTGTGTGACACACATGACACCCCTCCGCATTCCTGCAGCCCTTGCTGGGACAGGGAGAAAAAGAGATGTTCTAACGGTGTTATAATGACCACTAGAGTTAAAGCACATTGTTCTTTAAAATCATATAATGTTGAAAACCATTCAGTTCTTTAAAAGTAAATAAATGAAATGTGAAAAAAAAAAATATTTCACACTAACTAGAGTTGAAAACCATGCTGTTCATTTAAAAGTAAAAAATGAAATATAAATAAAATATCTGACTAAATGATCCAATAATCTCAAAACAAAACTACCTTACATTTTTAGAGCGTTGAAGAAACCATACAGTTAATGAATGAATGACAAAAAAAAATAAAATCATCTCATAGATTTCCATACAGATTATGAATGGATAACAAAAATAAATATCTTACTGAACCAATTATCTCAAAAAAAATAAAATCATCTCATACAGATTATGAATGGGGGTTCTTTAAAATTAAATAAATAAAATGCTTTATCATTCGTTGTTCAGTACATTCAGTACAACTAAATGTACTGATCCAACTAATTTAGATAAAGTCATCCGACATGTTTTATAGATTAACAGAAAACATATAGGTTATGAACGGGTTTCAAAATCATCTTACTTTTTCACCGTGTTTAAGAAAATTTATTAAAGTTGAAAAGGTCCCAGTGTTTCTCTCAGAGTCTCTATTTAAATGTTAAATCGTGTGTGTGTGTGTGTGTGTGTGTGTGTGTGTGTGTGTGTGTGTGTGTGTGTGTGTGTGTGTGTGTGTGTGTGTGTGTGTGTGTGTGTGTGCGTCTTCATTGAGTATTTTATCACATGTTGTTTTCTCAGCTTTCTCACAATACCAGCAACGAGCTTCAAAGTAAACGATGTATGTGAAATACGTTAGAGTAAATAACAAATGGCAGTTTTTACACTTTCCGTGACGGAATTTATTAGAACCATGCGTTGAGTCAAATGGCAGATGGATAGGAGAAACGACCTCGGGTTGAACTCCCCGCCACCGCCTGCATTTATAGAACAAGGAGGCCCCCTGGCGGTCACACAGCTCCACTTTCCCCAATACATTCGCACTGTAACTCAACACTATAAATAGCCCTGCGAATCGGTACGGAGCCAAAAAGCCTTCACGACTGACTGATCATATCAACTCATCAACATGGTGAACAGTAAGTATTTCTCTCTATAATTCATTTATGCTAAGGTGTTTTAAACAGTGCTATCGCTGTTTATCTGTATTATGCAATGATGTTTAATTTGAAAAAAATATACATACAGAAAAAATCTGTAGATATGAATTTTATCACAAAGTGTACAATAATGCTTATCTGTTGCTGTTGTTATATTAATATACTAGAGTGTTTTAAAGATTTATATTTTAACTGCTATTGGTAAGTTTATCTGCTATGACTGATATTAATTTATCATAAGCTATGATTTTAAAATATGTTGTTTGCACCATATATCTGACTATCCATGGTTATGCTATGTTTTATTATTTAAAAGCTAATTTATTTGCTATGTTGTTTCACACGTATTTTTTAAAGATCGTTTATTGGAGATTAATATGTGTAATTTAGCAAAGTGAAAAAGGCTTTTATCATAATCTATGATTTTTTTTTTAAAATATGGTGTTTTGCAGCATATAACTATGCATATTAGCGTTAATATGTATTATACCACGCTGTATTTTAAAAGATGGTTTATTTTTAAAAGATCGTTTATTTTGTCTTAATATTCAATGCATATTTTATCAACGTGAAAAAGGCTTTTATTATGAAAAGACGTGTTTTCGGCCGGGTACTTGGCTCGGCATAGCAGGCTACACTGTTAATAACTCTGCTATAAATCATATAACTGATGCGTTTTTGTGTTATAATGTTGTGTCGGACGGTTGTATAGTGTTAAAACATCTGATTCTAAAACCACGAAGTCTACTTAGAACGCGTGGCTTTAGAATCTCGTGTTAAGCACATGTGGTACAGTGTGGGTTAGCATCTCATGCTACGCTGCTAGCGGTTCTTACACAATGTTATGTTCACTATATGTATTAAGGTATGGAATCGAAAGGGTTGCCCCCCTAAGGGACGGAGGTGTTACAACATCTTTTTCGTGTGAAATAGCGCCCCCCTAAGGGACGGGGGTGTTACAACATCCTTTTTGCGTGAAATAGCGCCCTCCTAAGGGACGGAGGTGTTACAACATCCTTTTCATGTGAAATAGCGCCCTCCTATGGGGCGGAGGTGTTACAACATCCTTTTTGTAGTGAAATACTGTCCCTAGTGTCACGGAGAGGAAATTACATTCAGTGTACTGGGTATGGCAAGCTGTTTTAACATTTAATCATTTAAACCTACTAGTCTCTATTTATATGTTGAATCATTTAAACCTACTAGTCTCTATTTAAATGTTAAATCGTGTGTGTGTGTGTGTGTGTGTGTGTGTGTGTGTGTCTGTGCGCATGCGTGTCATTTACTAGCTTATAAAACAGCACCCCTTGTGTTTTCCAATCATAACAGATTCCGATATTGAGCTGTGCGCTTACGACGCCGTCCATTCATGTGAGAGCATAATTTATTTATACATTAAAATGATTTTTAATGAATGATTTTGAATGTGTCTGTATACATTGAAAATGATTGTATTTTAATTCTGTCTTTTCTTTTTTTTTTTTTTTTAATTCACAGCCGTTTCCGACAGAGCGGGTGATGGTAAGACCAAGATCTTAATTTTAATAAAAAAAAAAATGTAATGAAAAATTTTAATGAGAATTTTTAAATAATTATTATTATTATTATTTTTTTTTTTTTTTATTATTATTTTATTTATTTATTTTATTTTTATTTATTTATTTATTTATTTATTTATTATTTTTTTATTTATTTTTTTATGAGAAATCTAATTGTTTTTATAGATGTCCTGCCTTTTGTCACACAACCTGGGTTCCCGGTAGTGGATCTCACTCAAGACGAGGATGATCTGCAAGAGCAACCGCCAGTCTTTGTAACAGATAGACAAGACGTTGGGTTGGATCATATAGTTCCTACCGGCTCGAGTTTAGACCAGACTCCAGGAACGAGCGGCGAACCCCCGAGAAAGATTAGAAAAACTACTGCTTCT